>VWZW01006037.1:515886-599054 GCA_013397115.1 Edolisoma coerulescens | reverse complement strand
CAGCTGGATGAAGACAAGCTGCCCCCACTTATCCCTCTGCCCTCTGAACCCCCAGGGCTGTGATTCCAGAGCCACCACCACACATGGCCCTCCTAGGACAGCCTGGCCACTGCACCAAGGGCTGCTCAGAGCCACCAGGGTGAAGCCCACACCACATCCTGGGTGTATTCATCAGCCTTTTTACCACCTCACCATGCTGGGCTTTTAAAAGATCTTATTTACAAAGGAAACATGGGCATTACTTCCTGGGAAGCCTCTGGGGATTGCAAAGCCTTGCCTGGACACAACACTCAGCTCCAATGCCCTCAAGTGCCATGAAAATAAACCACTTTTGAAGTGTTCTGGCTTGGACACCGTGGTTCAGCACAGAAGATTCCTGCTCCTCCTGCTCTGGGGCTGCACAGAACTGTGTTGGGCACCACGCTCCCCTCCCCCAGAAGATGCCCCGGTGGGCAGGGGGTCTCTCTGTGCTTGGCCCCTGTGTGAGTCCCGTGCCCGAATCTTCAGGAAAACAGCCAAGCTGGGTACAACCCCGGGCTGTCGCTCCCTCCCGAGGGTCAGGCAGAGCTGGCCAAGGCTTTGCAATCAGTTTGGAGAAGGAAAGGAGTGCAGCTCTGATTCACCCAGAACAAACAAAGGCTTCAGCAGGCACAGGGCTGCTATTGAGCAATAAGTTAAGGATGCTCTGTGAAACTCCACGTCTGTATTCCTTGGGAGCTGCTGCCCTAAACCTGCAGGATTTTGTCAGGAACCCTGTAAAAACCTGTGACCACGGGACAGGGAGATGGGGAGGGGCTTGCAGTGCACACTCACACTCCAACTGCAAACCACTGGAGCAGGACAGAGAAGAGGGATGTGAAATGGCCTGGCTGGGGCTGCGCTGGGGAGCACACGCTGGGTGGGACACAGAGGGGGGACAGAGGGGCTGAATAAGGCACACTGAACAGATTGGGGTTAACACTGTGTGTGTGGGAAATGACACCCCTGCCTCGCCCTTCCATGCTGGGCTGTCCCTGCCCTGCTGGCACCAGCACAGCAGGACTGGGGACAGGAACCTGCTGAGGTCCTGCCAAAGTGGGGGTCTCAAAGCACAGCACCAAGGGTCCCAACAGGGACCCCCGGAGAAAAACATTTGGCAACAGAGAGAGGAGAGAGGAGAGGGGTGGGAGGACACGGTGGCTCAGCCGGGCACAGGGCTCCTTCCTGGTTCCCATTTCCAACCCAGAAATGGATCCTCTGGCTCCTTCACGAGGCTCCTGCCCCTGCTCTGCAGCCAGTGCCCACCCGGAGCCTCCTTTATCCAGCACTCGGAACAACGTTGTCACTGGTTGTGGATTTTATACAGACTGGTTTGCACTTTTCTTTTTTTTTCCTATAAACTCATCGGTATTCAGACATGCATCAAAAATCCCCAGGGGGTTCTAAACACTAGGTATGTACAGTCTGTATCCTACAGCATTTTCTGTGCAAGAGCTAAGTACCATCGCTAAGAGACACGGGGTCACAGACAGGTGACCCCCAGTACCTGGGCAGTCCATGTTTCCAGGTTCAGAGGGATTTACCGTTGCTTAAATAACGAGATTTGAGAGGAGGAGGGGGATGTGATGACTGGAGATGGCGGGTCCCTGCCCACATTTTCAGTGCCTCTTCTGTATCTACGACCGGTGCCTTCCTCCCGTGAAGAAGGCGCCAGAGATCTGGGGTGAGCCGAGACCCCTGTAAACACAAGCAGCTCTCTGACAGCAGAGCTCCTCCGGCAGGCAGCGGGAGACGCTTCCATCCTCACGAACACGTTGGGAAGGTGGCATTGCAGGGGAGACTCCAACCCTTGGCTTCCACGGCTGCTGCTGCCCGACGCCGCTCCGGAGATGAGTCAGTGGGTGCTGAGCTCCTGCTGCCCCCGCTCTGCGGATGGAAACGAGAGCCAGGGTGTACCTGGATGCGACGGGCCAGCAAGCCAGCAACACGCTTGCGTGGGACACTCCTTCCACACAGCTCTGTCCCCGGGGTTAAAGCTGGTTCATGGCACAGAGGGACGGGAGGAGGAGGAGGGCGAGTGCAGCGAGCACCGGCCGATCCCTGCCCTCGGCGGCTGCGGCGGTGCCTCCGGCCGGCTGCGAGCGCCCGGCGTTCCCACCCCCAGGGATGGCTGCCAGCTGGGAGGGAGGGTGTGTCATCCAGTGGCAGGTACAAACATTGAACTCCAGTCTCATAGCTGCCCTCGGCGCCTCTGCGGAGCAATTCTCCTCGCACAACCCCTCCTCCTAGGTTTTCTCTTCCCGATCTGTTTTCCGCCTCGTGATGTTCCGAGGTTTGATTTTCAGGGACAGTTCCCACAGGGCCTCCTCAGCCAGGTGGTCGCTGAAGTCGTTGAAGAATGACACAATGTCGTCGTTCCTTTTGATGTCGTAATGTCTGGAAAACCACAGAGGAGCTGCAGTTAAACAAGGGCTACCTGGGGGCCTCTCCCGGCTCTGGGCCCCCCCAGTCCTGCTCTGAGGACATCCAGCACTGTGTACTCATGACAGTGGTGTCACACCACAAAGGGGAAGAACCCATCGCTGAACTGGGGGGAAAAAGGCACCTATCACACAGAGATCAGCAGTTAAATCTGCTGCCTCTGCTGCAAGACAGCACTGAAGAAAACCCCGAACATCCCAGAGAACACAGGAACCAGCAGTGGCAAAACCCAAAGGCAGAACTTGTCTGGATCTCAAAACCAGTATCAGAAAAATGTCCTCACAATGTTTATCTAACCTAGAGAGGCAAGGAGACTGATTAGAGCCCTATTGCTCCCAGCTCTCCTTACATCTCCTTTCCCCTTGCACAGGGCCTTCCACGTCCAAGCCCCCCTGCCCCAGTCCCCCACCGTGGTGCCCCAAAGCCAGCTCAGAGCCCCCACTGCTGCACTTACACTTGCTGGAAGCACCTCATGCTGTCCAGGATGTTAAACTGCTGCCAGCGCTTGGAAAAGTTCACTTTGCTGTCAATGTAATCAGGGTTTCCCAGATGGACAAAGGTCAGGTCCTGCAGAATCAGGCCTCTGAAAGAGGGAAAGGGGCAGCAGGCCAAGGGAGTAGGCAAACAGACACAGAGGTTAGTCACACAGGGCAGGGTGGCCAGCCAAAAGGCAGCCCAACAAAATCCAACAGCCTCCCACTGCCACCGGAATGGCAACCTTATCCAGAGGGAAACATTCCCCAGCAGCAGATCCAAAGGTGTTCAGATGCAAACAGCCCCCGCTGGCCACCCTGCCCCAGACAAACTGCTCCAGAGAGGGCCCGTGGGCCGATGTGGCACAGTGCTGCCTTACCCCAGATGCTGGGTGAAAGGCAAGGGCTGAGCTCAGCAGCAGCTGCTGAGAAATCCTTGAAGGAACCATTTGAATGTGCAGGAGCAATGGCAGAGGAAGGAGCTGCCCACTCACAGGTAGGGGATGCAGGGGGGCTCCACGTCGGCCAGGGCCGCCCGGTAGGCGCGGAAGGACGAGGAGCTGTCGATCAGGGTGCAGTACTCAGCCAGGCCCTGGCAGGACACAAACCCCACAGTGACACCACTGCTGCAAACCCGCGTTCTTTGTCACCTCCCCCCAGAGAGCCCCACAGAGCAGGGAGTTAATGCCACCCTGCAAACACCTCCAGCTGATTTGCTCAGCCTGACCCCGGGGTGTTCACATGGAACATTGCTGCCTTCAGCCTCCCCAAGCCTTGGGCTGCAGGAGGAGGAGGAGGAGGAGGCTGTGCTCCCCTGTGACTGTGCTGGCACTCCTGCAGCTGTCAGAATGCCCAGCCACGCTGCAGGCTTCCAGCACTGGGGCATTTTACCCACTGGAGAGCAGTTATCCACCATCCCTCCACCCTGGGACACTGCTGAGCTGTTAAACCACTCAGCTGTTTCACACATAACCACACTTATCCTTCCCCCAAAGATCACAGTCCCCACTGCTCCTCACCTCTGAGGTTTGCTTCTGCCACTCCAGCCTTCGGATGGGTGCAGAATCCAGTGCAGAAAGAATGGCCAGATAGGAATTAAAATTATTCAGCTTTCGTAAGTGCTGTGAAGAGGGAGAATATTCCAGTTACTCGGGAGCTCTGAAAAGCCTTCTAGCATCAAACAGCTCTACCAAGCAGAGGGCCCCACTCCCCTGCTCCTTTAAGCAGCAGTCTGTGTGATTCACAGGAAAAACCAAGCTGGTACCTTCATAATCTTTATAAATTTAAGGAGCAGCCTCTCTCGGTCCTGGGCTTTCTCTTGAAGCATAATTATTGAACGGACCCTGGAAGAACAGACAGAATAAAAGATCAAATTACTTAAGCAGAGCTCAGATTTCCTCATGTTTCATTAAGAAAATTGATCACTGATAGGGATGGGCCAATACTAAAAAGTTCACAATATCTCCAACTTAAATAGAGCACTCTAATCCACAGCAAAGACAGGATAATTTCAGAGTGCATTTATTTGCAAGGGAAATGTTTGTTTGAAGGACCCACTGATACTGATAACTAATTCCTCTGGGTTACAAGGCCCTCCACAACCCTCCTGATTTTACTTCTCCTGTTCTCTGGAGTCTTTGATAAGTGCTCTGCATCTACTTCCAGGCCAAAAATACACATTATCCCATTTGTAACAAAGGAACCCAAGTCTAAGAGGAATATGTGGAATATCTGCAAGGCATTGGAAGTTAAGCACAGTTCAGTGCCATGGCTGTTCCGAGCTCCTTACCAGTAGGACATGTTATTAAAGTGCTCTGTGAACTGTGTCAGGTTGGGGCTCTTCTCTTCATTTTGTTCCTTTGCCCAAAGCAAAACTTCTGGGATCTGCCAAGGAAGAAGAGGACAGAGGTAGGAAAACACCACACATTAAAATGTGATTTCTACCCCAAGATTCCTGGTTGCAGCCTGTGTTCACAGCCACTGGCTGACACAAGATCAGCTGTGCCCTACAATCCAGCAGGTGTCTGGGAGAGCTGGCAGGGAATACCAGAGATTCCAGAGAGTCCAATCCCTCCCACTGCCCTCAGCCCATCCTCATCTCTGTACCTCGATTTTATAGAAGAGTTCAGCATCCAGCAGGGTCAGCTGCTCGGCTATTTCATGGCTGTGGAAATCATGCAGCGTCCCTGGCCTGTGGAAAACAAGGAGGAAGTACAAAGGCTCAAAAAATGTGACCTGTTTTCTTATCTTTCTTGTATTTTGAGCAGAGGAAACTCTTGTGCTCCAGGGGAAGGGATGCCCTGGCTCTCGGAGGACCGAGATAAGGTTACGTGCACCTTCCCTCACCTGGCTGCCACCCCTCGGGCCGCGAGAGGTTTGATGGAGTTGGCGTAGCTCAGCATTTTCTTCTGGTCCACTTTGTCCAGGATGTTCTTGCGCAGCACTCTGGCCAGGCTCAGCTCCCCGCTGCAGACCAGCCGGAACACCAGGTCCATCAGCAGCTTCAGGATTTCCTCCGTCAATTCCACCAAGCTGAGAGGAAGATGGAAAACGCAGGGAAGGCATCAGAGCTAAGACACTGAGCTATGGGGTTTGTATCTGTACCGAGTCTCATCGCTCTTTCCTACAAGCAGAATTTGCTGACTGGAATTCCTCTTCTTCCCAGCTCTTCCCTTCCCAGAGATTCCCCTTTTGCTTGTTATTTTAAAACCACTGACCCAGTTAGGACACACTGAGAACCTGTTCTTCCAACACGAGGGTTCAGCACTACAGGCGTCTCGCTGGTGTGGGTTGGGGATTTCAGCTGTCATTATAGATAGGGTTAAAAACCCACATCTTCTCTAAAAACCACGTTTTCCCAGCTGCCAGATTTCTGTGTGTTACTGACCCTGCATCCCAAAATGAAGAAGGCAACTCACCACAGCTCATCCACCACTCGCACCAGCACGAAGAAGGTGTTCTTACTGACTCGCTTCTTGAACGTGTCCGGGAAGTGGCAGAACTTCTCATATGTTGGTTGCAAATTAAAGAATCAACTCAGTGTGGTCAGACCAGCATCAGTGCAATTCCCAACTGCCTCGAGGAACCATAAAATCATTGAATGGTTTAGGGTGGAAGGGACCTTAAAAATCATCCAGTTCCACTCCCTGCCATGGCAGGGACACCTTCCACTGTCCCAGGGTGCTCAGAGTCCCAACCAGCCTTGCCTTGAACATTTCCAGGGATGGGGCAGCCACATTAGAACACCACACTGTTCTGTCCTGATGGAAACTGGTGATCGATTTCCAGGAGATAAGGGACACTGATATGGCTCTAATTAAGATGGCATTAAACTGACACCAGCTGCTGGTAGCAGGGGGTGTGAGGAAGTACTTTCACCTCGCAGAATTGAGAGCAGGTGTACCCTGAAATTGTTCTCTCTAAGGTGGAATTTAATGAGCAGCACTTCCCTACAGTGGTCTCTCCCACTGGTCTGTGGCATCTGGTCTCAACAGATCTCAGATGTCACCTCTACCTTCCTTGCTGCCCAATCTGCTGCAAGGAGGACAGTGACAGGGGAGACAGTGCAGGCTGAAAAACCTGCCAGGTGGCCAGAGGGACAGAGGACAAGGTTATCAGCAAGGCAGCACTGGCAGGGGCCTGCAGGGATACCCCAGACAGGACTGTCACCCGGGCTGAGCCGTGCCGTGCCCTCGGCTGCAGATGGCACTGATGAGCTGCAGCAGGACACGGTGACGCCAGGCTCCCCGGGAAGGGGGCCAAGGGCAAGGAAGGGCAGCAGGGTGCTCAGGGAGAGGCCTTCTCCATCCTCTGCCAGGAACGCTCACCCTGCACACCAGGGCCCTGCCTCATTACCAGTTACAAGCTCAGTTCAGGACTGGGAGGCCAAGAGCACAGCACCTTCACGGCTGAGTTTATTGCAGTAAGAGAGAGAAGGAATTGATGGTTTAATCATCTCTGATATTAAACTACACCTGCCCACACAGGCAATGCCCATGGCCCCTCTGGAAGGCAGAAGGTGCTCTGGTCCCCACTCTACAAACGAGATGTCCCAAATGAAAGACCAGGTCCCCCATGACATACAGAAAACCTGAATTGCTCCTCTTCCTAGCTAGGACCCTCAGGAGACAACTCTCAGGTCTGGTATCCACTGTGACTGGACCTGCCCTGCAGCAATTCCCACTGGAGAGAGTAGAGGTGAAGGAATTCCTGCCTGGGACGCCATCAGGGCCAGCACATCACTGGCCATGCTGCCAGCAGGCTTCTGACCAAAAAAGTTGCCACCAGCTCCCTCCATGATGACTGTCCAGCTCTGATTCCTGGTGGGAGTGAACTGCCACTAGTAAAAGGATATCTGTACTGCAGCTTCTTGATGAGCTCTTCAGGGGTAATAAATGTCCTGTATGTAGTCAGAAAGGCTTCACAGTACAGCACCAGATCTGGGGAAAAAGCAAGAAAGCCTCAGTCAATCTTGCTTTCAGAAAAAGGAGTTTCTTGTAAGAAGCCAGATGTACAGAAGAGGACATGGACTCATTTTGGCACAAATGAACTTCCCAGAAATGCTGTGCTGTTGGTCCTTACCAGCAGATGGACCCTTTGGCACAAGAGCAGCAGTGACACTGCCCTGTCCCCACCGGCCTGGCCCTCACTCCCACTTGCAGCACTCGGGCTTGTGCCTCATAAAAGGGTCAGTGACAAACACCTGCTTGTGGGACAGGAGCTATCAATGCTAAAGGAAAAATGTAGTTTAGACCTTGGGGATGCTTTAAAGAGAAGATCTGATGGCAAGAGGTGATGCCTGCTCTGTCTTTGGTGCTCAGGCAGGTCACTCTGCCCTCCCAATGAGGAACACAAGTGTTTCAACACATGCTGTGGTGCTGCAGATCTTCTGCCCTTGCTGAGTTCCAGGAAATCTGTCCCAGGACAGTGTAAATAGAAGATTATTCCCAGCCAAAAGAAAAGCAAATTGCACTGCAAAAACTGATGCTGCTATAACCATGACCCTGCCCCAACAGAGACGTGGTGCACGCAGTCAGCCTGTGTTAATTCATCTGCAGGATGGGGTGCTACAGGGCCTGGGATTGCAAAGGCTTTGGGCGTTATCATGGGCACAGAGGATGGAATCTGAAGAAGCAGGAATTGCAAACAGGAATGCAATGTCAGGTCAAGACTGCAGAACACTCACAGTCCCAGTGCCTGGTCACTGTGGACAGCAGTGCCAAAACGGGGGCATTAGGCATTAGTCCCAGTATAAAGCAGGGGCACGGCAGCAGGGTGTGCAGTGGGTGGCACCCTGCCCCTGCCAGCAGCACTGCACCGAGGGCACACAGGGAGGAAAAGCTCCTGTTGTGCCTGCCCAGGCTCGGCTGTACATGCAGAGCTTGTTCCAGCCAGGACAGGCATCACCCCACACCCACGTGCTGTCACACCCAGCCACTGCTGTGAGGTGGGAAGGAGCAGGGCACAGAGGGACAGCTGTGCCTCTCTACCTGCAGTGTTTCTTTTGGCAGGAACCTCACCTTCCTCTTGCTCTTAAATCAGGGAGTGCTGCTGCCTCTTGGTTACAGACAACAGAGGCTGGGTGGTCACATCAGGGGTGAGCCCCAAGCCTTGCCCAGCTCTAATTCTGCACTCACAGAGTGTGTGTAGCCAAGAGCACTCAACTGACCATGGATTTTATTCCTGAAGACCATAGGTCTCTCTTTATTCCTTATGCCATTTAGCTTTTTCAGAAAACTCAAATGGACAAGAAGCATCATGCACCAGGGCGTGGAGTTACATTTATTCTGGGTTCCCATCTGCCCAAAAGGCAACGTGAGGTAATACAGCTGGTCTGCTCTGGCACTTGAAGCTGCCAAGAAATTCATCCTTAAAGGAAAGCCTCTTAACTCTACCCCTCTGTGCCGTTTGGCTGATTGATTTACAAGCCCCGAATTCTTCTCATTGTAAGCTTAATTCATTAACCCTCTCAGTCACCCAAACGGGGGGTTAGCATAGCACAAATTCCTCTGTGCTCCATTCAGCTCCGTGGCTTGGCAGCGCCTGTGAGGCCGGGCTCAGGCACCGGGAACTGTCGCCTGCCCGAGCTCCCTCCACCCAGCTCTCCACAGCTGCACCACTGGGTAGATAAAACCCTGCTCTACCTTTTTCCCACTTCTGAAAGGTTCTCCACAGCTCTCACCCCACTGCCTGCAGAACCCTCAGAGCCCCCTGTTCATGAACTGGAGGGCCAGCACTCACCCCTTATCAAGCAGCTGTTTTTCAACAGGAACAGTAGGGAAGTTCTTTGTTGTGTTGCTTGTTCCAGAGAATAGCAGGAGTAAAGCAGAGTTTCTCTATTCCACTTTCAGCATGTTTATAAGGGATATTTCCACCATCTCATTTAGACTATTTTCTTTAATATACATTTCCAGCCCTGGCACAATCAACTGCCTCCTCCTCTCTGGTGTGTTTCTAACTTTGGTCCTTTCTGCCCGGATTTGATGCCCAGTGCAAACTGGGAAACACAGCTGTCAGGGGAAGGATTTTCTTGCTAGCTGAATGGTGCTGGTAAGTAATTGCAAACATCTTATGCTACAGTAAAACCTCTGTCATTTAAAAACGTACATGACAGACATTTCCCCTTTGACTATCAACCTCTAAACTACGAGCGCCGAGTGATTCAGAGGGTTAGTGTTCTGCCTCCCAGGAGATAAGGAGATCAATCCTGGTTAAGGCCATCACACAAATGTGTTTGGCAGGTTCAAATAACTCTCTGGAAACACGGTAAAGGCTGTCTTTGCCACAGGTCTTGGAAAGGAGCTGCTTCATATGTGTGGTGACTGGGTTCGGACAGATAAAGAGGGGTTTTAACAAATCTAGAGCTAAGGGTTGCTAACATCCCCTCTCCTCGCCCACGTCTCTTCTTTTGTACTGTGGATTCCCTCTCTGAACTGGTCTGGGTGGCTACCAGGACACAAGTGGTACAGAGTGGCACTAGGAGGCGGCACAGTAAATTGAAAATACGGGGTGTCAGCAGAGCAGCACCTGAACAGACTCTCGATGCCCACGGGTACTGCATTAAACCCAAACCAACATCCCTTTTTTCCTACTCTGATGCAACAACCATTCCAGTACCTCCTACATCACCACTGCCCTGAAATTCAAAGGACAAGGAGCACCACTGGAAACAGGATCCATGCACAACAGGCTGGTCCCACCTGCTCTCACAGAAGGCAGTGGCCCAGCTCAGCAGGTACAGGGACACCAACACAGCAGTGTCACTGGTGTGCCCCATCTTCCAGATCCAGGCAAAGGCTGGGAGGAGTTAATCCCATCCCTGCTGCTAAATGGAACCAGCAGGCGCTTATCCAGCTTACCTCCATCTCCCACAGATAAACACAGCCCACCAAGCTCAGAGGACCCCTGCAGACTCTCCCCCAGCCCAGCTGCCTGTGGCCACGGGGCAGAGGACAGGCAGGCAAAGCTGTGCCAGGCTGTGCCCCCAGCTCTGCCCTGCTGCTCCACGTACCTTTCCTGTCGGTCTCTGTGGCGTGCACCAGCAGAATATCTCCAGATCCACCACGGACATCTGGCCCATCATCCCCCTGCAATGGGAACACAGCCACGTTAGGCACAGCCCAAGCTCCCTTAGGCCTGGTTTAACGCCGCGGGGGTTCCAGCTCAGCAACAACTGGCAGCGCACACACTGCTCCTGGCACTGCTCGCAGCACAAGCTGGGACGTGGTCTTCAGTGCTGGGATAATCCTGGAGTTTGAATAAAGCATTTGGTGTCCCAGATGAGGAGCTGGGCTGATCCTTACTCGGGGTCTCTGACTCCTTAAGGCCAGGTTGTGAAGCTCAGTGAAAGCTGAACCTTCTGCCCACAGAAGGATGAGCAGAAATGCCACAAATACTCCCAGAAGACCTTTAACAGGGCAGCAGCACTGTGTGAACTGTCTCAAAGTGCAGGATCACGTACCACAGTGGCTGTGGGGTGGGAGGTCATGCATGTTCCTGGAACATCAAAACCTCGCCAGTTAATTCCCTAATCTGAAGCTATTTGGCTGGAGGTCACCTGAAATGATCCAGTAACTGGAAGAAGAAAACAGCCCTGTTAATTGCTTGACCCCTGCCTTACCACTCTCTAAAACACATCTTTCTTCTAGCTACTGCATTTCACAACTTAAAATATGCAAAACTGATCCATCACTCAGCCAGCAGTTCCCACACTGCAGGAAGAAGCTCACAGTGACAGTTCTATGCTGCTTCAAACGTGAAGATCAGAAAGAAAAGAAAGAAAAAAGACACTAAGACACAGATCTGCTAGTCCCAAATGTTCAGAAATCACTGATTTTTAAATGTTTTTTAAAGGAAACAACCCATCTGAGGAAGCTGGAGTTGTGTCTGGCTTCCCTTAGGAATGTCTTTATCACTTCAATATGCAAAACAGTGAACAAGCATGGATTACAGCCATGGAGCAGCTCTAAGATGTGAATTTTTCAGGTGACCCTCTGGCAAGACTCATGAAATACTACTTAGAGAACAAGTAAAAGCTTCTCACTCTCTCCTGCACATCTCAGCTGACCAAAGAACACTCCTAAAGTGCCAGTAAATGATCCATTCTCTGTGTTTTTCAGCCAAGCCCCCTGACAGTCTGAAAGCTTCCAAAGCCTGCATGTTCCCTCCAGCTGCATGTCAAAGCGTGGCTCAAGAGCACAGTGAGCAAAGCTGGCTGGGAGTGCACCCAAGGCTAGACACAAAGCTATTTCTCAAACACAGAAACAGCTCCTCTGGCTGCTTTTCCACACCAGTAACATCATGCCCTGCTCATTCACCTGCTGAATCTGCTGTCAGAGAGAAAGGCCAGCACCATCACACACACCTGGATTTATTGTGCTCAGGCTCTCAGGTGATTCATTTCAGACTCTCAGAGGCTGAAGAGGTGGACTGGGGAAAGGGCACAAGATGTGCTGGTTTTTAGGGAGACATCTCACCTTCTGTTAAACCCTCACTCACTGCTGGTGCTCCCTGTCTCATACTTTAACAGCAGCCTTCACACACACCCCACTTCTGCTGCAACCTAGTTTTTCCTATCAAATCAAAGGTGATGTCTTGTTTGTGCACACAGAGAATCAGACTTCAGCTCAGAGTAAACCAAAGAGTACGAAAACAAACCTTGAATGCACCTACCTCTTGCTTCAGTGTTAATCTAGACATGATTTCACTGTGGTCAATAAGGGACAGCTCATCTACCTCTTCCTCCAGCTGTGATGACTCCAAAGTATCTGGTGACTGTGGCTGCCTGTGAAAAAAAAGGCAAATAACCTTCATCAAATGACAGTAAGTACACAGACACTCTGGAGGTAAATCTTTTGCAAACAAGACCGAATGTCTGGCTCTAACTCTGTTGCTTTGAGCATCTCTTGAAAAAGAGAAAGATAAACCTTTAGGACCTGAACACTTGTCTGTCTGCATTTCTGGCAGACAGGATTTTACTATAAGTACACACTTCCATGTCTCCTTAATCCACCAAATTTTTAGTGCACACAAATCTAAGCCCTTCCCCAGGCGTATAGAGCCTGAGCACACTCTACACACACATATCTTAGTCAGTTCATGACCTGTTGTGCTGAGACACGGGGAGATGACAGGCTCTTTTCTGCAGGAAAATAGAGCAGAAAATCATGACCATTTTTCTGGTGTACATTCCCCTCTAGAATTCCTACCCCCAAAGGCTGGTACTCTTGTGCCAGGACATGTCCTCTCTGTGCCTGCAGTTCCAAAAAAAAAAAAATAAAGTACTGATGTTCCTCACAGCTTTCCCCAAGCACAGGCCAAAATCCCGTGCAGCAGTCAGTACTTTGAGCAGATAGTGAGCTTTGCAGAGCACTCTTGTGTTGTCTCCTTCACTGCAGGGATTAAAACCCTCAAACCAACTGCAGGAAAATGGGGGAGGGAAGTTGACTGTCACACACAAATCAACGCTGTTCTCTATTTTTGCTTTAGAAATGCAATTGCAGAGCAATCTCGAGCAGCAGGGAAGCACTCACTCCACTCCTCCTGAAGCCCATCTGTTACAGCTTGCACCTCTTCATTTACATAGGCAAATGATAGCTAAGAGCATTAGAAAGGATATAAAGCCTCCTGCTCCAGGGCCTCAGCCAACCTCTAACTAGCAGGGTTAGGAAGAAATTTCCCTCTGGAAGACTATTCCAAACAGCAACACAGACTCTTTTCACACGTCTCCCTGGCAGCAGGAGGGAGCAGCCAGTGTCAGTGACAGCACTGCCGATGAGATGGACTGAGGATGGCTAACACAGGCTGCATTAACCCCCACGGGCTCCTCGAGTTCAGCAAGGATATCTTGTCAGGATTCTCCTCGCTCACCAGGATCCCACCACGCACTGGCTGTGCAATGAAAGTGGGCTTAGAAGTTTAGACAACACGGAGGAGGTTTAGGGCAGAGCAGGCAGCCCCAAAGATGGCTTGGCAGAGGGGATGTTGGGACTCTGCACCCTTCAAACCTGAAAGGAGGACACCGGGGGGTCAGGCTCACCTTTCAGCACCATCTTTGCCCTCCTTCCCCATGGCACTGCTGTTCAAAGTGGAGTCTTTGGAGGGGCCGTCTTTGACAGGGGGAGATTCCTGCCAAGAGAAAGGAGTTTTCATCATTACACGGGGTCCTTGAGCCCAGCGAGCCTTGCATTTACAGTCTGCCTGCCTCTAAATGGCCCTTTACTGTAAATTCCTACAGAGCGGTTAAAGATTGATGCAAGTTAATGCCAAATGCCAGGAAAACACAGAAGTTAATCAGACAGGAAATTTGGGACCATCTCTGGAGACCAGTGTAATTAGTACTGTTTGCTTTTAACATTGTGAAATGATGCTGAAAGTTACAACACAAGTCAGCTGTTGTCTTCGATTTTAACCCTCTCATGACCTTTTATTTTTCCTCCAGCCCTTCCTGTTGAAATACACTTTGCCTCCTGCTTTAATCCAAACAGACACAGCCAGCTCTAAGCTCTCCAGTTTCAGTTCCCCTCCTGATCACAGCCCCCCTGCCTCAGGGGGTGGATGCTCACTGCTTCCTACCTCCCTTCTCTCCCATCAGAAGAGGTTTTGCAATGATGCAACGTTTCCACTCCACAACTCGGGGCTGTGGAAATGAGGCTAATGCAAAAAAGCAGAACCAGCTCAATCAGCAGCATGGAACAGCAGGTAGAGAGCTCAGAGCAAAGATACAGCATTTTAAATTAGCCATTTATTAAGGAGACAAATAGCCATGAACAGCAAATGGGAATATTAATCCAACAGTGTCAGGAGTTCAGAATTATTTAACATCACGCAGACTGAAGCTTGGAAATTCAACCTAGTGAACAGACAGGACTGAAACCACCTCCACGCTATCCACTCAGCACGGAAACACCCTGCTGAGCTTGGGTTTCTTGGTGCCTGCAGGGTTTTTCCAGACTCTATCTGTAAAGCCCTTTGCTTCAAGGTTGAGAACCCGCTCACAGCTGCCCAAAAGGATGGGCCTGCCCAGATGTGTCTCCTGAGGGGAAGTGATGGGAGCACTATCTCTTGGCGTATTTAACACCACCGTGGATAAAGGTCTCGGAGACATCCTGTAGGAGATGTGCCTTCCAAGAGGAGGGCAGGCAAAAGGATCACCATGGACCTCTGCCAATTTCCTATGACCCAACAGGAAGATGGGACCTCCCCGGAATGGAAAACGCCCTGGCTCCTCTAGGAAATATCTAAGATACAAGGCTTGAGTAAAGGAAGAAGCAGCGTGTGAGTACAATGCTAAATCAATCACTTACTTTGCAACCAAACAGTGAAGGAAAAAATAAATACTCAGAGCAGAAGGCTTTCTGTATTAAAATAGGGAAGGCAAAGCAGTTACAAGAAAAGACGTGGCCCCAGGATGGCACAGGGTGCAGCCCTCTGGAAGGGAACTTCACGCAAGCAGCTCCGAACAGCCAGCGAAGCGCAAAGGAAACAGCGTGGCAGGAGAAGCCATCCCTGCCTCCTGCCAGGGCTCAGCGTGACCCCAAAAGCATCTCCTGCTCTGCACCTGCACCAAGAGGGCCCCCAAACCTGCAGCCAGGAGTGGGCAAGCAGAGGGATGGCCAGCAAGGGAGCCGGGGCAGCAGAAGGACAGGGAGCTGCAGGGTGTGCAGAAGAGGCCGGTGCCAAGCGCGTGAGCCCCGGCGTGAACTCGGCATGCACCAGGCAGCCCCGGCGGGGTCCGGCCTCTGCGGGGTGTTACTTACTCCTTCAGAGCGAGGGAGTTCCCCGTTGCTCTGGCCAGAGGAATACAGATTGACATATTCACCCTCACCAGCCTCCTCACTGGCATTTTCACTCTGAGGGAGACAGGATGAAAGGAAATTCGTGATGGTGCCCCCCACCAGCGCTTCATGGCAGAGAGAACCTGGAGCAGAACTGCCCTCGGCAGCTGCTGTCACCTCACTCGGAGCTGATCTCTGTCTCCGTGGCCAGCAATGGCCACTGAGGCTGCACCATCCTGGGGGTCATTATTTCTGGCTCTGGAGGACTGTCCCAAAGGCCCTGGGCTGCAGGAGGGCAGCAGCAGGCAGATTTCAAGGTGCGGGAAGCGGAATGTTCGGAGCTGGACACAGAGTGCCTGTCCTACCCAGGGCAGTCCTGCTGGGTGCAGACCAGCCCTGCAGCCCCAAGGGCATCAAAGGTATCCCCCAAACAAGGCTACAAGCATGGACTAGACTCATCACGCCAGAATAAACCAAACTCGAGGCCTTCTGGGATACAACAAGGACCCAAGGCAAGGAAGATGCAAAGCAAGGTCACGTCCGAAGCGTGAAAAGCTGCACATTTACTCTGTAATCAGTGACCCTCTTCCAAACTTGGCAGAGAGGCAGCACCAGCATGCCCTGTGCTGACAGCTCTAATCCCATCAACTCTCGGCTTCACAGCAGACGAAAGAGGAACTGTCTTGAAAATGAGGTGTTCAAAAAAGTATCTGTAATGGACAGACCTGCTCAGTGATCTGCAAAGTGATCTGGGACCTCAAACTAGCAGAGTGGGAACAGCGTTAGCCTAACTTCACTGACATGTGACGACCTGCCACCAAGCACACAGCTGGGGCTGATGGGAACTGGGAAGAGCAGGAACCTGGAGAGAACAATAGGTTTTATGCACAGGAGAGACAGAGCTGGACTGCACCCACTGCTCCTGGTGACTTAGGCAGGAGCAGGTGGCAACTGCAGGATGTGAACTGCTGTTAGGAGCCTGTGCTTAGTAACTACCAACCTCACAAAACACTCCTTTACCTCCCTCAGCTTTGTACTACAATTGCAGGAAGCTACAGCCAACTCTCCCCTTCATCAGCATTTGACATTTTGTGTTTCCTACATATGTCTAACATTTTCTCAAACCTGCTGAGGTTGTCCATTTTTTTCCTGGCCACCATTTTTATATGAAATTTCCTCTCTGCAATTCACACACATTTGGAAACCAGACTAGACCACAATTTAGCATGTATTAACAAAAGAGACATTTTCTTAAGGAAAAACCCAACAAATAAAGGCAGCCTTGCGTTAAGGTGCGTTATCATCTCTTTGGATAGTCTCACCGAAGGCGTCTGGAGAGAATCAGTGAAAGAGGTTTCAGAAGGAAGGCAGACAGGAGCATTCCCGTTAAAGCTGCTCTCCTGAGAAGAGGAGTTTGGCACATCCACAGTGCTGGGTGACTGGCTGGCTGCAGCGGGCACCGCTAGGTCGGGGCTCTGGGATGGATGGACGGGCGGAAAAGGCGGGGTGGAGCAGGAGGAGGAGGTAGAAGAGAGGAAAGGAGGTATGGAGACTTGGTTGTGAGGCACAAAGTCCTGGGAGTAGGACCTAAACACAGATTTGTACTGCAGGATGCAGAGACACAACACAAAAACAAGGAAGATGGGGAAAGGAAAGAGACAGACAAAAGAAAAAGTAATTAGATTGGCAGCAGCGTAGCAGTGACAGCACAAGGCATTTCTAACACAGGCAGCACTATTTTACCATCTACACACTAGAGCAGGAATCACTACCTGGGATACACCAGCCAGGTTTTTCCTGGCCTGTTCTTGCGCAAACAGCAGCCTGGCTGCTCATCTCACAGAGGGGACGTGAGCAGCAAGGTGTGACCTGCAGGTATCCAGCCTTTGCTAGGCAGGGGAAAACCTGGATATCTTGGTACTGCTATTGCAGTGACCCTGAAAATCACCTGAGTGGAGGAAAGGAGGCAAAGGCACACAGAAACCACAACTCTGAGCATGCTGGAAGTATCTACACAGAGAAAACTGCTTCAAGTGCTTATTGCTTTTCTGGGATTTTCCACAGGATCCAAACTTAAGATACTTTTTGCTCCAGCCCTGTAATTTAACAGCTACTGTGTCAAGTCTGTTCCAGAACACACAGCTCCCAGGGAGGAGTGGCTGGATACTGCCTTCAAAGTTACACTGAAGGATAAAGAAGATTATGCTGCTACTCCTTCCCATTCGTGAAAAACAGGGAGCAAAAATGGTAATTGCCCTCCGGAGTGATGAATTCCTTATCAAACCGATCCTTTAATGCAGTGCCTTGAAGAGTCAGCTGAAGAGATGAAAAGAGATCATCTGCGTAAAGCTTTATTTCACTATCTCTCCTAATCATCAGATTACTGTTCAGATAATATTAAACAGGGTGCAGTGGGAATATATTGTGCCAAGAAAAACAAGAGCAACCCTCTGTCTTTTAACATCTGGTGCTAGTAAGATTTGCCATCGGGGTAAGTCCAAAACAAAGCTGACAACCATTAAAAAAAAAAAAAAGGACAATAATGCTAAATCTGCTGGAGAGGAGTTTATTTTAAAACCCGCAAAGCTGGTCATAGTCAAGTGGACTGAAAGAAGAATCACATCATCGAAAAAACCTCAGGCTGGAACACAGTTGTGGTGCTGCTCCATTGAGTGATCTGCTGCTGCAGGATGGTGCAGTACAGAGCTCTCACGAAGCACAGACACAACTTGCTCAAACCAGGCTGAAAAGTGACACCACTGAGATGTAAAAAGAAAGGGAATCAAAGGCAGGAACTGGAGGCTACATTTTCTCAGGAGAGTTGAGCGGGTAAGAAAAAGCAAAGCTTAGTCCATCACCTGAGCCCCAGCAGGAGCACCCAGCTCAGCAGCGGTGTTTTTGTTTCTACCTAGGAAAGACGTGGGCTTAAAAATCTAAACTGAGAACAGCCTCAGGCCAGAAGCCTGGTCAAAAAAGCTTTTCCACTACAAAGGAAAGGAAATGTAAAGGTCAGTGGCCAGACTTTACCTTCCACCACCTTAATCCTTGAGGGGCTGTGCCTTGTGCCTTGCGTGGAGTCCAGCAGTGCTCTGGGTGTATTCTCAGGCCCCAAAACAAATTGCAGGCCATAATACAGAGGAGAGGAGGGGGATGCTTTGGAGAGAGAGCTTAAAAGACTACTGAAAAATAATTAAAATGCAAATCCCCAACACATGCCTGTGGCTAAAAGGAGACTGGCTCTAGGACGGGCTCCTCTCTCTTCCTGCCCATTTCTTTCCGGATGAGCAGCGCTGGCTCCAGGGACACTGTCAGCTTTTGGAGCCGCCTCAGTAACAATGACAAGTCTAATCTCTGTATTTACTTTCTGCCTGGATAAATGCTCTACATTTATTCATTTTCACTTGCATGGCACAAACCACTAAATCCCTCGTAAGACGCCAGGCTCATGACATCATCTTGGCTCAGCAGATTCATTATGCCTGCCTGGTATTTCATGATCTCACTGGCGCTAACACGCCAACCATCACCCCAAGTCCCGGCCTAGACCCCAAACCTCTGCTCAACGGCTCAAGAAGGCACTCAAAGAACTGCTGGGCTGATAACAAGATCCTTTGCTCCTGTAGAGGAAATAATTAGCTCCAGCAGCAGCTCTGTGCCAGCTCCCCCATCGCTGACTTCCTGCACCCACATGACAGAGGCGGCACACGCTGTCCTTCGCTTTGTAGTTGATGGACATCTTCCACCCAGGAGTTCCAAGGGGTTTTGTCCCTGACCTGCCGAACCCAAAGGAAAAGCCAGGCTTTTGCAAAGCAGCAGTGGAGCTCACGCAGGGCAGGAGTGAAAGGAAACGACTGCCCTCAGCCAAGTCACTCTGGGACAAGCAGAGCCCTGCGTGAGGCGCTGGCAGGGTTAGCTCAGGGCAGACTCTGCTTCCCTGCCTGCAGCCTGGACCAGCAGCTCAGGGAGATGAGTTATTGCTTCTGGGGCAGGAACATTTGCACAGCTCCTGCCTTGAGGAGTTTAACACACATTAATCCTAATTTGAAGGCAATTTAGACCCAAATACAACATAACATTGCAGAAATTTTAGAAGTTTGAATGCAGATATGTCAGTATTGACAATCACTGTATATTTCTCTCTCTTGGTCTCATAACACACCTTCAGAACAACCTCTTGGCGTGAGATATGCTGAAAATGCCAGTTTAAGGCCCAGGTACCCATGAAAATGCATTAATCTTCATTATGTGATCCGTGAACAATTGTTTAAGGATGCAGACAGGCTCTCAGCATGCTGTTAACAAAGGGAACAGTGCAGAGAAGCCTTTGGTGTGCTGGCATTAATTAGTCAGACTGCTCTCAACTTCCAATCTTGTTGTAAAGCTGCATCTTGTAGAAAGGGAGCCAGGGAGCCCCCTCCTTCCTCCGGAGCCTGCAAGCAGCTCTGGAATTCCAGTTATGCAGCCGTGCTGGGACAAGAGCCAAGACTAAAGCATACTTTTCAAAGGGAAAAAAACCCACCCTGCAGTGGAGATGATGTCCATATGGCACCCATTCCTGCTGCTCCCCAGTCTGACCCAGCCCAGCCAGCAGCTGCCCCAGGAATTGCAGCAATGGCTTCCACGGGATCTGGGTGTTGTCCATCTCTTGGAAGCTCTGTCATCCTCTAAAATACATACTTTTTTGGGGAGGGGATAGTCCATTTAACACAACTGTCACAAGGAAACAAGCCATCCTTCAGTGCTCCCCCCAAGAGGCAACAGTTTATCTTGGAAACAAATCAGTGCTTGTTTTAATCAGCTTTGCAGAGGTTTCCTGTAGGGTAAGGCCTCAGTTACGGCTTCACGGACACAACTTCCCACTCCATGGCTTTGCTCTAAGTCAAGTATTTCCAAATAATCTCTGGGAAAACTAGAAAACAGGGTGCAACAGCAATCTTTGGGAAAGGATGCTTTCCTGCATCCAAACTCTGGCCATGCTGCCAGCTCCCACCACAGGAGCAGGAGAGGGTCTCCAGGCATGAGTGATCCCGACCGGTGACAGCAAACGGCCGAGACAGGGAGAAGAGAGAGCTCCCTCTCCTCTCACCAGCGCAGTGGTTTTTAAAAAGACCTATCTGCTATTTGGGAAGTGCTTGCACAAAGCAAGCTTTGAGCTGGGAGCAGTCTCGTCTCCTGGGAACAGCAGGAAGCAAACGTGCCTGGCCCTGAACATTTACCACACACTGTGACACACAGAGGTCTCCCAGAGACAGCATCTTTCAACCTTTTCAATTTGCTGCCTTTGATTTTTTGCAACGGCGAATATTTCAGAACAGCTTTCCATCATTAGAAGCTGTGTTCCAGGATGTCCCAAAGGTCAGTGACATTCCGGCTGTTTATTTGGATTAGATGGCAGGAGATAAGCACTCTAATAGAAAACTTATTTCAGGAGAGATGCTTCTTCACACTCACTAGGCATGGCTGACCACAGCTAACAGGGACACAGGGATATATATGCAGAGAGTCAGTGGTTGCAAGTTACAGCAGTCTCCAACCCAAATCCAAAGTTGAATTCAATTATATGGCTGACAGAGCATTTGCAGCATCAGCAGACACAGTCTTTACCTTTTAAGCACAGCCTTCTCAGTTACCCTGTGGACTTCTGCCAAATCAATCTGCCATCCTGCCAGACACTCCCAGATCAGGTAGAGCATCAGACTCCCAAAATATGAAGCTATCAGAGGAAAGGATCAATCTTTCAAATCTCCTCTGCTAATGTTATTAAGGGAACGACGTGGGCAACATGCCAGAACTGGATGCCCAAACTGTAACAGTACAGAATTATGCTCACAAAATACTGGGTGTTGCAAAGTCGTTACACCCTAAGAATATAATTGCACAGACAACTATTGGAAAAGACTTCCTATCTCATGACACAATGCTGGGCTTCCAGGTACTTTTGCTAATGAGGAAGGAAATGCTCCTGCAATGAATGGCTGGAAACACAAGCTGCCAACAGAATGGCTTCAAGCACTGCCACAGGAAAGGCAGCAACTCCTCAGGCTGGAATGTTTCTCAGCAAGGCCTCTGACCTGGCTGCAGAGCTGACCTCCCTGGTTTTAACTGGTGGTTAGCACAGTGCATGGATGGATGGGGCTTGTTGTGTCTCCTGGCTTCTGCACGTAAAAACACAAAATCCAAACTTTTCCTTGTGGGGGAGAGATTCCTGCACATCTTTGCAACAAAACAAGTAAGTGGGCAGCAGGGAAAGAAAACATTTGTAAGATTTATTAACCATGCAGTCATGCACCCCTCTTTGGAAAATATCAGGAGAATTCAATTCAGTTGCACCTACAGCATCAACTTTTTAGCTTGTGGACAAAGCCCCCAGATCAAGATGGCAGATCTGGAAAAGACAGAGTCTGGAGACCAAGACAAGACTTCTAAAAAGTCAGTCACACAAAAACATGGGGTGTGTGGCCTATGAAGTCAACACAGGACTGTTTAGAAAGACCTACAGAGATCTGCAGTGTTCCAAATGCAAAGAAAATGTATAAACCCCCAGAGGAAGTGGTCTTCAGCAGCAAGACCCAGTGATGCCAGCAGGCAACAGCACTATTAATACCAGTGTCCAGGCTGCCATGGGCAGTGGAAATGAACACAAGCACAGAAGGAATGCTAAACAGGAAAGGCAAAACAATACCTAAGACAGAGCAGCTGGTTAAAGGGATGCAAATCTTTTCAATCCCCCTTCCCTTTGCTCCAAATTAAGGAGCCAAAACCTTAGGACAGAAACGAACAAACACATTATGACTTCCCAGCCGTGGTTTGTTTGAGGCTCCCACCACACGAATGAAAACAGCTCGGTCTCTGGCGAGGGCCAGAGCCTGGTGTGTGCTGCAGGCTGGAAGTGAGCTCCAGGAACGGGAGCAAGGCAGGGAAAGCATGGGAAGCACATGTCTGCGTGGTGCACGCCTTTAATCACTTATCTGACCCCTCCTTTTCCTGAACATACGTTAGCACACACACAAGAAAGGAAAACAGTTGCTGTGAATTTTCTGTGCTCAATTTGCTCAAGAATGGTGGGAACAAGCGAGAACAGAAGCGCTGAACTGGAGCTTTCATACGGAAATCACTTGCGCCTTCTGCTGGAATCTGACAGCCAATTGGTTTCTGGAAAAATACTGGAAATGTTTCTTAATTAAGAAGAAAACATAAGAAAAACGCAACATTTTGGGAAAGGCAACTTATTTCTCCACAGTGGAGGATGCAGCCAAATTTCCACTAATAGCACGTACATGCCTTGGAGATACAACTGTTCCTTGTTTCAGGGAGGAACAGCTTCCACAAGACTTTCTGCAGCCCTTGGTGGAAAATATGTGGATGGGCAGCAGTGGAGCTCGTCACCGGATGATTTCCTCTATCAGTGCAGAGTTCTCCAGCTGCCAGGAAGTAACGAGATGTCAAGATCTGATTATTCCTGCTGCTCGGATACCTGCCCACCCATTTCCAGGCAAACAGCAAAGGATTGATTACACCAAGGGACAGCAGCTCTGTGTTCACGAGAAGAAGGGAGGGAGGAGATCGGCTGGAGAGAAACTGCTGCCAACCGTAACCAAGGACGATGCCTTCTTGTTGCACACCTCCTTTCCCACTGCTAAGTACTTTCAAAAGAGGTGGGAATCCCTTGAATGATTCTTGACAGTACAATCCAGTTGTCCCCCCAGTGTGGGATTTAATGGCTCAGCTGTCCATGGGATGGGGAACATGATGCAGTTCCTTAAAACACCAGCCCACACTACCAACACAACCCCTGCTGGCACAGAGGCCAGACACGAGTCAGACTCAGTTAAAAAACAGCTCAACTTGCCAAACCTATGAGGTCTGATCCAGTTGCTCAAGATCTGCCTCTATCCAGTAAAAGCTATTACCTCTGACACAATTTCCTGCAAAGGAGGGAAAAGCACAATTAGTGGGCTGACAGAGCAGCAGTGGCAGCTGGGCTGCAACAGCCTCTGCAGTGCTGATTGGAGGGAAAGGAGTCAGGGCTCCAGAAAAATTCATGCATTAAAAATGAAAAGATGCTCTAAAGAACTTCACCTCTTTTTTGCTGTCTGAAAACAGTCTTCTTGAGCTGTGTAAACCAGTAGTAAGGCACTAATCCTTCCCCTGGAGCACAGAGCTAAGGGGATAACAAGCAGAACGGTGGTGCAGGCTCGGCTTCCCTGCTGCTGGTACGTGAACAGATGGGTACAGGGCCAGGTCCTCCCTCTGGGAGTGACTCCTGTCACTGTCCTCCCCAGACCAGTCTCCAGGGAAGGAAAAAAAAGCACTTTCTGAAAATTGGCTACGCTTGCAGGGCCTTGCTGACACTGGGTCAGTGGACAGCCATCGTGTTTAACAGCTTGGACTTCCTGGTATTGATCCAAGAAGGTTTTTGCTTCCTGTGCAGAATGAATAACCATTTATGTAGGAGACATATAATTTTAGAAGATCTGATAGCCACCGCTGCTATCTGGGTACACAAGAGGCCAACTGCTCAGCTGGCAGTGCCTGAAAGGTGTGGCACTGACACTGACTCCCTCACTGGGGCTGGTGGGAACTAACACTGATTTTTGCCAGGTTTATTGTTCAGCAGCACTCGAGTGGCCTTTCTCTAGGGAGAGAGGAGAAATGAAGACATGAGGATATGAGGAGCAGAGCAACATCCTGAAGTTACTGGTGCAGCTCGTGGCATCCCTTGGGTGAAACCCCACAGAACAGATTGCAGGAAGGGCTCTGGTCCTTCCTGTGCTGATGGAGGGTATCACCCTGGGAGGGATCCAAACCTCCACAGCTGCTTCACATCTCTGTCTTATTAGGGATAGGAGAAATGGGATAAACCGTGGTTATGGTATTACATGGGTCAGCTATGATGCATGTAAGGACATTGGTATTTTGCAGCTCAAAGAGACACTTTCATAGTGAAAATCTCATTTTCGGCTGTGAAAAAATAGACCAGATAGAGTGATGAGAAACTATGAGATTATCCTAATTTAAAGGCACTAATGGAAAAATCACCACTTTTAATTCAGCTTATTTCCTTTGTGCATTTGACAGTGCACTGTCTCACTGTTCTCATTGTTCCTCATGCTCCAGCCATTTATTTTACCCCTCACCAAATCCTTGCAAAAATGAGTACGGATTTTTTAATGAAGTTTTAACATTTCTTAAAATAATATATTCACAGTAATGTAGTCCAAACTAAGATGAGAATGGGTCAGAGCAATTTAATAGGTAGTAACCACTTAATCCAACAAGGATGCTTTTTTAAATCAAAGTGCCCACATATTTTTAGAACATTATAGAATCATATTTATAGCCTCTCAATTAAACCAAAAATAGTCAAGTACTTTTATCTAGTCCTACAGTTCCATGTTTTGTTTGCAAGGACCGCTACCAAGTAAGAGAGCTGTACAATTCAGGACTTTTACTTTAAATTTTAGAACTGTTTACCACAAATTTACGCAAACACTAACCTTGCCACCCCTCAGCCTTTTCATCTGTGCAGCAAAGCTTCGATGCTGCTCTCTCTCACACAAGTGGAAGCCAAAAGCTTTCATTCATGGCTTGTGAAGTAGCTCTACTTGTAAAGCACTTGAATACTTTCTTCTTCTTCGGACCAATGATTATCACTAATTTTTAAAGAATGAGTAAGTGCTGAAATGGGAAGATAGCAGTGGCACAGTGGGAGGATACTGTTTTCAAACATTTGATATTAAACTAATTGAACACTTCTGAATCTTCTCAAGTCTTGTCTGATAATTTCTTCTCCAGAAGAAGCCTAATTTACTAAACATCCAGGTCACTGTCAAAAAATAGTGTATTCTCAGTTGTCATCACATGGCAATCAGAGCATAACCACATAGTTTTACATGCAAACGAGCCCCACACTGATGAGCTGGCAGAATCCCATGGTTGCGTTTAATTTCATTATATTAACACTTTGTTATTATTACAATTTAATTTAAGCAGCTGATCAGAGATTTAAGCAGCACTCTAATACTATTTTGATTTAAATGATTTCCAGCTCCTCCTGCCATCCTCTCTTCAGGCTGCTCACCAAGTGCTGTAGGAAGAGAAAACTCTGCTCATCCATCAGCAAATCATACAAGCAAACTGAGCTTGTTTGGGACCATGGAGACGTGAAGGGAAGCAGACAGGCAAAAATGAGATGGAAGATCTAGCAGAGGCTGTTCTCTAGAAAAAAAATTAAGGAGCTGCAGCCCCTGTTCCATGTGTTTGACTAAATCCATGGATTTCGTGGACAGCATCTTGTTATTTCTGCCCAGGCCAGGCTCACACAGCAGCCTTTAATTGACTCATCCACATCACTGGCATTATGCAATGGGACAAAAAGACTTTGCAGTTCCAACGTGCAGCCTGGGGCACACAGAGGTCACAGGAGTGTGCCTGGGCACACAGGCCAGCTCTCCTTCCAGTAGTCCCCCGCTACAAACATCAACATGGACACGTAATACAAAGAAAGCCACACCTCCCCTGGCTTCACTTGGTGAGATTTACACACGGTGAGATTTACACACGGTGCGATTTACACTTAAGAGAGATTTACACACCGTTTGTCCCCTCTGGCTGGTTACTACAGCAGTTCAAAAGCCCCCAAAGGAGCCTCCACCTTTACCTGAGAGGGCAAGCACAGAATTTGCACACAAGTGATCAGCAATAAGACAATACCCACGGGTTCCAGAGCGGAGAGAACTCACCGAGTGCACAGGAAAGGAGCTGTGCCGGCTGAGAAAGGAGTTAGAGACTGACATAGTGAGGCCCTGAGTGGCACCGCAGTCCTCGGGGGTGAAGGGCACTTTGGGTTGCTGGACACAGTAGGAGACAGAAGAGAAAGAAGAGGCAGCATAGGAGGCCTGCTGAGGAGGGGGGAGAAAGCAGGAGACACAAGACACAGAGAAAGAGAGCACAGAAAAGGCGATGAATAAAGGGCAAGAAACGCTAACTGTAAAACAATGCATATAATGGCTGGCTAAACAAACAGCTATTCATCCAGTTCATCACGGCCAGACACACCAATATGCCTTTCTTGAGCTCAAGAGGCACGGCAAAAATCACAATTCAAATCTTCTTTGTTTCACAAATCCCTTCGAAAATGAACTCCTGCCTCCCCCTCCCCGCTCACCCGTGGACAGCTGCTGCTGGCACAGACAAGCTGCTCCTCGCTGCCCTTTTCTCCCCGTGGCGTGGGGGCAGATGCCCAAAGGAGGAGCTGGCTCCAAGCACACGATTCTTGCACGCTACAATTTTTTTCTGGCAATCTGCAGATTGGGAACTTGGCCCCTCCAGTGTGAGCTATGGGTCCTCACTGGTACTGCTGGGAGACTGGGCGACAGTGATGTCCTACCATTTCTCTGTCCAATCCAAGATTATAGGAATTTGCACAGGAGGCAGCTATTACACTGGAAGTGACAAATCCTGGCAAGGAATTTCTCCTGAATCCCCCTATAGTATGGAGACTGAGGGAGGATAAGGTATATTCAGGCTTTCTCAGACTTGTTGAATAAAACATACAATGCAAACATACAATCTTATTTTTGATTAAGATCTGAAGCTGACAAGAAAGGACTTCCTCATTACTATATTATAGAGGAGTCCATCCAGCAAAACTTGCTACTGCTAAAGCAGCTGATGCCCATTTGATTTGCCAAATAAAAAAACTCCCAGGGCAGCAGGAGCAGAGGAACAGGAGTCTGGTGGCTTTTACAGGGATTGTTGAATAAGCCATCACCTGCTTGCACCTCTTTCCCAACACAGGGATGAAGGGTGGGAGGCTGCACTTGAAGAAACCTTTGCTTCAGGGGAACTGCGAGCAACACCTTGATGGTATCAGCTTGCAAAAGACAAGAATGGCCAGCAGGCAGAGCAGTGACATCGTGGCTGCCCAGATAATGATTCAAGGGAAGCAAAGAAATGCTTTGCTTCAGCCGACAAATTCAGGACAGGAGCAGAACTTCCCTTCTGCACAGTGGCTGCAGTAAATCTGTGCTTTGCAGACTCTGGTCATGACTGTGCAGCCCAAGTCACCTCTGGAAATGTCACTTAAGTGCAGCCACCTTGAGGAGGGGAAGGCAGGGAAGCGACTGCAAGGTACAAGTGACAGTGCAAGGGTCACACTGGTGGGGACCACAGACCCTGGAGAACTGCCTGATCCTCCAGAGAGGAGTCCTGTAGACTCTTTAGTGTCCCTGCAAAGCAGATGGGATGCCAGCATTTAAAGTCTTGTCCCCACAAAGAATTAATGCATAATACTCCATTTAGCTTAGCCAAAAATGTCACTTTATCTTTTTAGGACTCCTACTTGCATCACAGGAATGTAGTTATGCAAATCCCAAAATTAGAGTTAAAAAGTAACACTCTGGGACAGTCAAACTTTAGCACAGATAACATGAAGAAATATTGCAAGAGTCATCCTCATGATGGTAAGACCATGGCTCTGTTCCCACATTTCCTCCCATTTTGTTAATGCCATGGCCAATTTAAGTAAGCTACATCAGCACAAAAGAATTTTTTTTTTTAAACAGAACAAATAAGATAATTAATATAAACAAAATGCCTTAGGTTGGAGTTGGGAAAAAAGAAAAAAAAAAAGAGAAAAGAAATGAAAGGAAAACCTTTAAAAGGAAATGGGACAAAATCCCACCTCCACTGAGGTCAGAAACAAAACTGCTGCTGCCATCACTGAGGCCAGGATTTCATCCCCCACATGGAAAATGGCCTTTTCTGTGCTGTTAAACCCACCACCCACACACATGTGGATGTGCCTTTCCGTGCTGGCAGCCTGGGGGGCCAGCAGAACTCTGAGAAAGAGGTAAAATCCTGAATCACACAAGGGTACTAACGTGGAGGAAACATGCACGAGTGAAGTAGTGGCTATACCAAAGATCTGTGCATAATAGCATAAAAGCAGTTATTATGTTTAAACAGTTATTATTAGTGGCATCTCTGACAACAGTTTCAAAACAGCAGTGGGAGCAACAGTGCAGCAATCTCTTGAAAATCGTGCTGCTCGCTCAGTGTGTCAAAATCTTCCAAGCAGTTGTCGTTACAGAAGCCTGGCACAGGTTCAGCCCTGCCATGCGGAAGAAAAACGTTTCATTTTTAGGGCATTTTAGGACTTTCAAAGCTTATGGGGAACGGTCTGAACGTGGGGTTAGAAAGCAGCAAAAACGTACACGGTGCAAAATGCCTGAACCCATGTTCACAAGCTGCCAAGGAGCACGATGTGGTAACACCAGTGAGAAATCCTCCCACCACGGGCGCCCGGCAGAACCAGCAGCAGGAAGAGCAGAGCTGCTCCCGGGAGCCTGGTGGCCCTGCCAGGTGTCCCTGGGGTGTCACTCACCAGCTGCCTCTGCTTCGGTGGGAGAGCAGGAGGAGGTGCCAGATCTTGAGAGGGGTCTAAGCTGATGAAGGAGTCATTGATCCCGTAGACTTCCCTGAGGTACTTGTTCTTCTTCTGGTAGATGTGCTCGTTCTGAGGGGTCTGGTAGAACATGGACGGCTGTGGCTCTGAGTAGTCCTCCACAAACTGCATGTAGGCCATCACTGCAAGGCAAGGAGAGGTCACACTCACTGCCCCTGGTCTGCAAGCCCCAGCTGAGGGTCTGCAGGCAGCTGCTCATTCTCAGAAGGGCACCCATGCTGTGCTCTCCCAGGGAGCTCACACAGTTGCCATCCACCCTGCAGGAAAGGATCCAAACACCCCATCCTGTGAGCCAGCACACAACAAACACCATCCCAGCTGACAATACTCTGGAACCAGTGAGGTCTCCAAACAGCAACTTAAGAAGTCTGACTTACTGATGCTTAGCCCAAATCCTCACATAATCCATGGCAATTCTGAGAACATTCCTCAACAGCTCATGTCCAAAGTCACCAAAAAACCAGAACAGCATCAGTCTGCTTTTTAGGAGTGTAACAATGCAACCTGGACAATAAATCTGTAATAACTCTTGTGTCTATGGTAAGTCTCATTTCTGCAGTCAGCAAGATTTCTAGAACCAGGAGGTGCACAGTGTTTTTCCACCCTAGCAAACTGATAAAACCGTTATCAAAGAACATCTCCCTGTGAGACTGGGTGTACCTCTCCCTCAGCTCTTCAAATTCCACTGCCCATGCTGGTACAAAATACCTTCTAAAAGTGTCACTGACCATGTGTTCTTGCCTCCTTAGCTCAAATCTAACACCCCTTGCTCCCATCCCTTTTTAAAGCAACTTACCATCTCCAATTTTCAAATTCAACTGATTCAACTGATTCAGAAGCTTTTGTGAGATGTGGCTTAATAGAAATGTTAAATGGGATCAAACCTCATCTAGAAGACCTTTCCATCTATACAATATCCTTCCAAAATCTATGAAAAAACCCACACAGGTCAGCCTATGCAGCTCTGACAGAGGATTAGTTACTGCTGCAATATTTTAGTGTTGGAGGGGAGGATGACATCCAGTGCCACAGAAAGACTACTACAAACCCACCCCCACTATTAAGGATCAGAAGTCTACTGAATAATGTAAAACAAAGAACCCTCTTCTATACACCTGAGAGCAGGAGAAACAGATGTATTTAAGTGTCATGGAAAGGACTAACCAAGGCCTTCTTGTAAACATGCTGTCATGCACAAGGCACTGTGATCATCCCTCCCTTCCTCCTGATAAACAAGCAGTTGTCACTTTTTGTAAATCTGGTCATTTGGTGGCAATTATTCAGCTTCTGCTGGCATTTCAGTTGTACAGCTGAAAGGAGTGGATGACTTCAGTGAAAGCTATAAATACAGCGAGCACAATGCAGGATTTGCACATCATGAAGCTGGTTCCCACACGGGCTGCAAGGCAAAGTCCTCTGTTCACCTGCCAACACAGACCCCTGGGCCAGCCTTTAAACAGGATGCAGCCCTGCAAATGTGTCAGCAGGAAAGAGTTGCTTTGCACCTGTCTTGGGCACCTTTTTTCAGATTTCCTCTAATATTTTAAACTCCATTTAGAAACGGAGCTAACACAGCTGCCCTTCCCCAAAAGAATTATAACCCTCCTCCAAAAAAAAGAATAAAGAAAAAAAGAAATAATGAAAAAAAAAACCCAGGTCGAGGCAATGGGAGCACAGGAAACGGAGCTGATGGATTTCAATCCCGACCGGTAACACCTGCTGTCCCCATCCTGTGACCCCACAGTCCTGCCAGTGGACAACCTGTTCGTGTCCTGCAGTACAGCCAGTCCTGCACAGCTCTGCCAAAGCTGCTGGAATTCTGACCTCCAGCTCTCCCTGCCACCTGAGCCTTTCCCCTCTTCCTCCCTCAGACTCCCTGCTCCTTCCCAGTACCACTTCACAGTGAAGAGAAGCATGTTCTGGAAATATTCTCTTATTTGGAATCACGGTGAAGGTGTAGGAAATATAGGATTACTGAAATAGTCTTTTCAAGTATCAGTGATTCAGTTGGATAAGGTGCTCCTATTAATACCTGGGCCCTAGAAAATGCCCTGGTATCATACAACAACTTCAGGGGACAAGATCTAAAGAAGGCTTATGAAAGCTACTTCTCTAGCAGCAAAACTGAACTAAGGATCAGGAGTCCTTGCAGAAGTGTAGAGGACAAGAGCTCGAGGGAAAGACCACATTTTGAGAGCTCATCAACTGAGCAGGACAAAAGCCAAGAAGGCAGGCCTGGCAGTGCTGGCACAATGCAGCAGACAGTGCAGAATTCACATCAACCCTTCATGTTGAGTCACCTACAAAACCAGTGCTTCACTGAACATCCAGATCTGCAGACACCACTGGGGATCGATAGCTGTGAGCTCCTGGAATGACACCAAACACTGGAATGACACCACAACTCGGAAGTGTTGGTGAAAAGGGCATCACATTAGACACTTGTGTAAAATTAAATCACTGTTAACTCAAGGCAGTGAGCCTGAATGCTGTCAGGAGCCTTAACTCAATCTGCAAGGGAATAATGAAGAGCTCTTTTATCTCAGCTCTTTATGGGGCTAATGCATCCCATCGTCATGGCAGCTCCCCTGCCTGGCTTGTTACAACTAGTCCTGGGCAGGTGAGCATGTCTGTGCCTCTACTTTGTCATCTTTGTTTTTAGGCAAAGTGAAAAACAGTTGGGATGGTGAAATACAAACCTGGCTCACGAGCAGGCACTGCAGAGTGCAAATCGAAATGGGCATGGTCAGAATCCTGCCAATCTTGAACAGGACAGTAGGAGAGCAAGACCACTCCCATGACTGCTGTTTGCAAAGCTCCACTCTGGTTTTTAACAAGGCAGAAATTTAAAAGCAGATGGGAAATTACATCAGCAGCTCAGCTCAGGCTGCACGCCCTGCAGCAACTGTGCAGAGGGAGGGATGGGGGCTGCAACTCCCCAGTGAGCAGCTGGGGTGGAGTGACAGTCTCAAGGCAGCACCCCAGGAGAGAAGGGAGGCATGAGAGAGAAACCTCTCCCACCACATGCCCAGCTTATGTCAGCTCTTAACCCAGACAGAAAATATGTGAAATTAAAAAAACCATGAAATCTCAGACTGAGGCTAGGAACACCTTCCCAGCAATCTGCTTGCAGTGCCTTGGCTGTCATTCCTGAAGGAGCTAAAGCTGCTCAGGGATTTCCAGCACGCACCAGTTCTGCCCATATGGCAGAAGTCACAGGTACTGCTCTCCCAGGAGCCAGCTCTCCCTGCAGCCACCCGTCCTGGAGGCAGCACTTGGCTGCAGGAGAGGACCAGTGCTTGTTGGAGTCTAAAGGGGTTATTAGGAGATGATCAGCACTAAGGCACACCTGCAGTAAGGTGAGGCACAGCAGCATCCCCCTGGAGGGCTCACTGACAGCCCAGCCCGACCCTGGCGCTGTTGGCAGCTGGGCGGGCAGAGGCACAACAGATTTGTGTGCATGGGCAAGAGCCAAAATAATGGGCATTCTTAAGCTATACCACACAGCAGCACACTGGAGAAGTCAAGGTCAAATGAGCCAGTCGTTGCTGTGACCTCTGGGAGGAGAGCTGCTCTTCACAGAGCTCGCATTATCCGCTGGCTAAGCCCAGCCTGCCCTCAGCGTGGTTCCTGCAGTTAAATACCAGCTGCTCACTGGGCACCAGGCTGTGTTTTGTTCCCACTTGACAGGGAGGGAAACGTGAATAAGTGCCTCACCAGTAGTTTCCAAGCTGTTTGGGGAAAGGATCTTGTTATTTCTGACTGTGGGCTCTTAATGGCAGAAGCTGTTCCGTGTCTGTGTCTTGTTCAGCAGGAGCATGATGCCGGTGCTCAAGCAGAAGTCTGGAGTAATTTGCCCTTAGCACAGTAACATGTACTCTTACAGCACAGTAAAATAACCATAACTCATGCCAGACTAAAAGCCTTATCACTCCTCTGTTTAAATTATACAGAAGTCAACTCTTGGAGGTCCCTCTGAGCACAGCTCACAGCAATACACAAGGTTAACTCAAGCAGATCTTCTGTATATTACCAATAAAAAGACCATCAGAGTCTCTGCTGCAGCACTTCCTGCCAGCTACCAAAAGATGACCCACAACAAAGGCACTACAACCAAGTCCCATTTGTGTGAGCTCTGAATCTTTTTAGCAAATCCATGCATCTCCTCCAGATCCCAGGAGCTTGTTGGGGTTGTGGAAGCAGCCCTGTGTGATTACACAAGAATATCTACATGTATCAGCCTCTGGGCAAAAAATATCCTGGGTGTCACCACAGAGCCTGAGTAATGTTTGACTGGCCTTTTAAATGCTGAAAATAAAAGTAAAACTAGCAACCACAAATCCGTGGTGTGATATACTGTGGAGTAAAGACAATCTAAAACAAGTTCTCAGTGTCATACTAATGCAACTAAAAAATCTGCAGCAGTCAGGTATCAGCCCCAAGACTACCAACAAGTTTTGCAGCAAGGATGCTTTATCAAATCATCAGAGTTGACAACACATTAGGTAACAGCTCCCACCTCTCCTAACAATGCAATCTGATCAATACTCCCCAAATTTCTGATGGTGCCAGATTACAATTAACTCTAATCCAACATCAAAGAAAATTCACACAAGGCCTCAGTACTGAGGTTAAAGCTGTGCCCAGGAAATAATGCAGATTGCTTTTAAACTCGTTGTTAAGTAACTCCTTGACATCTTGTGTGATACCAGAAAACAAAGACACGGGGCCTAAAGACAAGCAAACAGCCCAGACCTCTCTTTCAAATGTCAAAGCGCCTCTTACCCAAGATTCAGCCAGCAATCTCCCCTCCACTGAAGCTGCCTTCGTGCACAGAGGTGCATTTCCCTGCATCCATCCCAGCCGGAGTGGTGTAACAGCCACTCCTCATTACTAACAGCAGATCCACAAGGATCTGATCCTGCAGTAACGTGCTCTGGATCACAGCCCCTGGCTGCTCATGCTGCAGGTGAGGATTCTGAACAGCACAAGCTGTAACAACCAGCCTTGGCTGTGCCCTGTGCCACCATTTACTTCCTTTCTGCTGTCCACAACCAACCATCTCAGCTCCTTTTTTAGCTGATTTTAGTGTCTTTAACTGCTTGATTACCAGAGAGGAACAAAAGAGATTTCCTGCATATGGGGAGCCTGGATGACCCTCACTTTCAGGTAAGGTCAAGCCTTGTGCTCTGAGTAAAATCCCTGAGGGTTACTAATGTGGACTGGTCACTTAGGGATAATGGAAATGCTTTTAGACAAGGTGTATTTTTAACGAAGTGACCGGCAGAGTGCACTACATAGGAATGGAGAGAAAACACTCTGACATCACATCTCACTCCCACCTCATCCACAGAATCACAGAATCTTAGATTGGTTTGGGTTGGAAAGGACCTTAAAGAATCCAGTTTCAACCTGCCTGCCATGGGCCGGGACACCTTCCACTAGGCCAGGTTGCTCAGAGTCCCATCCAGCCTGTCCTGGAACACCTCCAGGGACAGGGACGTTACAACCTCTCTGGGCAAAAATTATTCTCAGTGAGAAGTCTATAAACTGCAGTAAGGAGCCAGTTTCAAAGGCCAACTCAGCATTTTGAAATCAGCTCTTCTCTTGGGCTGCCAGCCGTGCAATGTAATGCTCTTCATCCAGACCTCGTATACATTACCTCCTCATGCAACACACACTGCAAAGCCAGCCAGTGACCAGTAAACCAACATCTGCTGGATCTCACTGTGTAGTCCACAGCCTTCCCTGGCAGAGCACCGTGGCTGCCTGTTTGGCAAGAGGTTTCACATTTTTCAGCCATGAACATTAAGGAAATCACAAGAAGGTTGTGAGCTTGAGATGTGGTCAGCCCTGGCGTGCCAGGAGTCTGGCTGGGGACAGGAGCCTTTGCTTTTAGAGGCTGCTTGTTTTAATGATGTGGGAAATTCTCAGGCATCCAAAGGAAATGAGATCCTGCAGCAAAACAGCAGTACTGGACCCTAGTTAATGGTGTTGTCTTGCACAGCTATGTGGGTGACTGTGCTCCTATTGCCAAGTAACTGCTCTGGCAAGGCTGGGTTTTGGACAGAAAAGCAGTCCTTTCTGCGAGCTCTTGGAGAGCACCCAACTCTTCTCTGCAGTGGGAAAACAAAACTGGGGAAGGGGGGAGCGAATAGACTTAAAAAGGGAGAATAGACCAGAAAGATCTACGAGGTAGAGTGCCTCAAAGATCCACATTCAGGTAAACAGAGAAGTAAAACAGTCTCACTACAGCAATGAAGATGCTGTGTGATTCCAGATCCCTTGGGCCTGGATCGATCTTGGCCCCAGGAATCACTCCCTGCCCACCACAGGACTGACATCTCCCTTCCACGTGTTTGACACTGTCTGACTGCTTTTGACACTCAGACTCACATAAGCAAGAGCATTACCATGACCACCACTACTCAGTGATGATCAGAAGCACGACAACTGCGAGGTAAAAGTAAAACCCAAACACAGGAACTTGCTTACTGTGTTTGTTTTTCTTCTCTGGCAGAGGTGGCGGCTTTTCTGGGTCACTGTTCGAATCCGGAGCAGCAAAATCAGCAATGAATTCCACTGGTGCTGAAGAGTTTCCTTGCTGGAAAGGCAGAACAGCAGCAAAGGGCGTGAAGGGTATTGATGGGACAACCACGGCGTTCTGCAGGTCATCCTCGGAGATGTTGTCGTACTGGGAAGGGTGCCTCTCGTAGGACACCCTGCAGCCCGAGTTATCCAGAGTCTGGGAGGCTGCACTCCTCCTCTTCTTCTCTGGTAAAGCTGGAGGAGTCTCTGTCGGCTGCGCTGCGCCCGAGAGGCTGCAGAATTCCAGCGGAGGAGAGCTGCCCTGCGGGAGCTGGAAAGTGTGTCCATGGAAAGGGGAGCCAGACTCACCCAAGGACTCTGGCAATGGGCTGAGGATACCTGGCCCCTGCTGAGGTATCTGATCAGCGTTGGAGAGGTCCTGCTGCAGGAATTCATAGTCTGGATCATAGTGATCCGATTGATCTGGGTAAACAGAGAATGATGGATTAGTTTCTCTCTTTTACTGTTCAGCCCTTCTCAGTTCTGTCCCTCCCATTCCATCAGTTAATTAATCAGTTCATTTTAATCAGAGTGGAACTTCCTTGCAGCTGGGACCATCTTTTTACACCTTCTGTAACACCCAGACTTCATATAACTCATAATTAATTCTTTACGCTAGCAAACAAATAACGAAAAGTCAACAGGTAGATGACTGCAGACATAATTTGTGTCATATTTATATTTTTATTTTCTTTCCTAGCATGTAGAAACAACACTGCTTTACTCTACCAGGACTGTCATTTCTGCAGACAGGGCTGAAATGAAGAAAACATTCCACTTGAGAGCTGCATTAAGTTTGAGCACAATCACCTACAGCAAGGGAAACACATTCCCCTGGGCTTTTTCCTCTCCGACAGAACAGCTCCGCACTGAACCGCCTGCAGCAACTCCAAGACAACAGCTGCAAGTGCAGTGCATTTACTCCATCAACTTCTGCACCTCAGCTGTGGCAGCTCCCCAACGAGAGGGACGGGCCCCCCCAGCCCCTCTTACCCAAGGTTTCACAGCTTGTGTTGCGGGAGCACTGGCCGCTGTCGCGGTCCAGAGAGGAGAGCTGCTCGTCAGACTTGCTCAGTTTGCCGATGCTGCTGCACGGAGAGAGGCGAGGAGACTCCCCCCCATAGGAGTGGCTTCCACCTGACAACCTCCTCTGGGCATAGCAGTCAACATCAAAATCCTTCAGGATTAAAAAAAAAAAAAAAAAAATCAAATCACCATCACTCTTGGCAGCTCGCTAGTGAGGAAGATGAAGCTCGAAGAGCAATGACCTCACAGGAGGGGAGAGGATCAGTGCTGCTCGCCCTCTCTAAGCTCATGGAGAACACAGAAACCCTCTGATCTGGCAAACAGCCCATGCCAGGGAGCTCTGTGTGTTCTTGATTTCAAGCAGGGGTTGCTGTGGCCCACGCTGGACTACAGATGCTGAGGTGATTACCAAGTTCTTCACAGCTACATGTGTCTGATGACTGCTTGTTGTGACACTGAGACAAGGGAATGACACTGCAAGATCTCTTATGACATACCTGGGGCTTTAGCAAATCCTTGGTTAGCTCAGGTGCATGCAAAGGGAAAATAAACTGTAGTGAGATACAACTTTCTGTGCCTATGGCTACAGTCCCATTTCAGAAATTACCTCAAGCTTATTAACCTGTAAGTGGACCCCTCAACTATTCCCACTCCATCAGAACAACCTTAGTGTGACTGTAGTTTTAACTGAAGAGTGGCCACGGCTTTATCTGGGTCAGCCAAATCACTGCAGAGGCTCCCTAAGCCAGAGCTGAGGCACAGGGGATTAGGGCAAGACTTGATTTTTGTGCAATTTAATATGATTCAGGTCCTTGCTGCTGAGCTAGTAAGTTCCTGAATGTGTAAAGCAAACCCAGCCATTTACAACCTCATAAACCCCAGACTAGCACAAGAAATGGAATGTGATTAACACACACACAACTCTTCCATTTTTCTACCAGAAAATGTACAAATTTCCCCAAAGCACCAGCAGCGGTCAGAGCAGTAGCTCAAACTACTGCTTGAGTTAAAAGATGTTTTAAATTGTGACTGGATGAAGACAGACTTCTGATCTCACTCAGCCACATGCTCCCTTGGCCTGTGAGTAAACCCTGGTGAGACCTCAGGGAGCTCAGCCAGCTGCTGTCCCCTGATCCATTGGACATGGCAACACTCAACCACTCCCCTCCTCACGCTCTGCCACCGCTCAAGGCAACGAAGTTTGTAGCAATTTGTTAATTAAATCCAACAACACTGTAAAAAAAAATTAAGCTGTTCACATTATTTATGATACTGCTGCTGCTGCCACTGCCACTCCCACTGCAGGCTGCCCGCGCTGGGCTGGTCGGGACGAGCAGAGACACGCAGGGATCTGTGTGGCTGCAGGTCACAGCACCTCCCTGAGCTTCTCCTCCAGTTCACAGCACGCTTCCCTTGGCTTTCACAAAGGGGTTGTGCCATTACCTGTCTGTTGATCCCAACAGGTAAACTGGACCCACTGGTAGCTCGACTCATGGGGGCCACAACAGCCACTCTGGTTGGGGAAGGCGCCGACTGACGTTTTTTAGGGGGCAATGCTGGTGGAGGGCTGCAAGACACAACAGGAATTGATGCTTCCATCACTCTTCCAGAAAAAAGACTTTCAGAGGCTTCACAAGTTGTTCTCCAGAAAGCTTTTGTCAGCCAGGAGCTATTCAGCAAAATGTATCCACTAACAAATGCCAATCTAAGAATACCCGCACAGGTAAGGTCCCGTTAAGTGATTTATTTTTAAAGGTTGGAAGAGAGTTGGTATTTCTCAAACAAAAACAAATGCTGTTCTAAAAAGTATTTTTAATCGAGCTAATTAGCATGGTAATGATTTCCTAATAAAAGCAGTAGAAATCCAAATTAAATGTTTTGGTTGACCTAAATATTGTTTCCATTCACAGAAGTCCCTCCCCCATCTCAAACCTTCCAGGTTTGAAAAATGCTTAAAGTTTCACAAATTTACAGGACAGGAAAATTCTTTTTTTTTGGCCTTTGCTTTCTTGGTGAACTTCAGGGAACAAAAGGGTCAGAGCTGCTCTCACCACGTGCACTGTGAGGGCCCCATGTTCTGGCATGAATCTCTGTCAGACCCACACATTTGCAGTAACTTGTGAGACTTTAACCCTTTGACTTTTAGTTTTTGCTTCTAATGACACCTAATTCTGGTAGTCGTCAAGCCTGAGAAGTTCCCAAGGGCACACATACTCTGTTCTTGGAACATACCAGGAAATTTTTATATGACCTTTGAGAATTCATAAAATACACAGAAATGTCATTCTTTTTGTCAGCCACAGCCCTTGATGTCGCATTTTCAAATTAACACGACACGTATTTTTCACACCAGCCATTAGCACCAGTACTGGAGAAGAAAAACAACACACACACACGAAAACCTGCAAATTGGGGGTTTTCTCTTCCCTCTCAAAATAGAACACAGAAACTTTCATGTGGTTACTCATCGAACAGGGTAAGAACAACCAAGCACAAGATTTTTTTCACACACTGTTGGCTTTCACTCTTAAGCTGACAGGCAAAGCAGAACGACCTGGCTGTGCAGGACAGATTGGTAACTGCCCCCTGAGGTTAAAGGAACATTTCCCATCAGATACAGCAGCCCAAGACACTTGTACACGTGGAATTCACAGTTTTATGTAAGGTTATTATGGATTTATGTGATGCCTCTTGTGTGTGGACGTCAGGGCATGGCACTATCCTCACATAAAAAGAAGGAAAGGAAAACACACAAAAAAAAAGAGAGAACACAAAGCAAAGTCCAGGAGCAGGGAAGAATTACTCTGGAGGACTGGAAATTCAGAAGCAACACTAACCCTCCTCTCTTGGGCACATTTTGCAAGATTGTTTAAAAACCAACAGGCTGGTAAGAGGCACTGGTAGTCTTCAGTCAGCTGGCTGGTCAGCATTACCTGTTCTCTGCCACACGAATGCTGGGCAGAGGGGGTTTGGGAGGTGCAACTTCTTCATCCATGGAGTCAGTCAGTAGCTCGTTGGATTGAGTCATATTAGTTGTTTTGTTGAGGATCTCCATTTCTCGGTCGGTAAGGGGAAGTTCTGATGGGCTGCAACATGCAAAACACAGATTGTAGATCATAAACCACAGCTGGAACGCAGCCTGCTGACAGATTCAAACTCATTTTAAATCATGTGCTATCAGACAGACACCTAGAGCAGAAGGCAGAATTTGCATCTGCAGGTGGAATTCCATGTGTATGCAGAGCACAGTGTGCACGTGACACAAGGGATGTTTCACTGCCAGATTTTGGTGTCTTTCCTATCACAGCATATTCTCTTTTAGTGATCCTACTGAAATGGATGGGGCTACATAAAGAACACTACCCACCCTCTGTGAAGAATAGCTGAATGATTTAACTCAACTGTCAGTAGTCAGAAATTATCCCTTCTAGATCAGTCCTGCACACAGAAGAAATCAGTGACCCACCTGTCAGATTTACATGCTGGTAAACTGGGTTTAACTGGGCTTGTGGGAGAGGGATGCTCCTGCTTTTCAATCGTGAGTCTGACCAGCTCCTGATGGATGGAGAGAAGAAAAAGAGAATAATCACTATTTGCTGAATGCTGCACTTAAACATCCTAGAACACAAAGGGATGCTACTGCAGTAAACTCTTGGTTATGGCTTAATGATGGTGTGGACACAGAGAGAGCTGAGCTGGGTTTAAGTCTGGTACAGAGCCACAGAAATGATGCAGAACAGCTGCTAAGGAGCAGCCTGCACCCAGAGGAAGTTTGGCACTATTTGAGTGAAGTTCATTACCCCTGACTGTATGGGGATTCTGCACAAACCCACATGTGTGTCTTTTTGCTGTGCTTCCTCTTTCCTCTATCTCACAAATGTGTTCCAGTCTACACAACACCCTAGATAATGGTAAATTTGCTTTACATACATAAATATAAATACAAAACAGTCTTACCCAGTGGAGTACTTCACCTAGCCAAAACCAACATTAAATAATTGCTTTATATTTTATAAATAAGAATGTATTTGTTTCAAAAAGCAAATTTTCTGTAAAATGCCTGACCAAAAATTCAACAGTGAACACCTTTATTAAAAGGCCTGCTTCCCCTGAAGCCACTTTTTAACACATTAGCAATGGAAGACCTAATCATTCAAGGAGCTACTGCAGTGTATCTGTTATAGGCAGATAAGGCTCTGGATAAAGAGATAAGGGCATGATAATCCTGAACTCTAAGTCTGCCAGCAGTCAGAGCAACAATCATTCACGCCAGAAAGATGGAGAGAACATTTTATGGATGTCTGAGGCTGACAAACAGATCTCCTGCTCACAGACACAAACACAAGCCCCTCTTACAGGCAGGCTGGAAAACTGGCAGTGCTTCCTGACACTATTGGCTTCCCAGCATATTACGCAAAGGAAACTATAAGGGATCAATTTTAATTTTATTTTTTTTTAAAGCAGCCTGAAGTACAGTGTCATCATTCCAGCACCATCTTCGTGTCCTTGTCTATGGCGCTTGGAAACAACTGGCATTGCTCTCTCAGTGCAGTAGCTGCAACTGGAAATTCATTGCCATCATCCCTCCGAGGAAGGAAAATACTCCAGTTCTGGTAGTTTTACATAAGGCTTTACTGAAAGCTGAAATTCCACGGGTTAACACACACACAACACGAGGAATAAGGTGCAAACACCGTCCAAGTGTCCACCACAGCTGACTTTGGTCTCCGTGCTCTACTTACACTCTTGGTGTGAGCTGGTGCTCCAACAGAACGTACACTGTGTTACCCAAAACCAGGACAAACACTCAGCATTCCAGAAGCTGCCCTGGAACATCCCACACAGGGGGAAGGAAGAGGGAGCACAGATGTCCACGGGGACTAAAGCTGTGAAGATGTCCCTGCTGGGACAGAGAGCCCTGGCAAGGAACAGCATGTTCTGAGAAGTGCCCTGATGAGTAACATCACTTGACTCCTTCGGCTGCATTTGGCATCATGGGGTTGAGTGATGACACAATGGATTGACACCTTTCTGCCCTCTGGACAAAATTCCACTGCTGTAGAGGTTTTTGGAGACCCTCATGCACTTTAACAGACTCAGGGTTGGACCCTGTGGGCCTTTTGGGTAGTGGCCAGCAAGGACTGCAAATGTGCAGGAGCACAAGAAGGGAAATAGAACGTATGGACATTCAAACCAAAAGCCAAAATACTCCTTAAACATCCCTCTGAAAAGGCTGTGGAAGGGAAAGGGTAATGTCTCCTTTTCCTGACCTTTCTTCACCACCTTAAACCAAAACCAGGGCAACACTGCAGACTGTGGTGGTGGTGGCTGTGCCACAGCAGCGCTGAGGAGCCCCAGACACTCAGGGCTAAAGTGCTCAGTTTTCCTATTTTGCCAGTCATAATGGACACACAGTTGTCCACCATACGGGAATGCAGGTTAAACCAGGAGAAAACCAATCCAATTTGGCTCAAAAGTATCTTCAGAATTATTCAGACCATTGGGACTGGGGGAGAAAAACCCAAAGCACCTTCCAGCAGAGGCACCAAGGCAACGCATTATTGCCATTACCTGAGAGGATCCTTTCCCTTCAAACTTTGACAAATATCACCAGACCCTGAATGTTTCTCCTCTCTGCTATCCCCAAATGAGAACTAGCATTTGGAAATCAAGCCAAAATCTTTAGCATACACACAGAGGTAATCAGCACACAACTGAGCCAGATGCACACTATGCTATTCCTTATCATCAAGGAAAAAGATTCCTGCAGCAGTAATTAGAGATAATTAAAGCCTCTCTACAAACTATGCTACTTCAGCAAGCTGGAAATTCCACAATGAGATGGATTTTTAAGAAGTTATGTAATCAAACCAAGAAATTTTTTTTCCTGCCTAGCAAGGCCCTAAAACCTGAGATCAAAATATCAAGTAACAGAGGTGAACAAGAGACTCCTTTATGCTCAATTCTCAAAATAAAGAAGTAAGCACTGAAATGTGGAAGTGGATCTTGTGTGATCTGCCAGAAAAACAAAATAGGTTCTGCTGTGGAGAGAAGTGTCCATCTTCTCAGTTCTGCTTCCAGATCTGAAATGTGGCTTGGTCTTTCTAAAATAAACCTTGTTCCTTGCTGTGCAGGAGGTGAGAGCACACTGCTTCCAAATGCTGACCTCTTGATGGGCAAACACTCTCCCATCTCCTCCGACAGCCACACATCTGCTCTAAGGCTGACCGGACATGAGCCAGCTCCAGCTCAAAGGCCAAAATAACTTTCAGTCTAAAAACAAAGCAGAGACTGACACGGCCATGCTGCTGAGCAGGGCTCCACAGCTCAGGCTCAGCACTGCATGGACATGCCCATGATGCTCCCAGCCTGGGCTGGCTCGTGAACAGACATCCAAGACCTTCCCCAATCTGAGAGCTTCCCCCAGTCCACACAGGACACAGCTCTGGCTGAAAGGCAACAGGTACCAAGGGTTTAAATACTGCTTGAACTCAAAGGACAACCTGTGTCCAAGTCTCCTGCAGCAAGACCACACAACTCTGTTCCAGATCTGGGGATAACACATCTCTCCATGGGATTGTGCAGATTCAATCAGTGAGAACTCACCATTTGCTGGGGAATTACAGTTCAGATACCACAGCACAGATTTTCATGTACTGCGAATTGCTGCTGAATTCCAGTGCTAACAGCAGCTGAGATTTTAGGCTAAACTCTTTTCCTCTCTCCCGCTGTGCAAATTTAAGACCAGCTTTCCTTTTAAAATGTGTAGCTTAAAGTTAAAGAGCATATTGTGCAAAATAATCCTGCAAAATCCGTCTTCTTTAGGTGATGGAAATGATTTGTTTCAAAGATATTTATTTAAAAGGCTCATAAAGTAATAGTAGATTTTAGTATCTGTGTTTGAGTAACATTAAAGAGATATCCAGATGACGCAGACACGAAACTAAGAGGCCTGAAAATGTGACAGTCAAAGCTTGGGAGATCCACTTCACTTTTGCATTTGGCTCCATTTCATAAAACTGAGTCTGAGTACAGTGAAAGATGCCCGTCCCTGATAGATAATTCCAGGTGAAACACCTGCTGCAGTTCTTAAAACTCTATCCCAACTTTCCTCGTGTACTTGATTTAAACACTCCCCATTAGATTCAACCCTGCTCTTGAAAGAGATTTAACTTCCTCTACAGTTTCCAAAATAAGATTCCCAGGAGATGTGACAGTCTGTCCACTGGTGCCCTAAGCCCAGGTCAAAGAAACTTGAACCTGCAGTACTACGACAGGTGAGTGATGAGCCCAGAGACAAGCCTGGGATACAGAAATAATGGGTACAAGAACCTTACCAGGAGGTAGAAGGAAAGCCAACAGCTTTCCTAGGGTGGAACAGGGAGGGAATGCTACAAGCAGGTCTGACAATGGACACAAAGGTTTCTGTTAAACGTTTCCATTAGTAATGTAAAACTAATCTCCAGAAAACTGAGTTTAGCTCATCACCTGTTCCACACCCTAATCCAGCTGCTTAGAGTGGTGATGTATCACTGACAAATCCCTTGAAATTTCTCTTAAAAGATGGAGCTGGAGTCTTTCATTCTCTGTGGGCATTGACAGGGAACACTTTCATTTTATTTTGCTGAGACAGAAAATGTGCAAACTGTGTCTTGTAATCTGCATGGGAGACTGGGAATGACTTGCTGAAAATTTAATACAATGCTGAATAAAGATCCATTCCTTCTTCCAATTCATCCAAATGCCAGGGTGAGCATGCCAGAAGTTCACAGTCAGAGCCAAACTGTGCTAGTCTTTAACCACCACTCCAAGAAGGAAAAATTAACTTATGGAACAGTTGATTTAAGGGGTAGTTTACTGAAGGCATAAATAGGACTTTCATATTTTACCTGCACTTAAAGACCTAGTTTACATAGATCTCTTCTAAAACACATGATTATATGCTCTTTATAATAAAGTTTAGAAGTATTTGTCTCATGTACCTTGACTCCATCCAGAACAGCTTTTATGACATCCTTCACTGTTGTCACCATCTCCTTGTCCTCTGAATTCACCCCCTCCAGCATCACCTGATCAGACCAGCGGATGAGGTTGGCCAGGCTCTGGTACACTCGGCTGTAGCAGGATGAGATGGCAGAACTGCACAGCAGGAGAAGGAACAGTTGAGAAAAAAGAACAAAAAGAAATTCTGGAGATGTTATGAAATGTTACGAGAGTGAGTTTCACACTGTGCATTTCACTCCTTTGCTCTCTGACACTTAGAATTTGTGTTGAGCAGCTGACAAAGCTCAGGCTTCTCCTCCACTGCAGCTGCTCGCCTGTTCTCTAGCACCAAATGATGACAGTTTGAAGGTACAAACCATCAACAGCTCATTCCCAGGTATCAGAAGGAATTATCTGGGATGCAGGTTAACACAGCAATGCTAAAAATAACATTCTTTCCATCTTAATTTACGGCTCCATCTTATGCTTTAACTTTAAAGATAAGTATTTAAGCCCTACATTTAAGTTTAAGCTATGTTATTTCAGTATTATCCTTCTTCCTTATTAGCTCTCACCAAAACCACCTTGGATCATTGAGAGCTGACTCTATTCATTCCTTTACAAATCACTGCCTCACTGTTTATAATGCCTGAAAACATATAATTAAAATTACTTCTTTAGAGAAACTGAACCGAATGAATTTCAGGTTTGAAAGAGGAAGGGTGTTGCTTTGTTTTGTTTTTAATGAGAAACAGAATTGAAGCTATTGTTCTGAAGGGCAAAAAAAAAAAAAGTTTTGGAAGGATGACAACTCTAAATAAAAGTTAACTGTAACAACAGTGCTCCCAGGCATTTTCCTGGCCATTCTGAAAACACTGACTTCATTACTAAACAAGGTGTGTTAACAGTACTGCTGATGGCAACGCTTCAGCAATTCTTTGTCACGTTAAATCAATTTCAAACTGCATCAAAACCGTAAACAGATAAGAGAAGGTGTAATCTTGCAATCGTTACTGATACAAGTTGTTCCAAATCTTCCCATTTCTCTCTGGTATCCATTTTACATTGGCTTAACTCCAGTAACTTCATTATCTGTGAGAAAAGAATCAAGCCCACAAGCTCCAGTGAATTTATTTAGGTGAATGAGGTTTGCAGGACTGGGGAAAGAACTACTGTCAAGTTACACGCAAGAGATACAAACAATGGCAAGGACTTGATTGTTTTGTTGTTGTTTGGGTTTTTTTTTTAAAGCTTTTTGCTTGCCATTTGTTCTCATTTCAAATGAAATCAGCTTGGTAGGAGATATTTCCTAAACAGGGCCTTCCCCCATCTCTTTCTAAGGCTTTGATTTCTTTGCCATTAATCTTCAGTCTGCTTGCTTCTAAGGAGGCAGTAATTGAAAGCCCATTTTGTGAGAGATTTAATTACTTTTTTCCTTGATGCAAATGCTTCCCTTGAAGTAAAAAGAAGACCAACAATAATTTTAAGGCTTTCTTCATCACTGACACAAGTCTTGCTCGCTTTTCTTGAAGGGGATTTGCCATGAGAATCACCCCTTTGTGTCCTGCCACTGAAGTACACAGGTAGGGAGAGAAGGACATGGCTTTTTTGAGAAAGCCAGATCTCCTTTTGGGTTTTTTGGGAGGCTAAGCAAGGCAGGGCATGCAATGGGATCTGTGCTTTAAGGCACCCTGTTTCCAGAAAGAGAGACTTAGCACTGTGTAGAGGACATTCCCATTCTAACAGGTTTGCTCAATCATGGTTCGACAGATCCAGCCCAAACTGGATCTTACCTGTCCCAGCCACAGTTGTGATACTCACCCAGTTCCTCCTTCCTTTTGCCAGAAGCAGCCCTGGCCTCAGCACTGGGGCCAAACACAGCTGAGCATCTCTGTTTGCAAAGTATTTGGCACCCCAGTGCTACCTCAACTACATTATAAACCTTCCCTGTGCCAGCACTGAAATAAGCATCTTGAAAGAAAAAAATTTGGAGATACTTAATGGGAAAACAAATAGAAACAGCACAAAACCTGGCAGGATTTGAGGAACCAAACACCTGCATTTCTCTGCTTAGTTCTGTGCTTTTCTCTGTGTTAACTTTGCTCTTTCAGAATTATTCAACAATGTTTGTTTTCTGTAAATCAATTGCTCCAGCATCCATGGGATGAACACCAACAAGATCTCTATGGCTTGGCAACACCACAAATTCTTATAATCCATGCTGAGCTTGGCTTTGGCAAATTTCTACTTCTTTCCTGGCTTCAAACCCACTGCCTAAATGGTAAAAACATAATGCACATAATCTGTTAAAACATAAAACAATAATCTGTTGAGTGTGGCAGGAATGAACTTGGACTGGTTAATCTGCTGGAATATATCTATTTACTTCTGTATTTGATCCAGTAAAATCCAAAAAAGCAGTTAAGAGTGCAGGCTCAGACTTCTGTAATATCAGGGCGGATAAACTGAACACAAAAAAGGATTACTCTGAAGATAAACTCCTTTTCCAGGTGAAGCTATTGGATTTGTTAGCTTTTAGGATACTACCATGGACTGCAGAAACAGGAATAGCATCTGAGGAGAATCTCCCGCTAGAAAAATTATGAATTTCCAAGTTTATGCTAAGAACCATCCCTTCCTCCACTCTGAAAGAAGCCTGATTTGCTTTATCTTTCCATGGCATGAGCTTCTTCACAGCAGGGAATCTGCTTTTAAATGATGTTTGAAAACCACCACGTCATTAGTAAAAACAGCAGTCACTTCATCAGCATCTCCTGCACGATGCAGTTCTTCAGATAAAGAAGGAGCCTGTTGGTCTGTCATGGTCCCAAAACCCAAGAAGGAAACTCACCTTTGCTGGATGCGTGGGTCAGTTTGCACCAAGGGCAGGATGGCTTCCAGCACTTTACTTGCTGAGCCTGGCAGCATCTCTAATACTTTGTTATCAATTGCCATTTTGTCCACAATAGTCTTAAAGTAGCGCAATGCACTGACAACCTCCTTCTCCTTCTCCTCTAGCCATGACACATTCTAAAAAAAAAGGAGAGATATGATAAAACTTTGGTATTTTTAAGGACAGGGTTCCTTTAACACACCCAAAGTATGGTGACACTGAGGTATATTCCAGGAGGAGTGGAAAAAAACCCTTCTACCACAAACACTTTTAAATTGAATAACTACTCTTTCAAAGGAATAGTCAGTGCAAGATTACACTCACACTTTAACTTTCAGAATTACCTGCATTCCAAACTGAAGGCTGATCTTGATCACTTTTAGGCTAAGATTAACCTTGATGACATCAAGGGCACTGCTTTGAAACCCACACCCTAAACTGGGAGGGTGAAAGAAAAAACATTTCACAGAATGGTTTGGGTTGGAAGGGACCTTAAAGCCCATATCCACCCCCTGCCGTGGGCAGGGACACCTTCCACTATCCCTGGTTGCTCCAAGCCCCATCCATCCTGGCCTGGGACACTTGCAGGGATGGGGCAGCCACAGCTTCTCTGGGCAACCTGTGCCAGGGCCTCACCACCCTCACAGGGAAGAATTTCTTCCTAATATCCAATCTAAACCTGCCCTCTGTCAGTTAAAGGCAACACCCCTTGTCCAATTACTATATGTCATCGTAAAATACATGTAAACATCCAAATAAACTCCACTCTGATGAGCCTCCAACCTAATCATTTTGTGATGCTCCTGGAACAAGAGAACTCACACAATTTCCATGAGGACAAACTGTAAAAGCTAAGTTTTGGCATTGGGGAATGAACGTTGCAGGAGGCAACAATTCATTGGAATAAATAAAGTTGAGCTGTGGTCACCAATTTCTGTGCCACCACCAACACTAGAAGAGGAAATTCAGAAGTGATACACAATACCTCAATGGCATTTTGGACAGGGGTATTTTTTAAAAGTTTACAACAGTATGCGTGGAGGACTTAATGCCACAAGTAGTTCCTAAGTGAGATTTAAATTAACTACTGAACACTGCTAGAAAAGGAGCAGAGAGCTTAGCAGAGTCAGATTTCATCCATTATCTCCTCAGTAAATTCAGCTTCAAGAATTAATGACCTGTGGGCATTGTGTGCTCCCCATACTCTTGTCAGCTGTTAAACTGCTGCTTTTCTGCAAAATCAGGCCAGCAGCCCAAAAGGTTTTAGGAAGAACAATTTATAGGCAGCACTGGTTAGTAATTTGGGGCCGGTTGCATAAAAGGATTAGAGTCCCAAGTTCCATCTAGCTCTGACTTCAGAAGTCTAAGTCCCAATCCAAGAACTGCAAACCACCCTGTCATTTTCCATCTCATCTGGGAAGTGCCCAAACTCGGCTGCTGCTTCCCCTTTGGACAGTACTTCTTGCCAGGAACCTCAAGTTCTGATCTGCAGCCCACAGAGCCCTGAATTCCCTTGCTGAGGAGCATCCTGGCAACTCACTGGGATAAAAAATGACATTGCCCATTTTGCAGGGATGTGCCCTCACCACTGCACAGCTCATTCTAGGATATAGAATCATAAAAACATTTAAGTTGAAAATGACCTCTAAGACAATTGAGTCCAACCATTAATCCATGGAGAGCCCTGGCCTCTCCCAGGAAGGTTTTGCACTTCATATGAAATGATCACACATTTTAGGGATCAGAGAGTCTGTAAATTCCCTGGGTAAGTACGACCATGGTCCAGCAGTCAAAGCCCTCAAACAGAAGTGAAAAAATGCGGACTGCAGTTCCTGCTCCGATGGCTGTTTATGGGTTTCATTCAACAACTGTTTCCTGCAGAAAGGCTTGTGACTTAATAGCTTAAACACTCTCCTGGTGCACAGAAGGGATGGGCCTGACTGAGAGTTCAGGGCTGAGAATGACAGCTGGAAACACAAATCCTTCCGCTGAGCACACCAAGGGATGCGAATCCAGCCACTGGACACTGTCTGGGACACAGCCCTTTTTTTTTTTCTTTTGGGTTTTTTTTTTTCCCCTGCTAGTTCTTTGGGTGACATTCCACGGGAGCACTTTCTAATGAATCCTCTTCCAAGGTCCAAAGGTATCATACATAGGTGTGTCTAGGGGTGCAGAGAACCATGGAATGGTTTGGGTTGGAAGGGACCTTAAATCTCATCTCATTTCATTCCACCCCCTGCCACACTTTCCCCTAGACCAGGTTGCCCCAAGGCCTGTCCAACCAGGCCTGGAACACTTCCAGGGATGGGGCAGCCACCCATCTTTCTTTTGGGCATTAAATGAGAAAAAGTTAAAATTCAGGCAAAACAGCATCTCCTCTTCACTCCCTGCCTCACACATACAGATATTTTTGGATGATTTCTGAAATTTTCCCTTAATAATCAAATTGCAAATGCATTATGTATGAGACACAGCTGACCCAGAAAGGGTCACAGTGAGCTGTACAGAATACACCCAATTACAAAAGCTGGAATCATCCTTTTTTTTCTTTGCATTTTGGCAGTGTAAAACCTATCATATGTCTGTATATAGTACTGAAGGACACTCCTGTTCCTACAATATGCCCTAGGATAAGAATCACAGACAGGGTTCAGGGGGCAAAAGGAGGTTCTGAAAACAACTCCCCCAATGCTGCCCCTACCCAGGTATAAAGGGGAAGAGGAGAAGATGATGTTTGCACGAGCTGAGCATATCCTTCAGCTTACACACTGTGATTTCACATTAATTTTTAGTATTGCTATTTCTGCTCTACAGTGATTATCTACTTCAAGAGCACAAAAATAGCATCTTAAGTACTTAAGAGGGAGAAAAGGATGATATTTGGTTATCAAGCCTTCTGACAGAAGAGCTCCCATTTGTCAACTGATGTCTATATTCCAGTAAGAAAACCTGGCGATAATCCAGGCACTCCCTCCACACAAAGCCAATGAGCTGACTATATCCAACAAATTGATTAGTTGGACAGTAGCTACTAAAACAGATAAGGAATGAGCCAGAAATCAACAATATTTCACAGCATAAAGATGAATGCAGCTTTGCATTCATTGATGAATACATGATTATTGATGAATAATCATGTAGAGTAATAAAAATTATGGCAAGTGTTTGTTTTCCAATTTAAAAACTCACAATCTGTACATAAAAAATGGTTTTAATGTCCAGCATGGCTTATTAGTAAATCCTCTTGCACTGCTTTTAGAGGAAAAACAGAAAAGTAAAAACTTCATCTATTATTAACATGCATTTGCTATAGACCACATATTGAATAGGGCTCTTCATTTTCTAATGTATTTAACGTGGCCACATACCAGTTTAAAGGCAGGCCTCTAAATTATCTCAAGACACCATCCTGAAACATCATTGGAATTAAAAGCTTTAATGGAGTACACTCACTGGGGTTTTTTTATTTTATTTTTTAAATAGCACTCAGCAATGCAAGGTGTTTGGCTCCCTAGAAAGCATATCCACAGCCTCCTGGGGGAAAAAACACAGTCTGGGGAAAAAAACCTCATCATCTTCACCTGATGGTGCAGAATAGGGTGAGGAAGCGCTGCAGAGACTTCTCTGGGTGTTAAGCAAGTCACACAGCCCAAGAAAACTTTATCTTGCTGGCTGCTCTCAGTAACACTACAACAACTCTCAGCAGAGATAATCTGAAGAATTCTGCGTGTCTGGCACTGCACATTGGATGAGACTTTTAACAGCTGAGAATGATGTTTAATTATCATAAACAACCTCGACTGTTCTTAACTTCTGGCTTCAATTTGTACTTGAAAACTGACTGCAACAGTGTTGTCACAGAGATAGTCTCCAGCTACATAATCAGGTCACAACAGGAGAGGAGATAACACAGATCAGTTTGTGACCTCATTTCTTAGAGGACCTGGAGTACATTTGGTCTGAGGAACATTGTGCTGGATCAGCAGCTGCCTGAACACATCTGTGTGACTCTCCCCGCTGGTGTCACCAGAGACTGAGCACATCTTTGGACCAGTTTCAAGGACGTGCTCGCCTGGGTCTGGGGTTTTTAAAAGGATCACACCCCAAAACCAGGCAGCTCTTTGGAAGCTGTAAGCATAACCCACAGGGTGTGCATGTGGGGAGGATGTGTCAGGCCATACACCACGTTCCATAATGAGATATTTAAACACTTGTGGAAGGAGGTCTCATCATGCTCTCCAAAGGGAAGCATATGCCTTGATTTAATACTACACAGTGCTGTTTATAGGTAACCATAAAGTAACCCTGAGGATCCCTGAGCTGCAGAATTATGCAGAGGACAAAGTCACACACCAGATTATGATAAACTGAGTACCAGGAAGCAAGAAACCACCAGTACGAACAAAACATGGCCTTTGCTTACTTTGTTCACTGCCTTCTCTGGTGTTTTCACTGTCAGGTCAGCTTGCTTTCCTTTCTTGGAGGGTGTTCTCTTTATTTTTGGTGAATGAAACTTGCCCTTCAACTTCATTGTGAACGAGGAGAGATGGGAACGCTCAGAATCTGGAAAGACACAGAAAAGCATTACTGGATTAGGGCAAATACTCTGAAAGCAGGGGCGCTGTGTTACAGCATTATCTGGAAGAGACTTGCGCCACGTAAATTTATTGAGTGGAACACGAGAAAGAAAATTAATAAACTGTGGCTCTATATTATGTTTCAAACCACAATGCCACCATCATTTCCTGCTTTCCTCAACCACAATATCACCATCATTTCCTGCTTCCCCTTGGAGGCAGGAACGTTGCAAAGGAGAGGCAGGGACAGTGGGATTGCCGCTGCTCTGTGCCTTGGAGAGAAGAGGCAAAACACCTCTCTTCAAAGCACTTATCTCCAGCAGGTCCCCAAGTACTTTACAAAGGAGGCAATCATCGTGCCTCTTTGGCAGAGGAGCAACTGAGTCAAGGGGATGAAGTGACTCGTTCACAGACCTCTGGCAGAGCAGAGCCCTTGGCTGGGGGTCAGTGCAGGCAGGGCTCTGCCTGGTACCCAGGACCTGGCTGCTTCAGGGATGGAGAGCACAATCCCAGGTAATGCCCTTCCCAGGATGCTGATCTCTACCCACTCGGCAGCATCAATTCTGAACGTGGCCCCATGGATAATCTGAATAAAAATGCCAGCCCTTCTCACCTGCAATGGATTTCACTTCCAATGTACCAGAAAAACCAGAGAACAGAGGAACCGCTTCGATATCAGGGCATCCTTCAAGGAGCTGAACTGCAGAACTGCTCAGCTCTTTTAAAAATTGTATATTCATTGTTTTTTGAATACCTAAAAGCAAAAGTCTCAAAGGTTTGCAATCATGCCATATGCCGACTCGCTGTTGAAACACATTTTTGTCTGTTTAACCATGAAGCTAAATAAAACTAAGCTGCCTTGCAGAGAGCAATTCAGAAAGTATTTTGAGCAAAAAGTACTTTAATAAATCAAGGTCTGAATTGCTCTCTAGTGACCCAGACAATTCAGCAGAAGTTACCCAACTTGTCTGTAACTACATTATCAAGAAAAGTAAGCAGTTTTGCTGTACGTTTCATTTTTATTTTAGATTATTTGGGCATTAACTGCACTGGCTGTAATGAGTCCAGAAGACAGCCCCATGCATGCAGCACTGCAGCACCTTGTTAGCATGCAGACTGCAAACTGCAAAGGCTGCTGAGTCAAATTAGCACCCAGCAGCTAAATACCACAGAGCAGTGCAAACCCTGTTCCTCGTACTCAGAAACCACCTCACCACAGCTCAAGGAAAGGAACCCTGCTTGTCTTCCTTTAACTTGGTTTCCTGGTAGTGTGTTATGACCCTGCTGTGAGAACACTCACCAATACTCTGGTGAGGTATGTCCCCTAGACCAAGATTCTGCAGGCATCCTACAAATGGAAGCTACACGAGCACCGATCCTAATCCCAGCCTGGCTGCAGACCTGTTCTCCACTTACAGAAGTAAATGTTTTCCCAGATTTTTCCTTGTATCATAAAGTCCTGTTTAGTGCACTGAGGAGGGAGGCACTAAAAACCTTGGCCACTGCAGATAAATCCAGGCGTATCAGTTGGCCTCTGAAGAATCACTTAGAGCAGCTGGCACCCCAACTTAGCAACAATTTACGTCAGTGCTTTACATCTGCAAGAGGATCTCCAAACCTTTAAAACCTCTCTGTCTCCACAGGGTGCTGAAGGTCACCACTGAGGAGAGTTCCTGGCTGCTGTGATAACACTCTTGAACTCCTCCCCAAAAAATAATTTGTATTTATTCCATATGCCATATGAGAATTTCCATATTTGCACGCATATACACGCTTGCCATGAGAGGTCACGGCTCTGAATTAATTTTTCGAGAACTGGCAAACAATTACAATAATTAATCTACAGGGAAGTAATGGTGACAGCAACAAATTGGGTCTGGCTCCTCCATGGGCTGCAGTGAGATCCAAACTGCTGGTCTCAGTAAGAAAATACTCAGTGCCTACAAAACCCTTGGTTACCTATGGTGATAATTCTGCATTGTAGGGACAAGATATTTGGAAGGGAGAAAGATTTCAGAAGATTACCATTTCCTTTTCTCCTTGCCACCAGACATCTGTACCCACTGTCATGGGGCAAGCACACGAATGGCTGAACCAATGTGTGTGCATGGTCAGGAACCTCCAAAAGGAGATGTCATCAGAGAAAGTTCCTTTTCTGCCGACAGCAGATCCTCTTTACCACCACCACCAGCCAACCACTGCCCCTTTGTGCTTTCTACCCTTTGGTCACACCAAATCATTTGTGTGCCACACTCTGAGGGAAGACAGACACACAGAGCAAGGACAGAAGCAAGTGGCTAGAGCAGAATAGGAACTGCTTAAAATAGTACTGGTGAAGTAAACCAGCTGACATTTGCAAAAATAATAAACATTATTGTTTGAACAGCCCTGCTAAGTCCTGCTTTGAAGATCACAAATTAATGCAGCTTTTTACTGCCATGGCTTTCCGTCAACACCAAGCACTTTCCAGCTCTCATCTGCTCACAAGTTTCTGATGCATTTGCAGTTAAACAAATGAGTCACAAACCAATATTCTCTCACACTCAATTACACTTAGCACTTAAAATAGCGCTTTTCTTGTTCCAAGCACATTACAAACACATCGTTCTCATCCTTAAACAGTCAGGCCTTAACCTCACTCTGCAGATGGGAAGCAGGCACAGAGGTGAAGCAACTTGTCTAAACAGAGCAGAGGGTGAGTCAGTGACTCTGGTACAGCATCTCCATCACTCTGCAGGCCCTCGGCCCTCTCCCCCTGTTCATGGATCGAGCTGTGGAGCCCCTGTGATTATGTTCAGTGAATGCCAACAGAATTACTCGGCACACTGGGCTTTACAGTTTGCAAGCTGATACATCATTCAAGCATTATAAACAGAATTTGCTTTGTAATGAATCTGGATGAAGTGGTATAAAAGAGAAGGGACACTTGAGTAGGAAGGGATTCTAGCTCACAGGTGTAAGGGACCTAAGCTTTTACAGATGAAGCCTGAAACCCTCCTCTGAAGAGCACAGCTGAGCAAGACTTCCTAGACTGGTTACCACAGCACTGGTCTGCTTTGAAAAAGTCACTTTCTTTATACTGTATCAAAATTTAAATATCTTACATGCCACGTGTGCCAGTTAAAAAGTTCAAACAGCACAGCATGCCTTTACAGATTAAATAATTCGATAACATACACAGAGGCAGAAAACAGAGCCATGGCAGTGCTCAAACCACTTCTCCTGTCCCTCTGCTCCTTCCTGCCTATCTACAGTAACCAAACCCCTTAATGCAGCATTGAGGTTGTTCTGAGCTTGGGAGTTTGCCCACTGGAAATTATTCTATCATATTACCCTCACCTCTTGTTGATGAATAGCCAGCAGTGTTTAGCTGGAGTCTCAGCACTGGTTTTCTCCTCTCTGCTGTGCAGGAGGAGGGTACACCGCACTTACTTCTATGCAGTGTCCAAATATTTGTGAGATGAATGGGAAAAGTCAGGGTAATAAACTCAATGGAGTGATTTCAACTGGAAGGGGGAAAAAAAAAAAGTTGTATCAAAGTGTTTCTGTCTCAAAGGAACCACTGACTTTCCATCCCCTCATATTTCATCTGTCTGGATGCTCTGCTGCTGCACACAACTGGATAAAAAAAGCCCTTCAAAACGACTTTATTACGGATCTGAGTTTCTTGATTTCTGACTGGAAGCTTTACTACGTCACTCGTTTCATAGCTAATTCCATCCCCTGTCAGTGAGGCTCCAGCTCCGCCGTGCTTGAACGTGCTCCAGCTGTTGAGTCACGGCCCTGCTCAGCTCCCAGGCTCGTCTCCCCCGGCACGTGTCTGGGGTCTGACCACACACACCACCAGAGAGCTCGCCTGACACGCCTGCTCCAACCAGCCCCGCTGTCAGGTGTGGCCAGAGGGGGTTTTCAGCATCCCTCAAGGCCCCGGAGCAGGCAGACCATGGCTAAGGAGACCACGGAAAACCAGGAGCCACCTGATTCCCCACCAGCTCCCCAAGCTCCAGCAATGGGTGCTGCTGCTGCCAGTTTGCCAACAGAAAGCTAAATCTGGTGAGGAAAGAACTGCAGGTTTAAAACAACAGTGGATTAAAAGGGAAGGCAGATAAATCAGCTTATGTGCTTGTGGGCGAAGAAACTAAGGCTGCTTAGGAGAAAGCCAGCAAGTCAAAGCCCAACAACCACCTCTGCCATAGTCAAATGGTCACTCCCCACTCGGGTTCAAATGAAGGCCAGAAAATAAGTCAAAACACGCAAGCTGGTGAATTCCACCAACCTAAGCCAGCAGCAAATCATTCATTTTAAAGTCAAAGTGAAAGTTCAGCCTTTTACAGAGCTCAGTCACAGCAGAGTTTCCATCTGCTGGGTCCCACTCACCGGCCTTGTGTAACCAGCACACAGGAGGCTTCAGAAATGGGAAATAATCCTCTGCCTGCTTCTGCACCTCCTGGTCCTGTTTGTGTCACTATTGCTCAATGGCAGGGAGACTCCAGCAGCTGGGACGGGCAATTTAACTGCTCAACTTGTCTAGTGCTTGGATCATATAAAACTAATTGAAAATAGATTTATTTTTAATTAAAATGCCACAAACTTTAGAGTACAGTACCTTTTCTTTCCTTCACCTCGAAAACTAAACCCTCCATCTTCTCTCACTCTCTGTGTGTTCAGACACCAAAACCCTGCAGCTTTAGAGGAGACACAACCTTAAAAAAGGGTTATAGCTGATCTTCCAGCTTGTCCTGACTCTTGCAGCTTGTTAGAAAGAACGAAGTGGAGTCTAAAAATCTTATTCCACAAATGGTTCCTTTTTCAAAGGCCATTTGGGTCTCTGCTGGATGCACATATTTAAAAGCTATCAGATTAAAAATAACAGCAGACATCTCTCCCCATGTCATAATGAAGCTATTGTGCACATTTTTAATCAACTGCTCCTGCCACTTTTGCCACGAGTCCTTTGAAGGCAGCAGTGACTTATGTAATGAGTTACACAACGATGCCCATTAAAATGGCATTTGTTCCCTTGGGCTCAGCTCCATCATTTGAGAAGACAAAAGGCAAGTTGCAAGGCTTCAGCTAAACCCTAGTGACAGGGACTTTAAGGGTTCTGAAGCAAAAGGCAAAAATAACGAGCTAGAGTTCAAAACGACCTTTCTGCTGTGTGTGTGTGTGCTGCGATGCAGCACCCAGCCAGAGGTTCTGGGGCTGGGGCTACTCCAGTTGCAATTCTGCTCTCAGAAACACAGGAAAACAGGTGATTCAGGATGGGCAGACAGGCACATGAGAGCTTACCACAATAATCACGGAACATTCTGCAAAGCACAGGTCTTCCCAGATTTTATATGAATATTACTAGAATTCCCAACATCTTCCTTCCACCCTTAGGGCAAGGGCTGTATCTGTTACATACCTGTAAGCACACAGATCTGGGGGAATGGGCCCTGGCTAAAGCTTTTGGGCTCTCTTGTAATGTAAATATTAAAATCGGTGATTGATAGAAAATGCAATCCTTTGAGCTTTGCAAGAAACAGCCGAGTTCCTCTGCAGAGGAGCTGGCACAGGAGGCACAGTGTGATGCTCACCAGTGAGCTGTGGGCAACAGAAAACTATTGCAGGGGCACTTGTAAAAATAAATTTTAATAATTCTGTCTTGTGATAAAATGTTCAAGCCTGCCAAAGTGTAGCTATGAAGGTGGAGAGAAAGCACAAGGTTTTAAGGAGGGTTGAAGAAACAGATGAGGAGAACCCCAGATCTGTTCTCCAGCCTTTCACACCTGCCATGTGTCGCTGTCTCTCCCATTACACAGCAAACTGCCTTCAGCTACTTTTCACACCCTCTTTCTCCAGAAGTCCTGAGGATGTTTAGAAGCCTAAAAATGCTGATACGCAGCACTTGTGCGAGGCTGCATGTTCCCAAAAGGATGAACTGGAATCCTGGGTACAGAAAAGACAGAATGTGACAGAACAGAATTAAAATATCCCTTATAATGTATCAGCATATCACTTCTGCATCACGGGTGCTCAAAAGCCTCAGACCTACTACTCCCAGCTCTGTGAGTTTACTTTTCTCAACTTTGCCATTATCCACAGAGACTGAAGCAAAGAGAATTTATGCAGAAACAAAAAAAGACCTGGTAGGGGACCTGGAAAGGAAAAAAAAAAAGGGAGGGTCCGGTGTCAATCAGGAAGTTTGCCCACCCTAACCTTTGTACCTTAGGTGGAGTTGTTTGTAAGCTGCTCCAAGTCCTTCTCCAGGGAATCCAATTGCTAGGAGAGCAGCCAGGTTTTAGAGGAAAACGACGGAGGAAGGGCAGCTGAGAATCAAACAATCGTTCTCGAGTGCTAAAGAAACTTTTCCTCTAACATCACGTCACCTTGGAAGCAGCCAGCTTTTGGGAGCGGAAAGACCGACTGTCCTTTTTCTTTGCTGGCAACGTTACAGTGAATGAGCATAAACCAGTGAGCATTAATGATGTGCAATGACAGCACACAAACTTCTCTGGAAAAGGGAGGCTCAGTTCCCTCTCAGCTGGCCAGGCAATGCTCACTGACTCACAGGCTTCATTATTTTTATGCCGCCCTCTGGGGCCTCCAGAGGAAGCAAAACATTTTTATTTGTCAGAGAGCACATTTTTATTTTGATTTTTTTTTTCTTTCTAAGCAACCATGAATGAGGCATCTCCAGCTGCAGGAACCTCATGTGGAAAGAGCTTGCAGTGTTTGCACAGGAATTGGAAGGCAGAGAGGGCAACTTATCAATTCAGCCACGTCTCCCAACTGCAGTGAAAAGGACTGGGTTAGTCAACAACATTAATTTTATGCTGCATTAACATTACAGTTCTTCTTCCTTCCAGTATCCTATCTGGAAGCAAATCTTCAGGTTGCAAGGAAGAGAAGATGCACACGATCAAGTAGCAAGTTCAGAGCAGCTGACCAGACTCCCTTCTACTCTTCTTTTTGCCTGGTATTTCAGAACAGAGCAATCTCCTCGTATGCAGATACATAAACCAGGAATCCTTCACCTGCTGGAAACTGCAGCAATATCATTCAACCGATTTACGGCAGAAAAAGAAAAGAAAAAAGCCAAAAAGCTAAAATTAATCAAACAAGGAGGGATTTAAGGAAATAAAACTGCTACCCAAGTTCAGTTTCTTCCAGCACACCAAAGCTGGCTTTGAGATTTCTTTTTGAACAAGATACTGTAATTTACTGATAAGCAGCAGACAGGACTTTTGCTGTGGTTTATTGAAAGCTGCTCCAGCAGACCTGGTGCCCTATCAAGCCCCAAGCAGAAACACCAGCAATCACCAGCAAACCTTTGTGCAGCATCTGGCGAGTCTCTGGTAATTTCCCATCTAAGTACTGATTTTGCACAGCCCTGCAAGCCCCAGAGAACTGATGGGATTACAACACTGGTAACATGACTCGTAACTCCCCCAGTGCCAACAGCACTAGAACAACAAGAGACTCAAGTAGCCTCCAACACCAACATGAACAATGTGGTCCTTGCTCACCCTGTTCTACCCTTGAAAGCCACCAAGGATGTTAACTAAACATTTAATTTTAAATGGAAAAAAATAATCCAGCTACAAGGCATAACATCTGCATTACTTCAGCAAACAGCCCCGAACACAGAAATTGCAACGGTTGAGAGGGAATCTGCTGAATTTCTCTGTTCACCAAACATGACTTAATATGGGGTCCGTGGGCATCCCCACTTGTCTAGCAGCTTTTGGAGGATATGGTCATGACAGTGATTCAGACATCTAAAAATAAAGCCCTGCGGGCACAAGTGTGCGTGCGCAGCACCTGAGTCACTCTGGGCTGGGGGGAGCCCGTGAGCCAAAGCTCATCTGTTTCATTGACACCACTGCCATGGCCAAGCAAAAAGCCTCGTCACCGAGCTCTGCTTCAACTCCTTCTCCCCTCCTCTCATTTTCTCAAGCACATTTAGGCTCTTTCTACACTGAAAAACCTTTGCTGGGCTTGGGTTTCAGTGGTACGGCCATCAGCTTTGAAACTCAGACTTGAAAGATTATAACCCAATGTTGCTGAAGCTGTTTATCCATCTCCAAGGTGACAGGATGTCGTCACAGGCACTCGGCAGGACACCAAGCAGAAAGGCATTATTTCAGATGCTTTAGGGAAAAGCCTAATTGCTCACAACCTGGCCATAGGTTCAACAGCTGACAAACAAGGTTGTAAATGGAGCCTTGGCTTCTGGTCTGCCCCACAGCACCAGCCCTGAATGGGAAAAACTCAGCCCTCTTTCATCCTTGGAGAGTAACCGCCGCTCTCATTCATTAGGCAATGGAAAAAAAAAAAACAGAGAAGCTGGCTCAGATCTGCCTGACACACTTTCCAGTTGCTTTGGACATTACTAATTATAGTCATCTTTATTTTTGACCTCTGATTACAGACTCTTTGCACAGTCAGTCTGAATGGCAAAGATAACCCCTCTTTTCTAGTAGGCTTGGGAGGAATCTTATACCCTGCCCAAAAGCCACCACCCACACTCAGCAGAGCTGAGCACAAGAAATAAGATGAAAACATGGAAAGCATTTGCTTAAACATGCTCGGTTTTACTTCCTTCTTTAGCAAGTACCATAGATCAAGGGCAGCAGTCCAGGTGAGAGTGTGATGTAAGCTCTTTTCCATGCATGTTCCGAGATGAGCTAACTGCTCCGCGCGGGAGCCTCCTTTCTCACTGTTCTGACTAGCACTGTATCCTCGGGGCTCAGATGCTGAAAAGCAGATATTCAGTTCAGTAAGATTAAACATGTCTGCACAACTTCAGTGCACCATGCTGGGGGCTCACATCTCTGCACGAGAGAGAAAAATGAATTTCAGGAACCAGGCCAGCACTATCTCCTAGAGGCACTGCAACACCAGTGTAAACTTCCCTAATATTGCTTACTCAATAAAACAAGGCATCACAGGAGGGCTATGCAAATCCCTCAACTTTGAAGTATTGCTCTCCTGTTGCCCCAAAGGACCAGCTCTCTATCTCCACACACCCAGACAAGTGTGTGTGTAAAGCGATACAGCAGCACCGCAGGTGTGAAATTTCTGATGTAATCAGGTCAGAAGCTGCTTTGACATTATTGTTGTGCTGTTCCGTAAAGGGTTAAGGAGCTGCAGGCCATATCCTCAATTCTATACTCTGTTCTATACTTGATAGGATCTGCAGCCAAACCACCAGCTTTATTGCCTGCCTACAGGCAGGAGGAAATATTAGTCTTCTATAAGCACAATTTGAAACACCAGTGCCTCCAGCAAGGGGAAACCGAGATGTTAATTGAACTGAACAGCCCAGGAGGGAGCTCCCTCTTCCCTTCCTTAGCTGTAGGATTAGCACATCCCTACACCACCACAGCAGGAAACATGAGGTACCTTAGGGAGTCTAAGTGGGATGCCTGTCTTTCGCTCTGCTGCACATAAACATTAACATTACTTTAGCAGTAAACAATTACTTGTGACAACTTTTTATTTTATCCCATCTCCTCATGCCTGAATTAAAATCTCCTGGTTACACTGGTCTACGGACAACAGGTTTCAAGGTAAAGGCATGCTGACACCAACCCCTGCAGTTCTCCCCAGTCTTTTTGGCAAATCCTGACTTTGAAAGATACAGAAGAGGGGACTTCTACAGCAGCAAACCCCAGCAGATTTGTACAAACATCAACAACAACACGAAGGGAGTCTGAAGGAATCCATCCCATCTCTAACTCAGCTGAGCCTACTGAAGACTTGAGGTTTCAGCAGCAGGGAAACAGTCACTAGAATTTTACTTGTCAATTTAATTTTGAAGAAAAAGCAGCTATTCCCCAGCTACTTCAGAATATTACTCAGCCTAATGCAGTGACAAGTTTGAAAACCCACTTAACAAGGGGATACCTGAGCCTGATTTCTTTGGCACATTACTCTTTGCTGGCATGCAACATTATTTCTTGTATCACCCTATCTGTATTTAACAGTTACTGTCATCTCTAATGGAAATTCCCAAACGTGGGCCCTACCAAGAATCAGTTTCAATTTTTCAATGAGCTTCCAGTTTGCTCACACAGGAAGCTGGCCTGAATTTCAAGAAGAAACACCTTCAACATTCATATCCAACAACCCAGCAGCTTAAGGGAACCAAGCTCAGGCTGGATTTCACCAAAACCAAAGTGGAACCTTATCTCAGCATCTCTTTACAATCTTGCTGAAACTATTCTCTTATCACAGAATAAATCTTGGTGAATTAATAGCTACTTGAGTGATGTTTTTACCAACAGCCCATTTCCTGATCATATCCCATCCCATTCAGGGCATGGCATCGGGTTTCAAAAGTGGGATCTTGCCCACAAGCCAGCCAAACCTGCCAGGAAGACACACGAATGCATTCAAAGACCATGACCCACTCCAAGAAAAAAATCATGTTTTAAAAGCCAGTGCCCAGATTCTGTGGTAGAGAGACCTTAAGATTCTATAAATAAGAAATAATTTTGTACAGTATTTCTATTTAATTTGGTTTTGACAAAACCCACAACTGCCAAAGCTATTTAAGCCTCTGCAACACAACGTGCGACTGTGTGGCGATCCTGCCATCAGCCCTGAAAGGTGAATCAATACTAATTTCAGTTTGTGGTCCGTTGAGCAATACTTTGGAGCTTTAGGAGGTCTGTTTGGAAAACAGCAGCCAGTTTGTAACAGGAAACTTCAGCTCCACGAGGCCTCGAGCCATGTGGTGCAGGGTCAGGCCAGGCTCTGCTCCGTCGCCTCCGGAGAGCACGGCCCTTCGGTCAGGCTGAGCCCGGTGCCTTGTCAAAGCTTCACTGTGATTAACTTTGTGCTCCTTCACTGTGAAAAACAGGCGACAACCCACTGATTTCTGCAGTGCATTCAGTATGTCACACAGCTGGGTTCAGAAAGACATCGAGAGATGTTTATAAAACTACCTGTGGTGCTGTTACTAGAAGGGTAAACACCTCCCAGACCTTCTGGGCTCAATATTATCAACCGGTAATGCACAACCCGCCCACAAAAGCTTCACCCCACTCGGATTTTGAGTCTTCACCTGGATCCAGCCAATGAGTACAAAAAATTACACTGCAGTAAAGCAACAAGAAACACTCTAAACCATCTTTCAACTAAAACACAACCACCTGTAATGTTGCAAGCACAGAACTGACTTCGTATATATGGTCCATGTTTATTAATGCCACTTCGCAATATAAGAAGAATGTAGTACTAAGTTTTGTGTCAGTGTAGTAAAAAAGCATTACTTTTTTTTTTTTTCTGCTCGGCAGAAACAACCTTGTGTTGTGGGGAAGGGGCTGAGGGGAGTCAAACACTGCAGCCATTGACTGCAGGACCTCCACAAACATCTGCTCCACACAAGGACCTCTGCATGACTTCACAAGATTTGCAATCTGAGCTTGGACTTCATTTATTTTAGCACATGTTTTCAGGAAACTTCCCTTTCCTTTCTACCCTGTTTACAAATTTACACAGCAAACTCACTTTGCCTCCCTCCCCAAACACATAAATTTTGCCTTTTTTCTCCTCTGTGTACTCAAGAACTCTGAAGCTCAGCAAATAAACTCTCAGCTACATCCACTTCTAAACTGCTGATTTCTGTAGAGGAATGACAGATGGAAGAGAGCTCTCCTGCTTCATTTTTGGCAACTCTGCAGCCAGAAGTCTGAATACACTCAATGTGCCCTCATTCCTCATTAACCTGAGAGCCACTTATGTACCTACTGCAAAGAGTGCAGAACTGGAAGATGGCTCAAACAAACCTTGGAAAAGGCAGTTGGTTTGGGAAAAGCTGCTTCATTAAAATGTGTTGAAACTCCTAAGTCCCTCTGCAAAAGGCTCCTACAGCTTTGTATGACTTCAACCAGCACCATTTCCATGTCTATCCTGATATGACACACCAGCCATAGGTACAAAACACCCCTCAAGGCTTGACTGCTTCTATTTGATAAAAAAACAACACTATATATAGCAGTCACAATCATAATTATGAAACTGAACCCATATGGGAACTTTGAAAGATGCCCCTGACAGAAGATACTTTCAACAGGGATTCAAATCACTTATAAAAGAGAATTTAAAAATATATAGAAAATACTTCAAGTACAGTCAAGTTAATTTGCTATTTGTTGGCAGAAAACAGAGCAGGTGAAGAGATGAGCTGGTTTTCTGGCAATTGTACAAATCTACTTTCAGGGAAATCGCTTCAAACTATAACACACCAGAATTTATCATGATAAAACAGGCAACATTCAAAACCGCAAGAACCCCGTGGCTCAGACTTTATAGTGAGAGGGCTTCTCCATCCTGAAAACTTAGCTCAAATCAAGGTGAAAGTTGGAAACTCACACATATTATTCCCAATGAACTCCCTACATAGTTTTATTCTGGAATATGACTGTCCACTTGCAGAATGGATTTAGCTAATTAGAAGGCAAGAGGGCAATATTTAGAGATAGTTCTCATATATATATGGGAAGTTGTTTCTCAAAGATAAAGTCTAGCTTTGTTGAACAGAAGTAGATAACAAACCTCAAAGGAAGAGATTTTTCTTGCACGAACTGTCATTTTTTTATTTAAAGGACACTCCTGTGTTATTGTAAGGAATCAGGACAACATAAGCCCAACATTTTCCACTGTAAAGCAGAAATCCCTGTCTTCTGCTCTCCTGTTAAGAATTGCTTTTGCAAAACAACCCAACAAAGAAGGGCCAGCTCCACTCAAATACTTTGTCATTCAGGAACTCAGGGGAGGGAAAGCCAGCTCCAGGCCTAGCAGCAAAGCTCTAGGCTTACATTTGATCAATAGTCTAAACAAAGCCTGACCTAGCACCAAGCAGGCAGCTGGTTTGCACACAGAAATTTGCAGAATGTTTCTTCTGTCCCTTTAATGACAAAACTGCCATCTCTGTGCCTCCAAAATGACCGTGTGGTGGTTTTCCATTTTACAAGCCAGAAATTCGTGGCATAAATTGATGAGGTGGGGATTCAGAGCAGGTGACACCGTCAGTCACATGAAAAGCTCACGCAGAACAGACGCAAAAACACGTCACCATTGGCAGATGACCTGCCTGGGTGATGGCAGCTCAACTCCTGAAGCCACCAGGAGTGGCCTTAAAGGACAAATGGACTGACCATGATCCTGAAGCCACATAATATTCCTATCATGCTTGAAACACGCTGCCAGTCACAGGCAGCACACAGTAAACAGTTCGGCAAAGCCGTCCAAGCAATAAGGAGGTTACTGTGAAAGAAATGACCAATCCTCACAGCAAATGACCCAGCAGAACCAATCTCACCATCCCTAACAAGCTCTCCAGATGTAACAGTACGAATGCTTACAGTCATTTTCAATATTTCAAACCATGAAACCACTCCCTCATATTCTTAATTACCTGCCACAGCAAGACAGACAGGGATTCGGAGCCTCCGTAAATTCTCGGTAGTAGAGAAATCAACCCATTAATTTGCTAACATTAAGGCTACTAGGTTTATTTTATAAAATTACTAGCCAAACCAGAGTCCAATAATGAGATGATCTATTTGGAAATAATATTTTGCTTGGAGGAAGAAAAGAAACACTGTTTTCATCCCTAATACCCATAAATCACTGTATTTACAGACTACAGCTTGGGGACTCGGGGCCAATCTACTGATAGGATTTCTATCTGCACCGTGTCTGCATCTGCTCTCTTCCTGTGAAAACAAAAAGCTGCCCAAGGAGATTATGGCACTTTCACACCCTGGATCACCCAGGTCCCAAAGAGTCTGCCTAGTTCAGCTCATTAAGAGCACACCAGACTTTGCATTTCCTACTATTTTAATATTGCAAGTGTTTAGTGGATATAGGATAACACTGGTAAAGCAGCTCTTGTTCAACTTCAAACAAATGTAAGACACTTCTTTATTACAAAGGCTGAAATAAGATGCTCCAAGGCTCCTTTCATAAAGTGATCATGGGCATAACAAGGTGAACACCAGGAAGTACAATCAAACACACATCCTCCTCTCCCTAGACATGTTCCTACTGTTCAATTACACTGTGGTAGACATGGTTTATTAAAGGATTTTCACACACCTAAGGAGCCATGTCTGGCAGTGATTTCTTTCTTTATTTAAATAAACATTTTATCCCTATATCTACATAGTGCTTTTAAAGAGAACCTCCAAAAAACATCAAAAACTATTCAACTCCACGGTAAAAGGTAACAGCCAAACATGAGAAAAATCACAAGGAAGAAGAGAAATTAAATTCCAGAAAAAAGAGCAAATGACATGGATTTGAAAGCATGCTAGGGGCTATGCAGGGCTATACAGAGCCCGCTTATCACAGATAAGAATTGAGACTGAATTTTGGAGGTCTAATCTGAAATACAGAGTCATAATATTCCTGGGGGTAAACAGCTCCAGAGAGCATCAGCGTTGCAGGAGGAGGCTTCCTCTGCCAAATTACCACCACTCTTACTCAAATTCACACCTTCTGGTTGTGTATTAACACAATGATCTTGTATTATATTAACCTCAGTCAATCATTTTACCTCCACAGAGGCACAGGCCAGAAAGGGAATTTCAGAGTTCAAGCCTATTCTCTTGCTGGATCATAAAATCACAGCATTACTGTATCTCACAAAAGGTCACCCACTGGGACTTGATGCAAAACAAGGAAAAGCAAAACAAGGAAACAAAGCAAACAAGGAAAAATCCTTAAACAAAGAAAGAAAATCTTTGAAATCATTGGTCCATCCACTTAAGTGCTGTTAATTTATAACGATCTGATTCCTATAGCTAGATCTAAATTTTCAATACAGTATGTGTCATTTTATTTAAAAAACACGACCTACATTTGAATTTCTGAATAAGAGCACAGACGTACACAACGCTTTGCATGCTAAAGATGGGGCTTTATAGTGGCTCAGATTTCACACGTGCCCATCTTTGGAACGGCAAATCTGTTCTGACGCTGCTCATTGTTACGGGATTTTTTAGATCCAGAGACACAGAGAGCACCTGACCTGGGAGTTCTGATAGCAACCAGCCTATTGCAGAGAGACAGCAGGAAAAAAGAGGCCGCTCAGTCGTCAGTCGGACTCTCTTTAATCAGGCTGAAACGCTTCGCTGTGGAGAGGGGGTTCAATCTCTCCAATCCACATTCCCATCGCTCATGCTGCTTTCTTAATTAGCAGCAAGTGGACAACAGCTGTCAGTAGCCTGGAGGCCAGAAAGTTATCAGCAAAAAGGGGGACGTGTTAAGAGAGAGACACAGAATGGGGCTGTTAAATGCACCAGTGGTCAATACAGGCAAGAGATCCATCCACAGCCAACATGGAATGCTTTGGGTTGGAAGGGACCTTAAAGATCCTCTCATTCCAGCCCCCTGCCATGGGCAGGGACACGACCTCATCCACTGACACTGAGAGGATGCTCTTCCTGCTGGCTTTAGTCTGGTTATTTTAACATATGACTAACCGTAATTCAGTTTTTTATTTTTTTTTTAACATTCCCGTAACAGGAAAATTTAAACTGAGAATAGAAGGAAATGGGAAGGCCATCCTAATGTCTTGATGAAAATACACGGGGGTCAATTCAAAGGCACAGCAGAATAAAGTCTTCCAGATGGTTCCAGAGATTTTAAGCATAAAAGTTGAAGCACGGTAGAGAGGAGGGAGAAAGGATGTTTTACTTAAACAGTAGAGAGAAACTAGCAGAAGATACAAACTTCATCTAGAAGCCCTAACCTCAAATAGCACAAAAGAAAAAGACTCTACTCAGTCATTGTTGTCTGTGTATTAAATCCCATGAGCCCAAGTCATTGCTCTTGACCTTACTGTACCATATATTAGACTAAAGTGGGTCAAAAAAGAAATTTCATTCCCAAAGAGGTGACACCCTCTGGTCAAACCATGTGCTTATCTCGTAACACAACTCGCTGACTGTCTGGATGATCAAGAAATAAAGTAATTGCTTCCCTGTTGGATGTCCTGATTACTGTCATTTGTGGCAATAGGGAACTCAATGCAATTGCAAGCAATAAAATTTATTATTAAAATTCCCCGCTGCCCATTTGTTACTGATAAATTGCCATCACCCCAAGTCTTTCAGAAAAGCCAGGTTCCTTTTGAATTTGGCTTTAACCTACCCAGAAAGCAGAAATTTGGAGCAATTTTCTGAAGCCTGGCTGGCACTTCTGCCAGTTCTAAATATATCCCAGCTTTCTGAGCTTGAACCCATGCAAGGGAAGCTGGGAGGAAAATGGAAGTATTTCCCCAAGCTGCCAGTAGACTAGCAAGGCATCTAAAAGCCCTCATCAAATTAAGTGCTTAATTACAATTCAGACTTTGAGACTCTGGAAATTAGGATAATCTTCTGGGAAATTTAACAGTCTCCCACAAAAGAAATTGCAACATACAAGCCAAAAAAAGCACAGAGCTTGGAGAATCCATCAAATCACACCTTGTACTAGATTCCTCACCCTAATTCCTGGAGAATACGAGGTGAGATCTACAACTTAATTTCAGGTCCTTGAGCCAATGGGACAGATGAGGATCAGCATTTAGGAGGCTAAATCAGGAAAAGCAGTTTCATGGAAAAAGCTGAGAAATGTTTGTTGAGTTGATGGAGAGCTGCTTGGGAAGGGACCTTCTCACACTTTGACTTCATGACGGACTGTGAGGTGAGGCCACAAAGGGCACGGCTTGGAGAAGGTCTTGACACAGTCACTTGCACGACCACTGAAATTTTGGCAGCAAAGCATGGCTGCAGCCTTGCCAGCTCCATTCCTCTAGGTGGCATGATCTGTGCACGCATCACCTGGATCTTCCCACGCGGAGAGATGTCACCACTACACAGCACTGCGTCTGCCACTCTCACTACCTCATGACATCCCTAAAAGCATGAACTAACAACCCACTCGCAGGCTACACAGCTCCAGTGATGACTGAAAAGCCCACAGAAGCTCATGGAGGAGGAGAGATCATCTGACCGCAGTACCAAGTAAAACCACAGCAGCAAATGAAAGAAGGGCAGAAGTTGTACTCACTGTCCTTACCTCACTACAAACAGCACTTTCCAGCACCACCCATCATGAAGTCAGAAGTACAGAAGAAATGTTTGCACAATGCTCTAAAAATGTAAAGCTCTAGGTGAACACTAAGCATTACACATTTTCCTTTCTGATTCATGAAATTATTGCAAGGGAAATGAAATCTTGATCTCAGAATAAGCCAGAACATCCCACGCTTCCCATTGTTACCACCCCCATGAGCCATGACCCCAGAACCACATTCAGCAGCAAGAGGAGCTCTGCTGCTCGGGCAAGATGAGCAAGGATGTTCTTCTGCTGTGACACATGTACCACTGCTTGCTGGCACATCCCTGTACATCTCCAGGACAACGCTGCAGAGTCCAAACCTCGTGACACAGAGGATGCACCACAAGCAACGTGAATGTTCACATCCAAAAAACTGCAAACTAAGAGAAACAAGGGGCAGGGAGAGCTGACAGAGAAGAAATAGTATCCTGGTTTCAAAGACAACAAGGGACAATACAAAATGAAAAGCAATTCAAACCCGGAGCTCAAAAGGAGAATGAAGGAAGTGACTGAACTTGGGTTGGAGGTACCTCAGAAGCTGAGCTACGACACTGGGTTCACTTGGATAATGCAGAAGCTGTAGGTGAGAGGGTGTTTCCCATCAGCAGCTTATCTCTGCACACTCAGCTTCCAGACAGGTTCACATCTGGAGCACTGTACTCCTTGCTCATTGTTTTTTCCGTGAGCCAAAGGTCAGCGGTGCTGCTACAGCCTCTCACACCCCGGATGAGCCCACTGGAGCCTGCTGCTCACACCTGGCACTGATCAGAGGGGTCTGGACCAAAATAATAATTTATTTTTCCAGAAAATGTCAACTACAGAAATTCACAAAAATGTTCATTAATTCAAAACAAATCTTTTGGCGGAAAGCTATGGAAATCTATATATAATCTCATCAGAAGTCAGCTCTGTGATTAAAACCAGAGAGAATATAACAAAAAAAAGTCCCAACTTGCTCATTAGGAAGCTCAGGACAGAGAGCTGACTGCATTTCCAGTGTGCGCCCTGGCTAGCACAGGTCCTGGTAGAAACCCAGGCTAGGTAACAGGGTGCTACAACGCCAGAAAATGCTCAAAGCCATGCAGCCAGCAGAGATGCCTACTTGCAGAAACAGAAACTGCTGCATTAACTCAACATGGAATAAATCAATTAAATTTGTACCCTGGAGCAAGAGTCTGGGGAGTGTCCAGACAAGCCTTAACAAATATTAACTAGCCTGAAGTTAAATACCTCTCTGTAAACTATCCTACAGACTTTGATACCCTAAGAACCAGAATTTTTTTCCCCAATGTAAAATTCCAAGCGAGTGAAAATATGAAAGCAGTTCTTCACACAGCTTAACTAGACTTTGGTACTGATCATTTAAGCTCGCGCTGCTTCCTAGTGATATTAAGGCTTTCACAAGACTTTTTCTATGGTTTACTCACAAGGAACAGCTGCTCTGGCAACTGCTGGAGTCAGCAGGTACTTCCTGCCCTGAAAAACAGTAATCAATGTATCTCAGTACAGAAAACCATGCTCTCTTTAAAACAATTCATGATAGGGTTTAGATATCAACTGGCTCCATGCCACCGACACTCCCTTAAACAATGGTTACACCCTCTATACAGCTAAAAATGAAACAGCTGAAAAGGAAGACGTTTTATACAAGTTCCCAGGGTAAAACACATCTGAGAAGCACTGGTCTGGGACTGACATTGTTCTACTGAAAGAATAAATATCTGAGTCCAAATCGTATTTCCTTCACCACCTTCCCCGACTTGCACAAGGAGAAAATCCCTCTGAGCTTTCCTTTTATACTTCTGGTGCTCTCTAACAGAATGAAAACCCAGCGTTTTGTAAGACTGTAAATAAATTAGAAGTGCTGCAGATTATGATTTGCCCTTTTGTTAACATCGCTGGTAGCACCAGTGAGCCTGTTTGCCAGCTTAGCAGAGGTCTGAAACTCTTTCAGTGTTGACTTTAAGCTGAATACAAATATTGAGTGATCTGCCTGTACACGGAGTCCTCAACCACAGCGATCTCCTTGCGTAGCAATGCTGCTTACAATGCTGCCAGTGAGCCAGGGTGTCAAAACAAACATCATTGTATTAATTGCATCTGTTGATGAACCAGCCCAAGAACAGCCTTGTTTCAATCACAGGCTTTATAAGACAGTACTGAAATGTTACTGTGAGTGTTGGGATGGATGAGTCAACAGACAAAACACAAAAGCATTTGTAAAGAGAGTCTTGCTGGAGTAATTTGAAAAGCTGCACAGCTACACAAAATGATGGCCTTAATTGACATAGTTTGCTCATAATAGTCCTTAACCTGGTTTTAGGTTTCAGTTCTGTTTTCTGCAGGCTTTCCAGTCAAGGACAGGCAAACACACAAGCACTGTTACCTTTGCAAAGGTGAAAGATCAGCAGACGTGTAACCAATCTGAAAATAGTTCAAGAAGTCATGTCAGATACTAATCCTCACTTGGGGAGTTACAAATGACTCTTCCCTGTATTTTAGAAGCTTTCCTTGACCTTGTGGAGTGAAAGACCTCTCAAACTACCAGGCAAATGTAACACTGGGGCTCGGGGTCAGACCAAGGCAGGAAGCACTGGTCACACTCCCCCAGCCAGCCTCTCCTCCTGGTCTTACTCGGCCAAAACCATCTCTGCAGTGTCACGTAAGGTCAGGAGATTCAGGTTACTGAAAGAATGACATTCTAAACCTGATCTCTCTCCCTCCCTCATCCAAAACCATCTGCAACTCATCTTTTAAGGCAGAGATTATTCATTCTGGGGGAATTATCCACTAATCAGTTTTTATCTCCAAACTAGGTCCTCACGCTTGCAGCTCGGTCTGGCAGAGGTTTTGGTCCCTTCCACTCTCAGAGCAGTCTCCCACTGGATAGACTTTAAAATGCAGTTGATGGCAGCTCCATGTGCCAGGGAAACTGGCCCAAATTTACCAGCAAAGACATCATGTGCCAACGTAGGTGCAGAGGCACAAAGCAAGGCTCCAGCTATGAGTCACCTTTACAGGGCTGGGCCTTAGTTCTTTACATCTTCATGCCCAGGGAACTGCTGTGTGAGGTTTTACACCACCCTGATTTTCTGAAGTACGATAAAAGTGAGCAAAACCAGACTGCCCAACAGGAAAAGGAGGCAAGGACTCCGGTATTTCCCCCCAAAACCACATGCACAGAGAGAGGTCAGCACAGACCTCTGGCTCTCAGCACACTTGCTCACTAGCCTGGCTGCTGCTCCATTCGATATTTGTCACAGTCAAGTGTGCAACTCAAGAGAAGCACATGGTCAAGTGAGTCAGACCCCTGCGTTCTGCAAGTGCTTCTCCCCTCCCTATTATAGCTCATCCTTTAGCTGCAGCTCTGCCCTGTGACACCAAAGCATTTTCTATCCACTGCTCAATCACGACAGCAGTTCCTCCAGTTCTTTCCACTCACCAGCACGAAATTCATGTCCATCACCTCCCAGAGGTGACACCCCTGTTCTGTAGGGCCATCCAAATATGATGTGCTCTTCATCTGCAATTATCATGCAAAAAAAACCCCCACAAAAACCCAGGCACATAAGCTGCCTCCTGCATTTCACCCAGAGGCCAAGGCAATTACTGCAGAACTTGTAGTTTGCATCAGTAAACACAGCAACGTAATAGTTTCGGGTTACCTGATTTTCAGTTTTGAGGACTACGTTAAAACAAAACCAAAACCAAACCCAACTCACCTGGATTTCTCCTGACAAGCAAATTGTTAAACTGGCCCAAAATCATATTTTACTAACTGCAAAAGAGAAATTCTGGAGATTCTTCAGCTGGTATGAATCAGGGCAAAAGGCATTTCACAGCTGTAGAAGTGAGAATATTTTGGGGAAAAGAGATGTTTTTAATTCCCTCTAGTTCATTTAATAAATTCTAAACATCATAGCTTAAAATAATCTTGACAGACAAAGCAGGCCAGACCTTCCTACCCTATAGAGTACAACTATGCACTGCATCAGAACTATTCTCTACCCTTTCCTTGGGTAAAATAGCGGGGATGGAGGGAGAGAAACTATTTAGACTGAAGAGGAGAAACCTCTACTCAGACCCATTTGTTTTACTCTGCAAGTATTGACAGATGAGTAATGAAAACTTTGCTGCAGACACAGGCTGTTCTTCAAGGCAGCATCAGTTAATAAACCACAACCACAGCTGCAAAAATATTAAGGAATTTAACTAAATGACTCCTTCAAGGGCAAAGGATTGCAGGAGGAGCCAGTTTTTGTGCTTTGTTATCATCCCAAAGGTTAAGATCAGAGTGTGCAGCATCAACACAAACCAGTGTTACTGTTTTGGACATAAAAGCTTTGAATAACAATTTCATTAAATGTACACAACTGGGTACTAATATTTCTAGCACGACTCTTTCCCATTATGATAATATTTGAAACTTAGTCTACTATGTTGCCAAAGCTTTTAGATGTGAATTATCTCATCTGAAAAGAATTAAGTGGTAAAAAACAAATTAACAGTAATAATAAAACTTACAGCCTGTTAGCTCTCAGAACCACAAAATCATCAAGGCTGGAACAGACCTTCAAGATGATCTGGTCCAACTGTCAACCATAATCACCCCAAAACCATATTCCCGGGAGCCACATCCAGACATCTCTTGAACACTTCCAGAGACAGTGACTCCACCACTCCTCTGGGCAACTTATTCCAAGGCCTGACTTCTCTTTCAGTGAAAAATCTGAGCCTTCTGACAGGACAAGCCACAGCACTGGCCTGGCAACATGGCTGAGAAGGGTGTTTTGCAGGCATTACAGACTTGGATCAGGCTCTTGATCCAGAGCCACGTTAACAGCTCATGCACACTGGGAATGATTTCAGAAGCAGTTATGCCCACAGCTGATGGGGGAATTTTTTGGTGACATTACCAGTGGAGCTCCAACAGGGGATGACCAATGGCTCTAATCTTAGGCACTATTATTTATACCAGTCCCAAGTCCTTACAGAACCTGAGAAGTATCAAAACAATGGCACGGGCAATCACCAACCTTCCAACATCCTTCTCATTGCTACTAACATTCTTACACGTCTTGTTGCCAAAAGACCCTCAGGACCCATAGATAAATTCCTCTGCCCAGAGCAAAGGAGGGTTTGGATCCCCTGGAGCTCAGCACTCACCAGAGGCTGCCAGCCAAATGGAAGCTCAGGGAAGTTCTCCTGGGTATCACTTGTGGTGCACCTGATGTCTCCAGGGAGCCCTCCGAGTGTTACAGTGAAACACACACCTCACATTTGAGGTCTAATGAACCGGGTCCTATTTCAGGATAAAATCTAAGAGTAAGAGCTGCCAATGAATATTTAGGGAATTTATACAAGTGCTTTCACCTGAGACAGACAGGAACAAAACCATCTTTGTTTAAAGCCTACCTGGAAATTGGCACAGAGAGTAACAAGAACCAAATTCTCCTTTGGCATGGTTTTTAAGTGTTTCTTTGCCCTGCAATTTTTACCAGGCTTTTATTGGCAACACACCCTTCACTACCCCCAATTGGCTCCTCTGACCTGTCTCCAAAACACACGCATTTTCTTTTTTCCCCAAAGACTCTGCTTTTCCTTGGCACTCCCCATCCCAGGCCATTCACAAGTCACGTTTGCCAAATGGCTACAAACATGGGACAGCTACATTTTCAAATTTGCCATAATGAAGGCCCTATTTGCAGCCTCTCTGATCTCCTCAGCCTTCTTCAGAAAACGTGCAGAAATTTAAATAAATTTTAATATCCATTCCTCTGTGAAGTTTGACAGAAACTGGCCAGTAAGTCCAAGAGCTGTACAGAGGATGGATGAGCTATGAGGACTGCCTCATGTAAGGGTGTTACAGATTAAAGAAGAGAGGTGCAGACAAGGAGCAAACTTATCTCTGAGAGATGTGCCAAGTTATGCACGAAGACTCTGTGGTTCTTCTTTAAAGGGATTTTATGCACCTGAGTATCACAAAACTGGCCAGAGCTGAGAGTACCTTAAATACCATTCCTTAAATTCACTCCATCATTTTAACAGGGTGGTTCTACAATGTTCCAAAGTGTTTCTCCTGTAAAACAACATCCCAGACAGAGCAGGGGACAGAAGTGCCACTGATTCCAGTGACTACACACAGAAAAAACCAGAAAAACTAAGCTGAAAACAGAGAAACTCCCCACCTAAGTTTCTATCAGTTATGTTCCAGGTATTGCTCATAAAGATACAAGATTATGGGGTTTTTAGAGTCACGTGACTTTCAGATGCACAATGTTTTTGGGTACTGCAAATTTTTCCCACACAGCAGCCTTGGAGAAGCAATTCCAAACAGTAAAAGTTAAACTCAACCCCTGCACTGCTCTTACCATGCTCCGTCAAAAATCTGGCATCAGCCTTAACATCTGATTTCATGTGACCTTTCAAGGGTATTTATACAGACAAACCAGCTCCTGCACAAACCAGTGCTCTACATTTTCTGTAAATCCCTGTAAATTCATAGATGAGTTCTAACTAAACCTTTTGGCAGAATTCCCTAGTTCCTCAAACGTATTATTCTTGTGTATAATTCAGTTTAAAGCTTCTTCGACTAACAAAAGCAGAAAACGTAGGCTCAAAAAAAAATTAAGATGGAAAATATATATCCAAAGAGGGATATTTCATTTTCTTACATATGAAAGTTGCAGCACACATCACTCTCAACTGTGAAATGCAAGGCTGCATTAAGCATTAAAAAGGAAAAAAAAAAAGGCAAAATGCTCAAATTGACAAAGTTAATATAGTTGGAGCACAACTGAAAGGATCAAAAAACACCCAAGAAAACCTGTGTTTAAACAGTACTGTCCTGCTAACTGAACCCATTGTCAGATGGATTCACTGAGCTCTGCTCTCCAGAATTGACTGGCATGTACTCTACAACCAGAACTGCAGTATTGATCTCCCTGGGTGCCCTTTGTGACGTTTGGTTCGTAAAGGAAACTTTCTAAATATGGAATTAATTCCTGAGGCTACTTTAGCACCTCTTGGGCAGCACAGACAGGACAGATTGGTAGACAGAACCCAAACAAACCCATCTAAAGGTAAGGGATAGAGCAGTGTGTGCTGTATATTGGGAACACACTTGTTTTGGTTCCCATTTTAATTATTAAAGACTTCCTGCAAACTACAGCTGAACGGATACAGAACTATATATTCAGTCTCCTGGTAAAATTCTATCAAGGTTTAATCAACCAACCAAGCTGCAGTATCTGCTTCCTCCAACCCTACCTGCTGTGAGTAACTATTCTTTGATTTTAACCTCCACTGATTTTTTCCTTTCTTTCCAGAAGCCTAAAAAAGAGAATTCTCATGAATTTTCTTTCAAACCCCAAGATTTTGTACACGTCAGGGATGAAATTAAAGATCTTGTTTAGAATATAAATGGGACTGGTTCAGTGAATATGTTAAGTACTCAACAAAGGGCATCCCCCCATGAAGCCTTCAGAGAGAAAGAATGGGAGCATGAGAGTGCAAGCAAGCTTTAACCCCTCTCCCTGGGCAGAATAATGGATTAGGATTTCCTCAGAGGCACTGATGGCCACGCCAAGATGTTAACTTACATCACAAAATGCACAGGATTTTCATGGCACCAGAAAAACTCTACCCAAAGCAGCAGAAAATGTCACCCAGGTAAATTAAGATAATGCAAAACATGCATTTTTCTCAATTCAAAAAGTTGTATAATTAAGAAATTTCTTCAGTGCCACCCATGCTCATTTGACCCTCAGAGTGGTTATAAAAAGGGAACCAAAAAATTATTTAGAATATAGCTATTATCAATTCTCAGATCTTTTAGATACTTTCCTAAATATGATACAACAGAAAGCAAGTGCAGGAGAACCAGTTCACCCAAATACTGTGAATATTGTACCTCCCACAACACCAAGTGAACACTCTGGTACAGACCATCTTTTTCCTATACTTGTTTCTATTCACTTCTCCTTTGCTCTCACAAGGAAACATTATCTTACAAACTCCAGAGAAGGTGAGCTATGGCAGCAGCTCAAACAGCAAAGAGATTTAACACCAAGAGACTGTTTCAAAGCTTTCACTGAAATATGCAACCCAAATAAAAGCAGATCAATAATGTGATCCATCAGCCTTCTCAGGCTGCTTCACAGAACATGTGAGGACATCATTTCTCTCTCACACCGATGAAATTGTTTGCTCTGTCAGTGCCAATGTCAGATACCTTAAGGAGAGATTGGAAATGTATTTTTAAGAGTGGATGCTGTGGGTCAGGGAATAAAGTTGTAATTTGTCAGGCTGCAGTAACGTGAACAGCACAACTGCAGAACATTCCTTTGGCAGCACGTCCCAACCTGCAGGATTCCTGCAGCTTTTCCGGATTGCTGAAATTCATCTTCTGTCTCTTTGCCTTGGAACAGACTCCTGTGAAAGCCGTCGGGAACGTCCTCCTTGCCTGGTTTCCCCCTCTGCCATCCGTCTTGTCCTTTCCTCTCTGCTCTCCTCGCACGCAACTCAGCCCCCTGCTCCCTCCTCTTCCATCACCGGTGGGTTGGGCATCCTCTCACTTATTTTCTGGTCTTTCCAGCCATTCCATCAACATCTGATGCCCCTTTTTCCTTCTCTGGCCACCTTTTTATACACCTTGGAGTTCTGGGGCTGCGAATTCAAACTCGCAAAGATAATAAATCTGGTTTTCCTTCAACCTGTTCTCCCTTTTCCTCTGATTTCAAGCCCTGAGAATGACACACTGTTCTCCTCTACCAGCCCCTCACCCCACTATGTTCTACAATATTTCTCAACTGTAGACCATGCAAGCCAAACTTCAGTTATTTAGAAAAAAAATTACAAATAACAAAGCTAATATCCTTGCAATAGCTATGTGATTTTAATACTCCTTCCATGACACTGGCTGAATCCCACAGTCATATGGTAATAAAGAGAAAGGAAAGATGTAACTCCAAAGCAGAATTTCCCAAGTATTCAGGCACTTACAGCATAATAAATTTTCAATTTTTTTCAGAGAGAAAAGCCTATTCTGTCACAAATCTGAGAAGCTGAAGGACCCCTCTCCATGCATAGGATTTTTCTCCAGATAATGTAAAGTCTCTACAGGCAGAATACAAGCTGGAAGGATTCATTTCATGCTAAGCAACAGCAGACAGAGGACAAGAGCTTCCCAAACTACCAAAAGATCCCAAATCTTGAGTTCCAGCAGAAAAATGTTGTGATTATATGCTTTGGAAAACTGAACAAGTTATATCCACTACATGCATTCAAACTATGCAAAATGATGGGTGTGGTGAGGAGGGGGAGAGGAAGGAGGCTATTAAATCACCCTACCTGTAGTTCTGACATGTAATTTGTTATTTTTAATATACAACATAATTCCTGGTGTTATATCTGGCACACAGACAGAAGATGTTCTTTATCATCTTAGCTTTGCTGGGGTACAAGGGATCTTCCAAACTGGGTGCCACGGTAACAAACAATTCCAGCTCCCACTGGCTCAACTGAGAGCTACCTATAACAAATGATTGAGTGATTGAATTAAACCTGATCAGCCATCAAGTGCCTCTGCCAAGGAAGGTACAACATCTCTCTAGCTTCTTTAAAATGAAGTCTAGAAAGTTAACTCTTCGTGTTCCTCCACCTGCAGTTCAAATGCTGTAAGATTTTGGATGGAATGCTCCCCTTCCAAAGGATTTGTAAGTCAACAGCAAAGCTCATTTTGCCAATTCTACCCTCAGGCTTTCAACTTTGGAATAAATAAGGACTTAATGTATATTTCTTTAAAAAAAAAGACCCACACCTTGGCATCAGAGTCTATCTGCACCTACAATAGAGTTACTACAATCAGCTGAAGCATCAACTGCAATTAAAAACTTCCAAAAACATGAACAAAACCCCAAGGAAACCTGAAAGAGGAGTTACAGATTGACCCCCTTCCCTAGAAACAAACACCCAGGTTTCTTCCACTTGGCAATACACTGCAGCAAGCAAAGCCATGCAAGTGAATCAAGAGATCTAAATGAGAGATATTTGTTTTACGATCTTGACTGACAGTGAACTTCCACTCCTCTTTCTGCCTGCCAGGAGGTTAGCAAGAGCCAGTGAGTTACCACCACATAAAAATCACAACCAAGAGATATATTTAGTCACTGTGGTTCAAGGAAAATGATTGCTTACACTGAAAATAAATTTAGCAATTGTTTCCAGTTTCTGATTTTCACTGACTAAGGCACAACCCAGCTGCTTCACATTCCAGTAGCCTTCAGCTGTCTTCTTTCCCCACTCCTTGCCCACTTCCTTCTTACAACTGCTAAGACCATCTCAATCTTGCAGCAGTTATCCCACAGGCTACATTTCGGACCACACCACCTGTCAACCTACAATGGCTTACAAAAGATGCCAAACTCTGCTCTTTGTGCCATTTTGTAGAAAAAAACCACTAAGCAGCGATCACCTTGTACCTGTATTTTACCTCTACACAAAGCTGGCCTGAATGGTTGATGCTGTTGAAAGAAGTTGCAGTAAAACACATGTGGGATGTCACTATGGGAGCAGCACACAGGAGGAAACAGGAGGTGCTAAAAGCCTGACTAGGGAAGAATTGGAACTGAACTGCCTTTGGGGTTGAGAGGTAAGCTTTTTGAAGGGTCTTATTTTCAGATTTGCAGATAACTCTTACTTTGCTTGAAAACCACCAGCAGAGAAGCACTTAAACTGCAAAATTTTCTCACCTGAAAGCCCTCACTTATATTGAGGAACATGGTACAGCCGTGAATGCACAAGAGAACTGAGAAAGAGTCCTGCCTAGTAACTCACCTAAGCATGACAGACAAAGAGAAACTGCATAAAACTGTACAGGTATATAAAATAGGCAGGCTAATTTCCATAAAACGATCCAAGACATGATGACAGCTCAAAATATACCCTCTGCAAAAACAAAATCCCTGGGAAACTTCACATTAGTACAAAAACATTCACAGATGAACAATTCAGAATCACATAAATTGGCATGAAGGACTCCAGATAAACATTAAACTCCTACAAAGATGGGAATAATGTGACCTCCTGAATTGTTGCTTCAATTCTGCCGTTTTCTTAAGAGCAGAGTTCTCCTGGGATTAACCCTAGATGTTTATCCCACCAATACTAAAGGGTGAGAATTGAGGTGAATTTCCTTATCAGGCAACTGCTTATGAGTAAAAGGTGAAGCCAACAGCATTTTTGGTCTACTGGGAATAAACACATAAACACATCCTGTTAAGTCCTGAGCAGAATAGAGATGACTGCCTGCTCTCCAGGTAGCTAACACCTGAAACAGTTCTCTCAAACAACCTTTAGCAGGCAGCTGTCGGAAAAGCAAGTTCACAAGGGATATGAAAACCCCGAAAGAAATCACAAGACTAAGAGTGAAAACACCAAGGAGAATTAACCTTCAAAATATGGCACCCATATGTTCTTTGGTTTTAATAAAAGGGCATTTCTGAAGGGACTTGTTTCACGACAAGCTTTTGGTTTAGAGCTGATGATGTCTAATTCCTCCCTTACTCTCCCTGAATGACACAGAGTAGCTGAATTCCCTGGAGCACGTAATCCATCAGGTAAATAAAAACAGGAATTCATGCATTGCCATGGTAACAGGAAACCCAAGCAGAATCTGTGACCTTCTCTGCTCTTTCTTGGCATCCCTATTTTGGATTTCACATCAAAAGGGGGAGAGCAAATATTTTCTGAAAGTGAAGACTAAAAGTCACAGTTCTGGAGTAAAGAGAAGCCAATGGCCATTCCTTCTCTTCAAGCCAAGGAGGGTTCTGCTTTGGAAAAGTGTCTGGAAGTCTCCTGGCTGAAGCCTAACAAAACAGGGGCTCTAACAGTAGCAAACCCCAAATATACCATCTTATTCTACGTTACCAGATGGCTGCCCTTCACTCCAAAGCAGAGCTCTGAATTGCTCTACAGTGACCCTTCTGTTGATTAAACAGCAGCACTGAGAGGCTCCAGAGGGAGCCTTGTCTGCTCTTCCTTCATGGACAGGATGGAAGCTGTTATCTCTAATCATTTATTATTGTTTTTTATTGAGTGCCAACAAGGTGTTCCAGTTAAGGACCTAGGGAGCAGATGTACGAGGGTCTCTGGGGGTCTAACCCTAAGGGGTAACACATTTTTTCCAGCTGCCTGGATAGACACACGAGTCAAACCAAAGCCCACTCCAAACTTTGTCACCACGGCTTGTGACCAGGCACTAGTCTATTTTATTTATAACATAATGCATGAATTTCTGTCCCCGCAACAAAAATAAATTCAAATGTTCACAAATGCACAGACCTTGGACCTCACAGCGTTTGTTTCATGAGTCTGTATCCTTTGTTCTGCTACTGTACACGTTCTGACAAACATTACCCCCGAAAGGCTGTGGTACCACAGGCTGTGTTTATTCGGTGACGCTATTAACCAAACTGTTTGTGTCAATCAGAAGTTCAAACACTCAGAAACAGCGATGGAGACAGTCCTGCTCTGGAACAGCTGGCTCCCAGCCTTCCTTCCCTGTCTCTTCTCCTCCCATTTATATCTGGACTGGATTTTTTTTTTTTAAATATCCTTCCTAAAGAAACGAAAGTACAAGCAGTTGAAAGAGGACGGACTCCCAGATTTACAGTTTCCCTTGTTCAGCAAATCATCACTGTGATAGACTTTCACTAGAACAAATGTCTCTGCATCAGGGCTTCTCCCACTGCATCTTCCAACTGCCCGCTCGCAGCACCAACCTGGGGATGGATCCTGCAGGATCCTTGAGTTCTTCAGTGGGAGCTCAGCGTGTCTGGTCTCTAGGCTGTGCAGGGTATGACTTTTATACGGTATTTTATTGCTATTATGTGGTATTTTATATGGCATTTTATATGGTATTTATATTTATATGGTATTTCTTGGCCTCTCTGTTCTATTGTTTATGGAACCATGCTGAGTTTGTGTGTGTCTCCAGAGTCATCTTCCTGTGCTTGAACTCCTCACGCTGCCTCTCTGGTGTGGAGCTCTATTTACTATTCTCCCAGGGTTATTTACTGCACGCGAATAAACAAAACGTGATCACTTATTTATACGTCTGTAATTACTGTCTACAGTTACTAAATCCCAAGCCAAATTCACCTCCAGCATAAACAAGTGGCAATTATTCCAGAGCTGGCCCGAGGTCTGTGTACTCTGCTAACACCTTCCCTGCTCGCTGGGGTAAGGGACAAGCGCGGAAAAGCCCAGCAGGATCCCAGAGCAAAGCACACCGCGATACCGCGGAAGGGATGGCGCGGCGGGTGAACCTGTGATATTTCTGGAGTAACATTCGTCCCCTGATGCGGTGCACACTTGTGAGACAGTAACTCAGCGCGAAGAGCTGGAAGCGTGCCGAGGTGCTGCACGGAGGAGCCGGCTGCCAAGGCAGGCAGGCTGCTCATCCCCCGGGGCCGCTCCAGAACCCGCAGCAGCGAGGAGAACACGCTCGCACACGGTGCAGCCGGAGCACACCGGGCTGCGATGATCAAAACCAGAACGTGCTGCTACCGACTTCGCTCCTTGGAAACGTGGATCCTCTTCCCGCATCCTGGCTGCTGTCCTGGGAAACCTGGATGCTCCGCACATCCCTACTCGGGCTGCTGCCCTGACAGCCTAGCTGTTCCTCACAATAAAATATACAAAACGGCATCGATTTTTCTCTGCTAATTAAATGCAACATAATTAAACTGCGTAACTCCACCGCTTGATTTGCACAAGACTAATTGAATCTTTAAGCGTACTACTCCCACTACAGAGAAAAACAGGGTCATTCAACCATCTAAAGTGACAACTGAGAACCAGGCACGACTCCAGAAGCACGGAGAGACAATATGATCCGTGCTTGAGCGTTTCCTTGTGAGAGCAGGAGGAATCTCAGCAGCCTCCCCTGGCTCCGGCTCTCATGAGCACCCCAGGTAGAGGGGAAGAGGGAGGAAAAAACGTGCAAGTTCCCTCTGACATTTGCCCACGGACTCATCTTTTCTCACCCTGCACAAACACCAGGAGAGGAAAGTTGGGAGAAGTTGAAATTAATCATTGCGTGTAGGCCCCAAAGCGCTGCAGCGCCCGGCTGTGCTGATGCCTGGCTGCATGGCAAGGACGGAATGGGCGCAGGAACGCAAAAATTAAAATAAAAGAATTAGGGGGGAAAAGAGGGAAACAGCGAGGAAAAAGGAAAACGCGGAGGAGACACAAAGACCCAACCAGCGCCCGGGCAGCGCAGGACCAGCCCCCGGGGGGACGGGCAAAGCATCTCCTGCG
>VWZW01006037.1:479781-502690 GCA_013397115.1 Edolisoma coerulescens | reverse complement strand
CTTCCCTTCCCTTCCCTTCCCAGGCAGCCCCTACCTCACAACCAGCACACCTGATCCCCCAAGTCCAGCTCCAAAGCACCATTCCCACAGCACAGGTGAGCTGTGCCTTACCTGGGGTGGGATATCTCCTCCAGCCTCTGTGGGGGAGCCCACGGTGGGGAAAGTGGGTGTTTCCACAGGGATCTCCATGAGCAGCCTGTTGGGATAATAAAACAAATAAACAGAAGAGTTATAGCCAAGGCACTTGGGGCACCATAAAACAGGCTACAAGCAAATACAGCATCGTTAATCCATCATAAAATAACAGCCTCTTACGATCCAGAATGCATCAAAAATGAACAAGAGACCGGCAGGGTCACAATTCACCCAGGGCTGTGTGGAATGTGAAGTAGGGCTGGAAGCAGCGGGTCGGAAACAAACCCCAGCCTGCCGGGTAGTGGCTGGATCGGGACTCCAGGAACTCAGACCTTCCTGCCCAGGTGGGTTTAAAACCAGTAACACCAGTCCAGGCCAGGAAGAGAGGTGTGCTGATGAGAGACGTGCTCATGCTCCTGCTGCNGTTTGCCTTTCAGACCTTACCTGGCTGCACAGCCTGTGTCAGGAGCAGCACACCTGCACCCAGGCGAGGATGGAGAACGGCCCCAGCTGTGGGGATAGAAAGAGGTGGATGTGACCTGCAGCAGTGACAGCTCCTCTCTCCTCTCCTCAGCCCTCGGCTCCTTGCTCCAGCTCCTCTTGCTCCAGGGCACTGCCCACGCCCAGCCCTGCACACGGTGGGTGGATGCNATAAAACAAATAAACAGAAGAGTTATAGCCAAGGCACTTGGGGCACCATAAAACAGGCTACAAGCAAATACAGCATCGTTAATCCATCATAAAATAACAGCCTCTTACGATCCAGAATGCATCAAAAATGAACAAGAGACCGGCAGGGTCACAATTCACCCAGGGCTGTGTGGAATGTGAAGTAGGGCTGGAAGCAGCGGGTCGGAAACAAACCCCAGCCTGCCGGGTAGTGGCTGGATCGGGACTCCAGGAACTCAGACCTTCCTGCCCAGGCGGGTTTAAAACCAGTAACACCAGTCCAGGCCAGGAAGAGAGGTGTGCTGATGAGAGACGTGCTCATGCTCCTGCTGCCGGTGAAGCTGGAGGTGGCGGGGCGTCGTGTCAGGAAAGGAGGAGATGAAACAAATCTGGATGGAAACTTAACGGGACTCTTTAGTGCTCCATCTTCCCACTAATGAGGGTTCTGCATGTGAGGGCAAGAGAAAAAAACCCACCACGCACTAATAAAGCCCCGTGACTTTGCTGACTGGAGGCACTGGCGCTAATGAAGTCACCAGAGAGATGGGATTCCTCTGGCAGCTCTGACACTGCTCTGTAGAACTGTTATTTTAATTCCGTCTGAGAAAACAACAATAAAAATAAAAAAAAGCCACAGACTGGTGTGACATGCCCAGGCAGCAGCCGATCCCTCGGGTTTGCCCGGAGGCTGCGGAGCCCGGGTGGGAGATGGGTTTGGGAATGGGGTGTTAGGAACTCATCGAGGGATGGGATGCTCAGGTCGCCCACGGGGCTCAGGTCTTCTCAAAGCTGGGCTGTGAGCACCTCCCACATGCTCACCAGGGAAATCCAAAGCCCATCCCAGAGCAAGGAGATGATCCAGATGTGTGCCAGATGCCCTGGGTCACAGATTGTTTCCTGAAAGCAGTGGCTTTACACATACAGACATATATTAAATGTATTTATACATATTAATATCTTAGCACGTTTATATCAATACATTAAATAAGACCCCTAAATGTTCCCCCCCCATATACACGTGTGTGTATAGACTTATAAAAACTCAGGGCCATAGTGTAGCACTGACAGACTGTGGCAAAGGCTGTTTTTGGGAGCCTCACAATGTGCCCAGAACCCCCCATTTCAGCAGCTTTTATTTGAGCTTTATTGAAGTTAAGGAGGAGCTGCTTCACCGTCCGGGAGCCGCCAGTGCCCGGTGTCCTCACTGTCACCTCCTCGAGCAGGGAGGAGCACACAGATGCCCCCCGGGGTTCTTCAATGCCTCTTTTTAATTAGAAAGCTCGTCTCTGAGTCTTACGTGCCCTTCCACAGGGTTAGTTGCTCTCACCTGCTTAATCCTGGGAGATTATTTTCTGGTCTCTTTTAAAAAATAACCCAACCACCCCAAACTCTTCGGTCTCTTTCAATTCTTTTCATTTCACCTCATTTAATTCCTTGCCAGCTTAATGACTTGGTAGTAATGAATAAGATGAAAATTAGGGCTTAATAAGTGTTAGGAAAAGACAGTTTTCTTGCTGATGAAGGGAGCGTGGTGGTGGGAAAGTGGAGCCTGGGGAGAGCACAGGGATAACCCCAAAGCTCCTCCCGACCTTGAGAGGGGCGATGCCAACTCTGGCTGCGACTGGTGACAATGACAAGCTGCAGCGAGACCAGGGACATGCCAATCCCAGGAGAAGGATGCTGGAGGGAAGCAGGATGGGAGGGATGTGAGGAGGGGCTGGCACAGGGGGTGCTGGAGGGGTGGTGACTGTGCCCAGCTCAGCACCCCAAACACCCCACTGCTTTCTGGCCAGGGCAGGGGCTGAGCTGGGGGTGCAGCTTGTGCAAAGCTCAGTGGCTGCAGTGACCCCCATGCTTGGGGAACCCACTGCCCCACCTGGGGGTGGCTTTGGCCTGAAAAGCCCTGCGGGGGTGGCACCCACTCAGCCCGTGCTCGGGGACCTCAGAGCCCAGCACGGTCAGTCCAGTCCTGAGGTGATTGTGGGACCAAAACCGCTGTACCCTCACCTGTAACATCCCCTGTAACAAACATCCCCTGTAACAAACATCCCCTGTAACAAACATCCCCTGTAACATCCCCCGTAACATCCCCGTAACATCCCCCGTAACATCCCCGTAACATCCCCTGTAATATCCCCCGTAACATCCCCCGTAACATCCCCCGTAACATCCCCTGTCACCGAGGGCCTGCGGGACCGATTTCTTGTCTGGTCCCCTCCATGCTGGCGCTACACCGGGGTCACTGTCTGGCCACAGATGACATCGGGCTGACAGAAACATCTCACTGCTCCCACCACTTCGTTTGCCAGAGGCCGTTTGGGGCTGTTCCCCCTCGGATGCAGCGCCCGCTTTCCCACGGGCACAGCCCGGCATCGATGGTGCTTTTGCTGACTCAGCTGGAAAGAGGATCCTGCTGACTCAGCAGCGCTGGCAGGAGCTGCTGTGTCACACGGGCAGGACCGGGAGCAGCCCGTGGTTCCCTGAGCACCGCAGGCACCAGTGTGCCCCGTGGTACTGGGAGTGCTGGTGAGGGTGCCGGGATGCGCAGCCGGATCAGCCCAGGATGAGCACAGCTCACGCTGCATTAGCTGACTCTGGACATGTGTTCTAATTAATGATAATATTGGAACTGACAGGTTGATCGGGGAAAAAAGGTGCAGAATTAATTGACCTGCCAGAAGACGTGTCCAGCCAGATTCACCTCCCCGTAACACAAACACCTCCCTGCCATCTCCCCCCAGACAGGGCAAACGCTGCTGGTGAGCCCCACACTGGCACCGTGGGCAATACTGGTGACTTCCCAGTGCACCCTGAGAGCCGCCTCCATCTCTGCCACCCACCACGTTATTCAAGCAAGCAGCTCCTCCATCATCCTTGCAGGACCCCTGAGCATCCCCTGCCCCCAAGCTCTGTTTGGTGCTGCCAGCGCTTTTCCCTCCCAGGGACTGGTTTGCTCCTTCTGCCCCCAGCTGCTGTCAGAAGTACCTCTGGTCAGTTTTGAAGTGCATTTCTTGCTGTTTGGCTCCTTATCTCATTTCTCTTGGAATAACTGGGCATGGCTGAGGGAGAACACGGGATCTGAGCTCTGGTGATGCATCTCTGTGGATCCATGGAGGGCTCTGGGTGCTGCCCGGGTTAATTCAGGGCAGGGCTGTTTTGGAGAGAGAGTTTTGCCCCAAGCAAAAGCAGAAATCCCAACACCTCTAATTAACCCAGTGAGCCTGCAGGGTGGCAGTGCTGCAGCTCCTGCTGGGGCCGAGGAACGGGTCCGGCCCTGGTGCCGTCCTGGCGTCGCTCGGCTGAGCGGGGCTGTGCCAGGAGCTGAGAGTCCAGGGAGGAGCTGTCTGGTTCAGTGTGAGAGTGTTTCCCGTTAAATCCACGTGCTGGAGGCCTGGGGTGGATGCACATCCCCACTCCCATGCTGGGACTGTGTGACATTACACACATGCAACTTTGATTCCAACCTTTCCAGCTGCAGTGAGACACTGAAACCCAAGGAGTGGGAAGCGTGTGCAGGCTTTGCAGAGTCACCTTCCCAACACCTCCTCCTTTCCAGGTGCAGAGGGGATGATTCAGGTGACCTTTCCTGGTACAAGGACCAGAGATGGTTAAATGGGTTTCCCCTACCATCTGACCTGCTGAAATTCTTATCCAAGGGTGGAAAAAAACTGAAGGGGAGAGTGAACGAGGAGCTCAATGAGATGGGGGCAAACAACACCAGGCTCAGGAAATTCCCTGAGCTAATAATAGTTGACACTAAAATCTATTAGAGGGCTCAAACATATTACAGGGGATCAAAAATCCTGTTCCTGCTCGCTCCTGTGCATCTGCTTGTGGCTACTACAGCAGACAGGATACCAAAACCCCACTAAAACCCCACTACTTTGTAGCAGGCACCTCCAGCAAAACAGCACTTGGATTCAAAAGGATGTTCCAATCCCCAAACCTTCTTTTTAATTTTTTTGGGATTATTTTTTCATTATAAGCCTTATAAGTTTCCTCCAAGTCTGTAACAAACGGCTTGAAAGAGCCCCTCCACAACAAAATCAGATGCTGCTCCTGCACAGCCCAAGATCAGAAGCACCTGCAGTGGGGATCGATTGCCTGATTAGGGAGAATTGATTGCCCCAGCCTCATTAGCATATCGTTAGTACTGACCCCATGGCTGGCCCCACTCAAGCAGGCCGTGACCTGGATGGATTAAAAAACGCAGTGCACTGGGGAGGGATGGGAAATCAGTAAACAGGAGAGGGGGAGGCGAAGATCCTGGTCGATAACATCCACATCATTACCCTGCTGAGGCTTCGAGTGCTCAACCCCCATCGCCCCTGGAGCATCCCAGGGGATGCAGCTCCCAGGGAACATTCCCCTGCCCAGAGCAGTCCCAGTGGAGCATCCCCCTGGGGACCATGGAGGGTTTCTTCAGGAGCTCCAGCCCTTTTGAACGTTGACTAACAGGTTTTTTTTAGTGCCATGAGTCAGTAGCCCCAGATAGGATTTCCATCTGCGCCGTGCGGGGCCTCGCCAGACTGTGTTTTGGGCCTCCATCCAAATAAAGCTGAAGAACTGGTTGGGTTTGATTTGGTTTTGTGGTTGGGGTTTGTTTCTTTTCTTCTTTATCAGTTTTGCACACAAAAGAAGGGGAGATGAAGCCAGGCTGTTCCAGAGGCCCTGTCCAGCCTGAATTTCCCTGGGATCCACCTTGTGAGTGACGTCCCCGAGGTCAGGGGACAGCCTGCAGCAGGGAGCCTGGTCCAGCCTGGTATCCCACGGGGATGGAGAGCCCCAGCACCCAGCTTTGCAGAGTGACCTGGGTTTGTCCTGAACACCTGGGCTGTGGCAGGTCAGAGCTCTGCTGCTGGCCTCTGGGGGCACACAGAATGTTTCAGTTTGATCAGGGGAGCAAGGACGAGCCTCTGCGAGTGGGTGGAAGGAGAAGCTTCTCCCAGAGACCTGGGGTAGCTGCTGCCCAATGCCCCAGGGTGACATTCACCCCAAACCAAGCCCCAGTCCCATCCCTGGAAGCACCCAGGTCCCTTCTCTGGATCGATGGATCGATTCACACAGGAGCCCCTGAGCATCCTCTGCTTTTGGGTGGAGAACCAATTCCCAGGCAGGGCAGGAGCACTACAAATGCAGTCAGACATGCAGCACCAGCCCAACGCTGGACTGTGAGCTAATGAGATCCTGGCTCCAGGCAGGAGCAGACTGGGCACTTGTCCAAGGCCCCAAGAAGCACCCAGGGCCCTTCAGGAGGAGTCAGTGCCAGCAGCCAGCCCTGGGTCCAGCCAGGACAGGAGCCCCAGAGAGGTCAGAGCCAGGTGTGCAAGAGCAGTTTGTCTGCTCCCAGACATCCTTTGAGCATCCAGGATCAGTTCTCTCCTGGTTTTTCTGTTTTAAATATCTGCTGTGCAGTGGCAGCTGCGAGGAGCCTTGAGGGATGCTCGAGGACCAGGAGTGCAGCACAGGTAACCTTGCACAGGGCAGGTGACATTCAGGCATGGGCACCCTGTGCCCATCTCTGCTAACCACACCAGAAACCAGCATGGTCTGGACAACATCAGGAGGACACAGAGTCCCCCACAGTCCCCTGCTCGTGGTGGTGGGATGTGGGGATCCGATCTCCACCACCATTCCTTCCCACCTGCAGGATGGAGGTGTCCGTGTCTGACTGACAGCTGTGCTGTGGGTGCTGTTCAGGTTTGGGAGGCATTTTTAAAGTAAAAGGTGCTAACACCAAATGAATTCTGGTTTCCCAAATTATCAGCACAGATTTGGCTAAAAAAAAAGGGGTTCCTTCCTTCCACACTGGTGTCTGGGACAGTGGAATGCTTCAGGAGGAGCTCGGAATGCAGTGGTATTCCCACATGGGATGAAGTCCTACCCGCTGAAGCTGTCCATCAGCTCTCATTATGGTTCATTTCTCTGTTGGATGAATTATTGCAGGAGACCCGGCGCCGGCAGCCCTTTGCCAGACCCTGTAACACAGCAAATTAATTAGCAGCGATGTGCTAACTACCCGCGAATCTCATACCCGTAACTGCAGCGCGCTCCGGCCGGGAGCATTTGCTCTCCTATTGATTAACAGGATGGGCTTCCCCCTCCCACAGCAGCCCTCCTCTCCCGATGGCTTTTGGGCCACCCTTTCTGAGGAGGGACAACCTGTCCAGGAGGAGCTGGAGCACGGGAATCGCACGGGATGGATGCAGCAGCCGGCGCTCGTCTCCCCGGTGCTCGCAGCAGTGGTGGGGATGAGGAGCACACCCAGGGACCGTGGGCATCCTGCAGCACCCCTCAGCTCCTACAGGAACCCTGGGAATGCGGGACAGAGCCTGCTCCCTCCTGCTTTTCGGCTGTTGAGCCTCTCCGAGGCCTCCCAGTCACAGCCGGCATGGAAGTCTCGGGGTGATGCTGCGTCTCCCTCAAGGACACGGCTCCAAGAGAAGGTGCTCACTTCACCCCTCTGCACTGGGACAGAGCAGGCAGCTGCTCTGCTCTTCAACAGGACCACGTTTCAAGCAGTGTTTTCCAAGAAAAACCCCTCCTGAGCTTTCCCTGTGTTTTTCCAACTGCAAGAAACCTGAGTGTCCCACTCCCCTCGTCCCGCTCAGTGCTGGGCTCCACCACCCCACCACGGAAATGTGTGAGCAGGATCCATCTGAGGTACAGTGACCCCTCCCAGCCCAGCCCTTCACAGGGATGATTACACATTAAGCCATGAATAAATAATGTCTCGCTGCAGATTTCCACCTGTTCCGAGCATCTCCCTGTGATCTCTGTGGCTTTCAGGAAGGGAGCTGGAAACAGAAATCTATTTTGCAGGCAGCAGAGATGTTTGAAGCCTCCTTCATCCCACGTTTCAAGTGTTTATCTCCTCTGCTTGGCACAGCTGTGCCTCCTCCGTGGCAGCCGGGTGGGAATGGGCAGATCAAGCTCTTGACGTCAAGTTTTCGCTGCTGCGGGTCCATCACCTGGTCCAGAGGAAAAGTTGTTGTGAGCATCATTAAGCCCCCAAAGAGAAACAAAACCCAGCTAAACTGCGTTGGCAGCTGGATCCCAGAGACCGATTAATTAATCGGCTGATTAACCATCTATGTGTCCAACCCAAGAGGCTTCTCTGTCGCTTTTCTCACCAGTGAGGGGAACCTGGGTCTGCAGGAAGGTGCTGGGGTGGCAGATGTGCTCACGGAGGTGCAGAGAGCGAGGAGAACAGCCCTCGTGTGCCTGCCATGTTGGAGATAACTCACTGTTTCTGAATTATCTTCCTCCTCCTCTCTGGAACAGGCCAAGAATTAAATAACAAATATTGCTTTACTGTTCCCGAGCACCTCCACCCACCCAGCAAAAGGCAGGGATATAAAAACTGCTGTGGCCTTCAGGGGGAAAAAAAAAAATCTCAAACCAAATTGCCCCAAGCTTCCTCTTTCCTTCCCTTGTCAAAATAAGCAAATGAAAAAAAATACTGAGAATGTTTTGCCACCAAACCTAATGCCTCCCGCTGTGTAGGTGTTCTCCTTCTTTATGAAATTAGTGTTGGCCAAATTTAGTTATTTTCACATCATTTCAAAACAAAGAGTCAAGACACTCCATCTTTTAAGGATTATGAAGAAACATTTTGACACCAAACCCAACCCCCCCCATTCATCAAGTCCTCATCTAATTCAGCACAAGTTCATGAATAATTTTCATCAGCCTGAAACTGCTCATGGCTGATGAGACTCAGCCCCAGGTACCCGTCAGGGTGGCATCCTCTCCCCTCTCAGGAGCTGCAGCAGCGAGATGTCCATCAGCTCCTGGGAGCCAAGGACCTGCAGGACTTGCTGGGAATGGTGACCCCAACATCCCTGAAGATCTCCTCCCAGGTCCAATGTTTGCTACAGCAGAAATCCTGGAAGAGTCAGGTGATGTGGTGAAAACCCTCCACCACACCTTCCTCCCTGGGACACGGCTGCATCCCCATGAACGTTTTGCACCAGTTTTGCTGCTCTGGCCATCAAGAGCTGTTTGGAGGGACAAAGAAAAGCCCATCCTGGAGTGAAAGCCATAAAACAGGGCTTGTGGAGCCACCGAGGGCCCAGCCCCAACCCCAGCCCTTTTCCAGGGGTTTGCCCCTGTGCCCCTGGAGAAGATCCCAGCCGTGCAGGGCATGAGGGACATATGTCCAGTCTCAGCTCTTCTCTCTCCACCGGGCTGAAGAACCCCCCACCAGCTCAGCTGCAAAACCTGCATCCCAGGAAGGGGCTTTCTGGGCTCAGACAGCAGCACCTGGGGTGGTCTGGGGGGCAGGAAGGCAAAGAGCTCCTGCTTCACCTCCCTCCTCCCCTCCACGGCAGGCCGATGGCAGCAGCAGTGCCCGCTACTCTCAGGGGCTCCCAGGCAGCTTCACAGACCTCTCAGCACTGCAGGGGCTGCCTCTTGTTCTTGTTTTCCGAAATAAACTTCTCTACAGCAAAGATTTTTCCGCACTGACTTGTGTTGGCATTAGCAGATCCCCCCAGATGTGGCTGCAGCTGCAGCTGCCTCCCTGCACCGCCAGCCTCCACTGGGAATCCAGCTATAAAACTTCTGGCTGACTTGCAAGAGAATATTTTTATCATTAATTTTTCCTTATGAAATCTTTAGAACCCCATTTTCCCTTCCTGGGATCTCTTGGAGTCAGCCCGTGGGTGTTCAGTGAAATCAGGGGGTTAAGCTGGAAATTCTTCTCTTTCCAACGTTCACATCTTTGCACGGTTGATTTTAAACTGATGGTAAAGATTTAGGAGGGGTCTCAGCTAACAAATGCTACCAGATAACTTGGGAAACATTAAATACCATTTAATCACCTGTCTGTTGTCACAGAGGTTTCATCCACGACTGGGGGCAGTTTTGGCAGCCCAGGCTGGGCAGATGCTGTTTTGTCAACCACCTTTTCTAGCCCTGTGCCCAAACACCCCCAGGGAAAGGTCCTCAGCCTCTCTCCCCTCCCTGCTCTGCTCCCACTCTCATTTTCCCAGGAGATCCCTGGTGGTGAGGCAGAAATCGAGGCATTCTCCAACCCCCCTGAACCTCAGGGCTTGGAGCAGCACAGACTCCGCAGATGGCAGTGGCCAGAGGTGGATCTGAGGTGCGCTTGTGAGCAGGGAACACCCTCGGGAAGCATCTCCCTGCAGGCAGAGGTTCTGGATCCACCCGGGGCCCTCGGCTGGTGGAGCCATCCACTCGCGGTGGGACGCTGCCTCTGCCACAGCCGCCTGCTGAGAGCCTCAGGAACAAACCAGCCTCGTGTGTGGGAAGAAAACAATGAACAAAAAAATAAAGGAGAGAAAGAGAAAGGAGATTAAAAATTATAAACGGCAACAGACAACAACAACAACAACAAAAATATACAGCTTTCTCCTCAAACTGTTCTTTTAGTCCCAACAGCGTCTGCTGTGCAGAGCTCACATCTCAGAATTCACAGCTGCTCAAAAAAACCCAAAAAAGCTCATGAATTATTTATCCCCGCTCAGATCAATCCTTCAGCGTGCTGTCAGTGAGGAATCAAAGCCCCAACAAGGCAGGCGGGCGAGGAAGCAGCTCCCAAATTCCCCGAGTGACCAGCAGGTCCCTCAGCTCGTGTGCTGCCCTCACCTGCCCCATCCCTGTCCCTGTCTCCAGCCCCATCCCTCTCCCCCTGTGGCCGTGGTGCCCATCACACACAAACCATTTCTGAGCTCCTTCCACGATCCTGCATATTAATAATTGATATCAAAGCCTTATTCCAAGGCAAATAAGTCACCTTGTTCCTGGGGAGGCTTCTCCCCCTCGCCCCCAAATGCAGCCATTTCCCCCAGCACGGCACAACTCGGTGGGACTTCATCCCCAGCTCTGCCTTCCAGAGTCCCAGGGGATTCTGTCTCCTGCCCGCAGCCTTTGAAACTCTTAAAATCCTGGACCTCTTCCCCACAGTCTCTTTCCTCCTGTAAACTGGCAGGGAGGTTAAAAAAGAGCAATGGCAGCAGCTGAGGGAAGGAACCATCCGTGTCCCTGTCCCCATCCCTGTCCCCATCTCTCCAGGGCTCTGCAGGGTCTGTCACAGAGCTGCATTTGCAGAGGAGAGCGGAGGACAGTGACAGGTGGGGCCTGGAAAAGCTCTGTTTGCCCACCCTGCCTGGTACGGAATAGGGGCGAAGGTGGGTTGGGAACAGAGGAAACGTTCCAGCTTCTTTTCCTCTTTGCTTTTCAGGGGAACAATCCAGCCCTGCAAAGAGAGGTGGGCAATGTCCAGGCGCTCAGGGATGCTCCAGGCTTTGAGCTGTGACCGGGAGCGCTCCCAGGCTCTTCCCGGCCCAGCAGAGAGAGCAGCTCCCGCAGAGCGGCGGCCCGGGGCCGCACTGCAGGGCCAGGAGCTCTCGGTGACAGCACCGCCTTCGCCCTCTCTTTTTCGCACACCCCGAGTTTTGTGCTGTCAGCTCTGGCTTCAACCTCCTTCCTGTATCGCCTCTCTGCTCCTGGAGCACCTCCGTTTCCCCGGGCGAACGCCACGCTGTTTATCAGCCCTGCCCGGCGCTGGCTCCGCCACGGACCCGCCCGCTGCTCCCCGTCCGAGCGCGCTCGCTGCAGCTCCGCTGCTGCCGAGCCCCGCCACGGCCCGGCTCAGAGGGAAAGGGGAGCTCACCCGGGACACCCCGACCCATCCCTGCCGTGCCCGCGGTCCCGCACGGCTCTGCCTTTGCACAAAGGTGGGCAACTCCCTGCCAAAAACCTGCAAACTGCGCTCCTCGCTGCCTGTACCCCCCGGGCAGGGGGCGGTGGGCACGGGGGGCTCAGCTCAGCTCTGCTGCTGCACCCCCCACTCCCTGCTGTCCCCATCCAACCCCCCCGAGATGCTCCGGGAGAGCCTCCAGCGCAGCCCTGAATTCCCGCAGCTCCCTCCCTGGTGCAAAGCCATTCATCAAGGCGCGCAAACAGCTCGGCTGCTAAAGGCCACGCCGTGACAAAATGCCAATAGCTGTATTTACATTCAATATGTCCCGCTAATCTCGCCTTCAGGAAGCGTCTGCTGAACCTGCCCGTTCCTTCCCGGGCATCACCTCTTTAATCAGTCTCTTGTTAATGATCACAGATTGATTTCAGTTCCAGTAGCCAATAGGTTTTCCTTTTAATTTTCAGCATCATGTTTAATTAAAGCAGGGTGGGTCCGACCCCATCAAATCATATCAAAGTCTGTCTAAGCCCCAGGTGAGTGAAAACACCAGCATAAATTATTGATCAATCTTTGTTCAGATTAATCTATCATGCCTCTCCCCGGGCAGTGCGAGGATGGAGCTTGTGAGGCGTTTGTCTCGTGGCAGCTGCTCTGTGGCAGCTCAGGACACCGTGGTGGCCCAGCCAGGGAGATCAAAACTTGCTCCTCAAAAGCATCACACCTCCTCATCCTTCCTCCCAGAAAATCCCAGCCCAGGGACACAGCAGGTGCTGGGAGATGCTGCTAAACTTCCCGAGCTCGTTATCCACTGGGAGGAGGATGCACACCACAGTGAGAAGCCAGGATTAAAGAAATCCCCATTTCTGCACAAATGCCAGTCTAAAAGCCCTGGAAGAACAGGTGTTTTTCCTCAGTCTTGGAGGCCCTGGAGCTGCAGGGTCAGTGGGAGCGATGCTCAGGGCAGGAAAACCTTTCTCCCCTGCCCTGCTGCAGAATTCCAAGTGATCAATGGAATCGCACAGCTCGTACCTGGAGGCAGCTTTTTGTCAGCAGCAGAGGAGATGAGGAGCAACAGGAGGTGGGTGTGATGGGCAGAGAAAACCAAGCAGACACGACGGGAGGTGCTGCTGCCCCTCAGCCCGAGCATTTCCCCTTGTGAGCTCCCCCAGCCCTGAGCTGGGAGGGCCTTCTGCTCCTCTCGGGCTGGGCGAGAGCCTGAGCTCAGAAATGATCCAGAAATACTAAAAACCAACAGAGCCTTGGAGCACCTGAGAGGTCCTGTGGGGTTCAGCCGGAGCCGGCTGCTCCAGCACTGCAGCAACCCCAGCCCGGAGAGCAAACACGCCTTTGGATTATGAATAAAGATGGAGGCGAGGCATTCCTGCCGCTCCCAAGGCTCTCCTGCCTGAATACTAATTGCTGGTCTGAGCTGAGACTGCTGAAAAGCATGTTTGGGGCCAGGGTCTGGAAGAGACTGCGGTGCATTTGCATCATTCGGGGAAAAAACAGGTGGTTTTGCTGGATTCAGAAAACTTCTCTTCTTGGAGTAAACTTTGGATGCTGCCAAAACCCGAGAGGGGTGAAGGGCTGCATAGAAATAGCTGGAGAGTGGGGAAGGATTGCCAAGAGCATCAGCTCAGCTCGTGAGTCAGCAGCATTAGCTCTCACCTCAACAAGCAATCTGCAAATTGTGCAAATCTGCTTTTCACAGTTCACCTAACCTGCGAAATGGCCCCAGATTTACAGCCCCGGTGTTCACGCTTAAAAACAACTGAGTTAATGAAGAAGCAGGAGGGAGGGGGGGAATTACAGAAAGGCAGAGTTTGGGTTTCGCCTGGAGCCACGGCTGGTGCCACCCTGCACGAGGGGTTCTGCCACAGGATGCTCGCTGGGCTCCGTTTGCAGTCCCATCCCCACAAACACCTGGGGCTGGTTCCTGAGCCTGGCATCCCTTTTGCTTCCCTGTTTTTCCACCTGCTCGCTGCAGCTGCAGCCCCCATCTGAAGCCCTCGCCGAGCAGGGGGATTCTTTGATAAAGCAAAGATTTCCAATCCTTTCGGATTAAAACCCTCCCGTCATCAGAAGCAAAACGGACAAGGAGATCAGTCTGTGCAAGGAGAAGATGAAAGGGGCCGTGTTTCCCCTCCCTTTGTAAAGTGGCGAGATCAATACCACGTTTCCAGTGGGATAAAAGAGCCAACTCGGCTGTGGGGAAGTTGCTGGGGAAGGAGGAGGCAGGAGCAGAGTGAATCGGTGGAATGAGCCACCCCAGGGTTTACCTTTAAAGTATTTTTAGCACCGAGCTCGGAAGAAAAAGCTGCAACTGAATAGTTCAGAGCAGGACGAGTAGAGGACGTGGAGGAGTTCCCTTTGTGCACAGGTCGTGGGGCAGAGCTGGGAACGGAGAGGGAGCAGAGGAGAGGGGGGAAGGTTGTGACAGTTCCGTCTGCTCCTTGCACTGAGCTTCTGGAAAGCGTGTGACGGGAGGGTGGTGGCTTTGAAGCCTCTCTTGGGGCCTCACCCCTTGGATTTTAGGTCTTTGAAAGAAAACCCATCAGTTCTTCATGCAGGGCTGTGTGAGAGAAGGTGCCTGTTAGTCCCATGTGCATGAAATCCTGGTGTTAGAAACCCTTGGGTGATGCTCTGGATGATCTCCAGCATTTCATGGAGCTGTGGCACCGTTTGGCTCCTCCAACCCCATCCTGGCCCCGAGGCTGAGCCACCCTGAGCAAAACTTTGCCCACACTTTGCTGCCAACCCGTGGACTGGGGGCTTTTTAATGGGAACAACCAGTCACTCACCTTTTCCCGCAGAAACTGGGACTGTCAATCCCATTCCAATCCTAATTTCAGACAGTGTTTGCTCTCTTTCCAGGTAATGTCACCTTATGTTCTCCAACGGGCTGCTATTAATTTTGTGCCGCAGACGGATGGATCATTACGGATGAGGGGAGTGGGGGATCTGCAGCACAAACTGATCAAGCCCATCACAAAAAAGGGATGTGATTTATGTCCGTATCACACCCCACGTATGGATATTTCTACAGGCAAACCCAACGAGCACAGCGTGGAGGCATTTCAGGGGCTGTAACCAGATCCTGGTGGGGAAACAGCTTCCTACAAACAGTGCCTGGAGAAGGGGCCAGGCCAGCCCTCCTCCAGCCTGCACTGGGGGCCTGACACCTCCCTGTCCATGGGACAACGCAAAGACTGTGGGGTCTCCCCATGGATCACCTCCCATCCCTCTTCTTGAGGTCTGGATCCCTTCTCTCTTTCCCCGTCCTCAGAAAGATCAGGCTTCATTTCCCCTTCCCACACAGTGACTGAGATGAGCATCAAACAGAACCTCCCTCCTCACCCAGCAGCCCGTGGAGCACACCCGTGTCCCTGTGCCACCCTCCAGGTCCCCTCTGTCTGTGAGCCTCAGCCTTCAGAATGTCCCAAGCTCAGTCAGAGGCCGCAGGGATGCCCCTGGAGGGGTCATTAAAACATTGGAATCCAGGCTCTTTGCCCAGACCCATCTCTGACCTCCAGCTACTTCAGGGGTCAGATCCAACCCACGAGCTTCCTGTGTTTTATTCAGGCTGACAAAGCATCTCCACTTGTTCTCCAGCATCACCCCGTGAGGTTTAACAGCTGCTGCATCCCCCGTGGCATTGCTGCACCCTGGGACCTGTCCAACATCTATGGAAGCCAGTGGAAAACTCCCATTGGCATCAATCAATCCATGATTAAACAGGGGCTGTAAAGCCTGTGATACCTGAGGGATGAAAGATATAAATATGAACTCTTTTTCAAAATTTACATTTTGAAGAAATGCAGTTTTCCATGTTCAGTAAAAACCCAGCATTGCCTGTTGTAGTGAAACTCAGGAGATCGTTCTCCTGATTTCAGGGGACACTGAGCACAGGGGGAAAGCTGCTGAAATCTGAGTACAAACCTGGAGGACAGAGAGGAGCACGTGTGCCAAAAGCACCTCAGAACTCAGGCTGAAGGATGCCACAAGCCAGGAGACTCTTCAGCCCCAATGGCCTTTGAGTGCAATAAAGAAAAGCCAGGAAACTCTTATTTTCTGCAGCTTCCTTGAAATAACAGGGGAAGAGGACAAAATGCCAGGTATCCCAAAGTTATTTCTTTGAAATAGGAGCCTTAAAAGGACCAGATTTATATAAAGGTGATAAAACAACAGAACTCAAATGGCATCCAAGCAGACCAAAAGCACATTACTGCGTGCTAGGAGCCTTCCAGGAGAAAAGTTCTGCTTGGCAGCACCAATTTAAAGTGCAGCTTAAAGACCAGTGACTTCAAGGTGGGTTTTTTGTTTCTGTTTTGTTTCATTTTTAAAAAATTTAATTACTTTGCCTTCTGAATGCCCTTCAAAAGCTTTGCTTTCTCTATCCAGCAATTCTCACACAGTGCTTGGGCAGAGCCCTGGTGGCACCAGACTTGGGAAAAACGAAGTAAATCCAACTTTTAATCTCAAGGGCTGAAGGTGTTAGGTTTTGTTTATATCACCACTATTTAATGTTGAATATTTTCAGCGCTTCTGATAACCAGGGTGAGGGTGTATTGATTTCTCCACCTCGTGCTATAAGGTGGCTTGTATTAAAAAAGAGATAACTCAGCTCTTTTCTAGTTCAGAGCCTGCCCATGTTTGACTGTTTTTTAAGCAGTGGTGAACCACCCTTTCTCCCCCAAGAACATCCTTAAAAATATTCATAGATGAAAACTAAATACCAACCTTTCTGCTGAGTTTTGTAACAGTCCATTAACAGTAAAACAACCAAAAGGATTTTTAACAGAAGCAAATAAACCAGTTGAACTGATTTAACAGGAAACTGAGGTGTCAAATGTGGGACTATACCCAAAGATGAGACCTAAATTTGAGAGGAAAATGCACGGTTTTAAAGCTTCTTGAGCCAGTTTGGGAATTTCTGCCTTGCAGAGGGCAGCAGCCCCTGCACACCTGCAAACTCTCCCGGGATCAGCTGTGATGATATTGGAGAGCTCACCTGTATTTTCCCAGCACCATTAACATGTTTGTCAGGTGAGTTTGGCAGGACTTCCTTCCTTCCTGATCCCCCACCGCTGCTTTAAGGATGGAAGAATGTCCTGTCACAGCAATTTAAATGTTTCCCTTTCCACTCTCCTACCTCAGCAATTTGCAGTTTTAATTTCACGGACGTTTGTAATTACAGTGAAAACAAAAAGCAAACGGGGAGAGCTTGGCAGCTTCGCTTCTTGGCGGGGTTTGTTGAATACTCTGGGATTAATTTCCTCATGTTTTTCTGTAGGAGAAAAGTACTTAATACAATGAATCTAATTTGGCTGTAACCTTCCATGGCCTCAGACCCAGGTGGCACCTGAGCTGAGCTGAGCTGAGCTGAGGCCAGGAGCGCATCCTGCAGCAGCATCACTTGCTTCATCCACAGGTCCAGGGGAGAAAAACCACCCAAAGCTCAGGGAACCACACGGGGCCTGAGCAGAGCAGACCTTGATGTGAAGAACCAGCACGATTCCTCTCCCTCCCCTTAGCTGGGAGCACATTTCTGTCAGAAAACCAAGGTTTGGGAAGCTCAGGAAGAAGGGTTTAAAAGCGTGCGCGAGCGTTTCATCAGAGTCACCTCCTGGCTCAGGAGGAATTCATCATGAGAGCAGGATTTATAGGAGAGCTGGGTAAAACCTCGGAGAAAGAAAACAAAATCTAATTAAGTCTCCTGTTAAGGTCGTGGTTTAGCAATTTTTGCTCAAATTCAGCATCTCGGGACATCACCTGGCTTTGGATGCTCTGTCCCCCTCCGGGACCGGCTTTATTCCCTCCCGGGGATGCGGCACCAGCCGGCAAATCTCCCGAGCTGCCACTCTCACCTGACATTTCCCTTCCCCTCAGGTCCCCCAGCGGGTTCCGGCCTCTCCAGCTCCGGGAACCGATGGCTGGCAGAGTTTTTCATCCAGCAGAAAACGAGCAGTGGCCACAGGTCACCTCTGCCTGTGGCTGCTCTCCGGATTGTTCCGAACCGAGGGGAACCCACAGCCCATTGTCACCCCCGAGCCCCGGCTGAGGACACTTCAAAAAAGCATTCCTGCTTTCTTTCCAGCATTTTAAAGAGGAATTGTCAACAGTAGCGAGGCTGGAAGGAAAGAAAAAGGGCTAAAAATACCTTAATAAACCCAAAATGCAGGGAGGAGGTGCAGATGGTGAGAGACAAGGGCAGGGCAGCGCTGCACAGGCACAGGCTGCTGCTTCCCCCCATCAGCTTTATTTTTATACCAAGGCTACACCAAAATTTCCTGCTCATAATTCTTCACCTGCAGATGCCGAGTGAGCAGCTCGTTGTGAAACTCAATAGCTGAGCCATTGGTAGCACGGGTTAATTGTAATTGGGTACATAAATCCCAGCCTGCGTTCCTGTCCCAAGCGCCACTCTTATAATCACGTTCTCGACGCAAATATTTGTTCTCATGAATTCGAAATGATCTCACCATTAATATTTTTCACATATTTGTTGTTTTCTGGCAATACTCCTGAGCTGATTTGCAGGAACTGTTGGAGATGTTGAAGACCAGAGCATGGGGCACCTTTAAACCCAAAGTGCTCAGTCTCAGCACCTGAATAACAAAACTTCTCTGTCCTTGATCCCAGCCTCTGGTTCTCAGAGCAACTTTTCAATCAGCACAGCTCTGTCTATTACCAACTACAAGGACTCCCATTTTAAATTAGCCTCCTTATTAACATAAAAAAATAAATAAAATGAGAAATGCTCAGCTGTCCCTGGGTTCTCCCACCTCAACAGACAATAAAAGCCCATTTACATTCCTACGCCATACTTCATTTTTTTTAAATCCTCCTTTCATTTTTATGGCACAAACCCGGTAATCAGGTATTAGTGCTGCTGTTGAACTTAACAGAGGGTAAGATGCCAGATGATAAAAAATCCCGGTTGCTGCAGGGACACACCCCTGCCGTTCCAGAGGGTCACTGCTCTCCTTGTGTTAACAAGGAACACGTCTGGAGGTGTCTCTTGTTTTGATCATTTGCTTTTAAAAGGAAAGAAAAAAGGCAACCTCACAAATTCTAAGAAGTTCATGACACACACATGTCTTTACAGGAACTAATTATCTGATACTGGAATCACTGTCCCTCAAAGCAAGAGAGGAGACACAAACCCCAGCGACTCGGAGCCAGCTCTGTTTTGGGGCTGTTGCTCACAAAACAACCAATTCCCTTCTTACCCCGCTGCTTCCAACCAGGGAATAACCATGGGAAAACCAGCTGATGTCTGATGTGAAAAAACCCAGCTGAAGCCGACCCCTCCTGGGTGTGCTTGCAGCAAATCTCCCCTGCTGAAGGACACCAGGTGAGTTTAGAGCAGAAGCCCTGACCTGCAGTGGCGCGTTCGTGATGAACCGGGGCATCGGAGACCTCGGCTCGGGCTGTGGGATTCAGCCCCCATCAGACAGTTCCTGCTCAGGGCTGGGGGAGGGAGTCCAGGACAGGGACTAAAGGGCCAAACTCACTGATGAAACCTGTGTTGAGTCAGCTCGAGGCTGATCTGCCCCCCTCTTGCACGGATGTGAACTGAAGCCATGCACGGATCTGTGCGGGGTCACACCAGCCGAGGCGTGGGCAGCAGGAGGAACATTTGAGGTTTCCCTGCAGTGTTGGGTGAGAGCTGGACTGGGACCCTGAGCCTCCTGCCTCACCCCCTCCCTGCCAGCAGCTCCCACCTCCAGGGGCTCGGCTCTGGGTGTGTTGGTACAAGGAGCGATGGATTCCCAGGGAAATACTGGTGGAAAGTCCAGCCACAGGGGTGTGAAGGGGCCCAGTCCTGGCACTGCCCTCATGCAAACCCTCCACGGACCATGGCCAGTTCCTTGGGAAGGTTTTGCCACATCTTTGGAATTCACAGCTCTGGAGATGCCAGAACAAGCTGTGGAGACACTCGGGATGGGGATCCTGCCACACACCAGGACCCCCCCACTCCTGCTCTGACAGGGCAGTGCTGCCCAAAGCAGCAGCACCCGAGACAGGACTGCAGCACCACAGCACAACACAGAGCCCAGAGGCTGCCACTGAGAGACAAATATCCCCATATTTAAGCTGCATTTCTACCTTGAAAAGCAATTTGCAAACCCACGGAGCGACTCTGACAAGCCTCGCTGAAACCACACACTGAGTTTGCAAGAAAGATGCTTTTACCCACCTGCCAGCCCTGGGATTCAGCAGCAGCAGGGCTCAAAAGTGCTCTACAAGGCAACCCGGCTCTCACACTTGCAGAATTCCAGCGGCTTTTGGAGCGTGCAGCAGCAGTAGGGCGGGTGAAACCTGTGAGCCTTCAGTGGGCTTGGCCAAGGATGTCAGTTTGGGGTTGAAGAACCTGCAGGAGCCCTGTCAGGTACTCAGAGCCCAGGAGCTGCTGGGGTGGCCAGGGGTGCTGCAGTGCTGTGATGGGATTCCACCCTGCTCCGTAAAATTTCAAGCTGTTGGAAGAGGCCAAAGAGAAAAGGGAAACCTTTCCCACGTCTTCTTCAAGCCCTTCTCCAAAAGGTTTAGCTTTGAAATGGGACCACACCAACAGCACTCTCTTCCTGCATCTCTGGGTTAATGCTTTCCTGTGGATTCCTCTGGCTGGTGCACAGCACCAATTAACCCACAGACTAATTCAAAAAAATGTATTTGTTTCCAAGCCAACATTAAAAACATTGGGAAAAGGCAACAAATATACAAGGAAAGAGAACTAAAAGGCTTTGGTTAGAAAATTAAAGTTGTTTGCCATGGCTTGATGGCTTAATCAGTCGATCAATATTGTTCACAGGGCAGGCAGGGAGGGAGCCATGAGCTGTGATGAAAAATGCATGAGGGGACAAGGGAGACCTGGGAGTAGAAAATTAAAAAGTCAGCCTGTTACATTTGTCCAATATTGGCAGAGAAATTAAAGTGGTTTGGGGAGGGGTGCGGGGAGGGAAAGGGGAGCGGCTGCGAATCTGCTGCGGGTTCCCTTCACCAGAGAAACTTTCACATTAATTAAGTTGCTTTCTTAGCAAAAAGATGGATTTTGTAACCTTTAGCAGTCGCCAGCACCAGAGCACAGCGGGAGGGGTTTGCACAGGGGAAAACAGAACGGGATTTCTTCCCAGAGGAGCGCGTTGGGCTCAGGGTGGGTGACACCAAGCGACAGTGCCCAGGGCGAGGGGCTGCTCCTGTCCCGCAGCAGGAGGGCAGCTGGATGGATCCTGCACATCAACAACCACGCTGGGATGATGCAGCTCCATCAGACACAGCCAGAGCCACCACAGCAGCTCTCGTTTCTGCATGGGCATCACTTTTCTTTCTCTGTTCAATTCGGCCGCTCCTGATTCTGCAGCAGCACTGGCCTCGCAGAAATGAGTATAAGGAGGTCTGGAAGGTGCTCAGGAAGCGGTGAGAGCCAACCACTCCTTATGGATCACGGTCCTTGGTGTTTGCCTTAGAGATTGGGACTGCTTTAATAACTGCAACAAACTCTAACGGTAAAGAGCAGAGTCACTTATTCTGCAATTAAACTGCTTTTGGTCACCCATCCCTTCCAAGGGTGACAAAAATAATTAAAATGCCCGGCATCCAAGTGACACAGCTGAGAAGGAACACAGGAATTCTGTAACTGTGGGAATGGCTCTGTACTTAGGAGTGACCTCCCAGTTTCCAACCCTCAGTCAGAATTCAGAGCAGCCTCTGCTTTCCTTGGAAATCCACATCCCAGGGATAACCAGGCGCTGCCACCCGGCACAGGGACTGCCAGGACAACGAGCTGGGACAAGCACAGGCTGAATCCAGACTGCCGGAACTGCCAAGTTGAGTTTCACTCCCCAAAATGAAATCATTCCAACCTGTTGCCCATAAAGGCTTTCAGGGACAGAAATCCTTGCTCCTCCCAGGGCCCTGGCGAGGGGAGAAGATCCTGATCCCTCTGCTGCAGTTCTGGGGGAAGGAACGTGACAAAAGGGTTTGTGTTGCACTTCAGTAAGACAAATTATTTTTGTACTGAGGTACCTGTGGTGAGTTGTGTGACTCTCCATCAGAATCCCCAATTACAGGTTTAAAATTTCAGGCTCAATTAACAGACTTGGATGACGCTGTTTTCTGCAGCTAATTATCTCCAAATGCCAAGCCACGATTCCACACACGGAACTTCTGTGAACCTCAGGATTTGCTTTCTACACCATTATTTAAGCATAAACAGAAGGGAGCAGCCAGCACTGCCTAGAGCAGGTTGGATATCATATTATGACCTTTATAGTAACAAAAAAAAATGCTTATGCTATCAGAAAGCCAGGCCTTCTAATTAGCACAGTAACGGGATGGAGAGCGGGGCCGATGATTTCCAAGGCTTGGGCTCATCCAAGATGCAAACGTTGTTCTGTCTTGGCTGATCTCTGGACTGAGAAGGCTGCTTGGGTCAAATAACAGCACAAAAAGCTTTCATTAGGTAATTCAACTGCAGCTGGGTTTGAAATGGCCATTATCCCACTGCTATGGTAATTCTTCTGTTTGGTGATTTGGAATATTATTATTAATAATATGGGGGAAAGAAAAGAATTAGATCTCATTACCAACATTCTCACACACACTCATTCTTCACATACAATGTTGTGCCCCCACAGTCATAAACATGCATTTTCTTTCAATTTCTCTTTCATATGAGCCAGTCCTGCAACAGAAGCTTGTCCAAAGGCAGAAGGAACCTCAAAAATTACTCTGTAGCAGTGTCAATTTAGTTGACAATTAATAGAGTGACAAAGGTTCTCCTGGGTTCCCCTTCCCAGTTCCCAAATCAGCTGATTACTGAAGCCTTTGTGATTTGTAGAAGCAAAAGGTGGGAATGACAGTGGAATTAATCAAATTGGCTGTCAGGGGGTGACACAGGAGATGTGGAATCAAGAAAATACAGAGAAGACACTTCGCCCACTACGCCCCAGGGCTGGAACAGGACCAGGGACCTCTCCCTGTGTCTGGGGGAAGGAAAAACAGCCAAAGCTCATAGGATGGAACTCTCCCATCCCTCCCAAGCTCAGGCATTGCTGGGAGGGATCCTGCTCTTCTCCAGCGTGTTCCATGATGATTTAAAATCATTTAGCAAACACGCTGGATGTCTGTGCTGCAGAAACTCTGCTTTAGGGCTGAATTATTTCACTACTTGCAGTGGTAGAACACGACTGTCACTGCTCATCACACGTTTTCTAACCACTTAATACATGCAGATTTTGTTAACATTTCTCATTACAATTTTAGTAAAGGGAAACATCTGTTTCCCCCCCTCCCCGCCTTAGAAAGTTACATTCCATCTTCCAAGCTGCCACATGCCTTTGAAATTCCATGTTTAATCAATGCCATAATCTCCTCTTCCACAATAAAAACCCCAGCACTCAGATAAGCAGCCTTGCAACAATTCCCCCCCCC
>VWZW01006037.1:451171-479033 GCA_013397115.1 Edolisoma coerulescens | reverse complement strand
TTTCAGCACGTTTAAATGTTTCCAGTTTTCCTAAAGGAAAGAGCAGCACCAAAAAATCCACACCAAACCCAAGGGTTTTGTCGACCAAATAACGAAACAAACAGCACAAATTTTGGGAATACAAAATTTATTTCAAGCTTATAAAAGTCTTCTGCATTGCAAGTTCCGTGACAAAACGCAAACTGTACAATGGATATCTTCATTAAAGTTTAGAATAATGGTAATTACTGCCAGATCTTCCCAGGCAGATCATTTCAGATCACACACAGCTCCTTCCCATCTTCCTCAAGACGTATCAGTCTCCCATGTGCCTGGCAGATGGCTGTTCCAGAGTCAAATGTTTCAGTGCAACCTCGCTGCTTAGGACAGGGAGGTTCAGCAGTGGAGCCATCAGTGCTGTCCCAAACCCCCAGAGTGCTGGCTCCTCGTGGTGGCAGGGTCTGGGCTCCTACTGCCTGCAGGTGTCATGGAAAGCCTCGAGTGTTCGGAAGTCCCTCCATGTGGGCGGGAGGCCATCCTGCAGGAACTTCCCGCAGCGCTGGCACGGAGCCTGGAACAGCTTTATGTAACTTCTTAACCAGGTCTAAAAGGAAAAGGGAGAGAAATTAAAGAAAACTGGATGTGGATGTTCCCCTTTGTCATCATTCTTGTCACACAGGAGCAGCAAGGACAGAGGATGTGCTTTGGCCAGGCCCCAGTAAGGTGCAGGGTGATTTTATAAACACAAGCGCACCGAAGATTACAAGGTCACTGTAGAGCTGAATTCCCACTTTATTAATCATCTCTTGCTTTTTTAGTCACTTAAGCAAATTTGTTAATAGAAATTCCTGCCCTGTGAGCAGGAGGCATTTGCAGCTCCAGAACTGTGAGGGAAGGCGAGTGCTGCAACGCCTCAATATTTTTACTGGGATATGACTGCTCCTGATGGTGCCTTCTCCAGCTGAGCATTGGTTTGTCTCTTGCCGTGGCCATCCATCACCCCCTGCTGCACTCCCACTGCAGGCTGGGCTCTCCAGAGCTGAAGACAGAAGGACTCCCACATCCAGCTAATGAACTTCCTCTCTAANATATATATAAAAATAAAAGGCCAGTAGTGCTGAACAACACAGGGTAAGTTCAGATGTTCCTTCACAAAGCTCTTGCCTCTGAAATGGGTTATTCCCATCGTTACACACAGCAATGAGCATTACATAACCCAATTCCCCACTCAAGGAGATCCACAACTAAAAAAGCCCTAGACCAGCAGATTTATACTGTGAAGGATGCACATGAATCTTGTCATTTAAAGTCCTATTGAATTACATCGATAAGAGAAAATTGTTCTCTGAAGAAGAGGTCAGCTGAGTTTATTGAAACAAATCCTTCCATCTTCATCAGAGTCTTCTCTATAGCAACCAAACCTTGGGCCGTCAATAACTCTCCTCCAGAAGAACTAGAGCTTGTCTGGGTTGAGCAGTAAATATGGGGACAAGGGCAACACAACTCCACAAGTAAATTGCTATTATTTACTTCAGCTTGGATGGGCTTTGCTTGCACTACTGAGAAATCGAATTTTCTGAGCCATAATACAAAAATAGGTAAATGAAGTTAAATTGTGCACTTGAGACGTGTGTTGACAGAAAAGAAAGGAATGAGCTCTTCAATCCCATCAGAAAATTAGGGCTTCAGAACATCCTGTCATGTGGATTGCACAAGTGACAGGTGAAAGGCCCAGCATATTGACACTTGTGCTCGTTTTGCTTTGTTGGAAGTTTTGGTGTTTTCTCTGATCAATACAGCAGGGCCTTGGCTCACACAATCAACTTGTTCTATTAAACATTCATTTTCAGCACCATGTTGAACATGGATCTGACCAGTAATGGTTGCTTTCACCTTTCAGAACCCATTATTTTAAGATGCACTTTGCAAATCTCTCATCTTAGTGGCCTTTTTATTAAATGACCAATCCAGCACAGGAGGGAGGAGAGCCTGACTGTTCTGAAATTGCACACTGGAAATTAAGGATGTAAAAGAACCAGTGCTAAACACACCTAAAGACAGTGAATGGCAAAATGAGATTTTTGTTTCCCAGAGTCTCAGCTGCATTGCTCCGGGTGAAGGAGTAACACAAGGGAAGGAAATGGAGGAAAAAGCCTGAATTGTAGAGAAAATCTCCCCCCAAATCCTCCATGGGGAGACTGTAGCAGAGAGAACAGCAAGAGCCTCCACTGCCAAAATTCATCTTGATAGAAGGAATTCTGAATTATAATTCCTTGTTCTCACCCTCTGATTAACAGGGCTGCTTCTTATGCAAGTTTATTTCACAAATACGATTCTAAACAGAAACAGAATTAAAGGGGATAAACTTAAATCTGTATATCAAGGTAGTATTGGATTAATTTTATTCAGTTAAGAAAAGATCTGAATACTCCAGTATTTCCTTGCTTCTCCAAACACCTGCTGCTGTGCTGGAGGAACAAAGTTTGGATACAGCAAAATGGAACCATCTCAAAATAATGCCCATCACTTCCCATACTGGCCAAGCTGCCTCAGCTGGAATACACTGACTGGGAATTTCCTCTTACCAAGGAAATTCCAGTGGAGCAGAACTTGCACAGAGGGAACAGTCAAAGGGCTGGGCCATAGGAAAGAGTTTGGTTGAGGGAGTTTTTCCTCCTGTTGAGACAGATGACCCAGACCCTCTGCAAACAGGAACCATCAGGCCAATACTGAGACCTGGGACAGAAGAGCCGCTCACAGCTCAGGTTTCCAACACCAGTTATCCCAGGGAAATGGGAATGAGCTCTTCATCCCTGTCCCGGTATGAGACACCAAGAATCACAGTCTCCACTGCCCAGCTTGAATTGGGGAAATTACAACTGCATCAGAACTGCCTGATGTCAATCACTGCAAACACACTCAAATCTGGCTGGAAAAATGTGTTTTCCAACCCACTTACCATGAACGACCTGACCACCACATCTGGCATCTGGGGCAGCTGGTAGTGCAGCAGGGCAGTGGTTGCGTGATCTGTCACCTGCGTCAGACCAAAGGAGAAAGAAAATACCTTTATTCACTCCCCATTTCAGACAAAGCAGTGTTAACCTGCAGGAAAACTGTAAATTCCATGGGGAGGTGGCAAACCAGGGAGTACAAGGATTACTCTGTTTCATTTCCTCTGAAACCAGGAATCAATTAATACGATTATGGTTTATAAATACTTGCCTTACTAGAAGATTTCTGATAAAAAGCTTTTTAATTTCCCAGACAGAGCCATAACAACATCATACATCTGGGAATTGCACGTGGACACAACACATATAAAATGTGTATTTATAATAACAAGAATAATTAAAGAAAAATCAGGAAAACTAACCAGTGCTGACAGATTTTTTTTTTTAAATAACTACCATTTTAAAAAATATTCTGAAGGGGCAGTTTCTGGCAGGTATGATACAATTTTCTAGCAGTATTCAGCCTGTCAACTGTTATCAGCACAGTCAACAGCTTGCTGCTTCTTAGAAATTCCAGGCTGAATGCAAGAAATTACTGGAAAAACTCTTTAGGCTGGACAATAAAGAACTCAAAACAACACAAGCACAAGAGCTCTTTCACAGATTTCAACTCATGAATCTCAATGGTCCTCATCAGTAATGTCAAAGCTTCCAACGAAACACATGACTTTATAGAGAGCGATTAAATTGTATTTTCTAGTTCTAACATGGAGGAGTGGAGCTCTTCTCAGGACCAGTCTACAGACTGTGGCAAACTTTGAGTACGAGAAAGTGAGAACTGAAATTCCCACTGCTATTCCCAGCTAACTCCAGTTGTTCCTTGTTTGCAGTTAAGTCTAATTCAGCAATGGGAGTTGGAACACTCCAAGTTTCACTGGAGGAAAGAGAGGCTCGTGCTTGAAGCTATTTGGGGAGGTGAATCTGCCAAAGATACATTCCTGAATAAATCCACGTATAGCCAGGCTCTCATTCACACCGTACAAACTTCCTCCACAGAACAGTGCATCACATCAGCCTGTGCCATGCCGAACCCAGTCTGAGTTTTCCTGCTATTTCAGACACAGGATCTGCTCCCCCCGTTCCCACACTCCAGCCCCGAGAGCGGCTCCCTTCAGCGTGAGCAGGGACATGTGATGCTGACATTTGGAAAGGAAAACTTTCGGGATTTTGCACATTCTGGTGAGTTTGCAAAAATATTCACGAAATGGACCTTGGCCCGTTTTTAGCCATTTCCATGTTACCATGTAAAAATAAATATGAGAAATAATGTGATGAACTGTGCATTAATAGCACAGCATAACTCAAACCAGCCATTTCTTTTCAACACATCTCATGTAGTGCTCAGAAGCCAGCCCAAGCCCCACCAGCTATCTGAATTTTTTTATAAGATGGTGCTTTTATAGGATAGTAGCAGGCATGTCAAAGAAGAGGAAGTTCTGAAGATATTTATGAGCAGCCGTTCTCCTTCTGCTGTATTTCTGCTTCTAACAAACTGTGGTTTGTTTTTTTGGTTTTTTTTGTTTTGTTTTTTTTTTCCTCCTGAACAACAAAGTTGTTTTCTCTTGGCACTGAAGAAAGTTGCTTAAAAAATACTGCTATTAACAAATTTAAATTGACTGGCCACTTTTGCAAAGTTGCCCATATGCTGTTCCTATTGTAATGTAAAGATAATGAGATTCCTTGGGGAGATAAAAGCCATCCCAGCATTGCTGGAACACTAATAATGCCTTCTGCACGAAAAGAAGGAGATTTCTACCATAAGCAAGAGCTGATATTTAAAAAAGATCAAAGTGGGTGTCAAATTTGAGGAAGAAGAGTAAAGGAATGACCCCCCTCCCCTTCCCAACCCAGCAAAGAAGAACGTGATGTCAAACAGAAAAGAGCTGGGCCATGGATAAACTGCCCAGGGCAGGGGAGTGAGGGGGAATTAACCCCCCAAGATAACAGAGACATGAGAGAAAACACAAACTGACCAAGATTAAAAAAGAAAAGGAAAAAGGAAAAAAAGAGGAGGGGGAAAAGAAAAAATCCCAAAAGATCCATACCCAGCTTTCCTAATGACAATACAATTTCACACCAAAGCAAAGCAAAACAAACTGCAAATGTGCCAGCTCACTTAAGGGACACACTTTTTCTTCCAGCCAAGCTGGAATCAGAAACTAATTTATTCTGGGTGTAGGATGATATTTTGTACATCTCAGGGTTTTATTTTATTAACTCCACTTTTATTGTTGTGCCTTACCTACTGCTCTCTAAGTTATCAGTCACTTTCTAATTTCTCTACCTCTTTTTATAGGGAAACATATTCAGGGGAGCACACATCGATTGGGATAGCTCTGCTCTGGACCTTGAAATGGATTTTCAAGAGATCTTGCAGAAGAGCTCAATATTTCACAATTCATCTATTGAAAAGCACTTGTGTTTCTTGTCTGAAAAACAGGTAAAACAAGGCAATCTCCTGCAGCAAAATTCTGCTAAATAAAATAGCCATTGTTTAAGTAAGCACTTGGAGACTGAGGAAAAGAGACTTCAGTTCCACGGAAAAATCAAATTCTGGCAAAGAGATTCAATTTTTCACAGAAAGAGTTGTAATGCTGCTCTGCTGAAATGTGTTTTCCAAAGGTGACACATCCAAAAATGGCTTTATTGGGCTTTGATGACACTGGTTAGTCATACAGCATTCCCAAAGCTGGAAAATCCAGTAAAAAAATAATTAAATGATACAATTTACAGGTGGAGAAGGCTGAGCAAGTGCTTCCTGTAACTGGGATGAGCAGCACAAAAGCAAAGACCTAAGGCACAGCTTTGCTCCACCACAGACCAGGTGAACAAAGCTACACCTGGCCTAATAAAAACCATCACATGACTGAATTATAAAAGCTCTTCCTCTCTCCATGTATTTTATCTCACTGCCAGGAAATATCCTTTTGGAAAGTAGGTGCAGAACTTCCTTTAAGAGCCACAACTTTCCTTGCCACTTACTTACTGGTTTTTTCCCTCAAGCATGGCACTGACAACTCCATCTAATATAAAGGGATTCTTTAAATCCCCTGAAAGGTTTTTAATTTTTTCTTTTTCTAAACCCTTTAAGTTCATGGCCTTAACAGTAGCCTGTAGCAATGAGCTCTGGAGGCTGATCACAGCACTAAGGGAAGGAAAAAAAGGAAGTTACTTTATTAGTGTTTAGATCTTTTATAGCGTGGAAAACTGCACGAGTGCCTTTGTTCATTTCCAAGGATTCCCATTATTCAATCTTCTCTCCAGGAACACATCTGAGTGTCTCTGGAGGGAATGTGGAGCACAGAACGTGGTGCCTGAGAGGTGCTGGGAAGGATGATGGATGGAACAGGCACTGATGAACTCCCCACAAATCTTTACACATCCTTCCCCACTCCCAGTTCAGGAAAACACCACCACACTTCCCTGAAATGTAGGATTCATCATTTGTTTTCAGAGCTCACAAAGTGTTATTATTTCGCTTGTTCTGCTTATTTGGACTGAGACACAGAGGTTTTGTTTGCTCAGGGAGGTCTTTGAAGAGAGCCAGGGACTGATCCTGCCCAGGAGCAGCCGTGCAGGTGACCCTGGGACAGCCCAGCTCCTCTCCTTGAGCAGCAGCAGCAGCACAGCCCACGCTTTGTCTCATGCATGCATTCATCCTGCATGTGATCTCACTCTTAGATTATTGACAAGAATATATCTTCATACATTACAATGCTTATGTGCCCTTGTGGTGGTGAAAATGCCATCGCTCTGGGATCACACGGCTCATGAGCAGCTTCTCAAAGTTCTGGTTAAAATGTGCTTTGGAGAGAAGCAGATCAAGCCAAACCACAACCAGTTTGTGGCATTGCTAAAACTGGTAAGACTATTTAGGTGAAAATAAGGATGGGACTCTGGGATCAGAATGAAATATACGGGTTTAAAGCCTTTGCATATGATTTAAACAGCCAAACTCATCATAGTACCCAGCAACACCAGCTATGCTGCTCTTAACTGAGCAGCTGTTTGACACCATCTCCCAGTCTGATCTACTCACAGCAGCTCCAAAATTCTGTGTTCTTCCCTCTTTTTCGAATGCAAAATCATGAACACTGCACCATTCTTTACAATTAGAATTTTGAACCCTCTGCACAATGACTGGAATTATGCAGCCTTCATGTATACCAAGATTTAAGCCCCCAAATCTTTCCTTATTTCCTGTTTTATTCCTCTTCTTGCGTTAGTGGATCATGAGACACGAGGTGTTAAAATAAGGAGGTTTAAGATGAAAACAGTTGCTGCTCCTGTGGAGTTTAAATGTCGCACCAACATGGAAGCCTGAAAAACCTTTTCTTTGCTCCTTGTGCCTCTGCCCTTTCAGCCTTCCCCTCTCTTGTTTCCCAGCTCCATTCTCTGGATCTAACCCTGCTGGTGTATTCAGTGCCTGTAAGGCTTATTCACCCCAGGACCAGATTCAGGAAGTCTCCAGGGAACTGGGAAAATGACTGTACACTTGAACAGTAATGGGCCCTCCGGGAGTGGCCCCCATCAAATCACACACACTCGGGTATCCTGCCTAATAAGAAGGAGAGAGAAAAGCCTTGCTGACACAGCCAACGTTGGCAAACAAAAAGTCAGGACAAATTTAGCTTCGTTTGACAGGGTTGGATTGAAGATCAGAGGTCTCTGGTCCTTAACCTAGAAAGTTGTGCTGCAACCCTGTGAGAATTTGACAGGCCTGCAGCTCCCCCAGGCAGGGATCTGGGGAGCTCCAGATGTTTTTCTATTATCACTGAAGAGTTTGGGAACTTGGTCGGGGTTTTAAAGAGGAACAGCTCTGTCCTTCAGAGGGGCAATGGATTTTACACTTAAAGGCAGCAGGGAAAGGGCTGCCCAGCCTCCTCCTTGGGGGGGAGCAGTTACTCATCCCTATTTTTCCTTCTTCCACATTGCCATACTGCCATGAGAAACACATTTCAAGAATATTCAGATGTGCTCTGACACATTTACTCATGATTTTTTAGTGGCATGAAAACATTTGTTCTGAAGATCCTGCAGTACAGATCCTACCCTGGTAACAAGAGTACAATAGTTTCTGTAACACTGGTTTATCTATTTTCCTCGTTTTGCTACGGCTAAATCACTACTCCTGGGTATTACAAATAGACACAAGTGCAGCTTTAGAGAATAAAGAGAAAATCAAACCAAGCACTGCACCACAGAGAATTTGCTATGCTGAACCACAGTACTTTCTATCACCTGTTTGAAAACTTGACGTGGGTCCCAGCCTTAACTTCTTCAACTATCAGCTCAATCTACACAATCTATTGATTAGAAGGTGCCATCACCTTGCATTTTTATCACATTTCTCAGGCAAGGATCTGAGAGGTCTATGCAAGCAATTCAGTGAGAGCTCCTGTGAAGTCAGCAAATATTACCCCAGCCTAAGGGATGAGAAACTCATCCAAATAGAGGTGAAGTTGTCCAAGGTAACACAGTGACAGAACCAGCAACAAAATCTATAAAACTACTATAAAAAAACCCCACAGACAGTTGTTCAAACAGGTTACAGAACACCTTTTCCCTGAAGTCTTCCTGGGTTGGTTTTAATTTTATGGTAAATATTAATAATTTGGTATTCATCAAGAGAAAACTGGACAAGAACAGGAACTTAGGAAGAGAATGAAGATTCTCATTTATCCATACTGCAGCCGCAGAGGCAGCAGTAAGAGGGATATTTTATGTTTTCTCACTGATCTCTTCCAGCTTCTGCTCTGAAAGCATCACCTGCACATGAAGGGAAATTTACTCCACTTATTTATGCACCCCGAGTCCTTGACGTGGACTTCAAAGCAAACTATACATTTACTCTACTTTGTTATCTTGCTACAGACAATTATATCATCAAAACCTGATTATTTATTATCATTTAACAGAAATTACAGCAATATGACTTTACCCTTCCAAGTTATTCTAAACCAAAACATCCAGGAAGACAATCTTATGCCCAAATGAGCGTACAACCAAACACACACATTGGGAAATTGAGATGATGCAGGTCATTCCATTTATTCCACTGCAAAAATCACTTTAAAGCAGGCTGATAAACAAATGCTGTTTTACTTCCTGCTCTATTACCCTACTTGATGATAAAATAGGAAGAATATTTAAGCCACTAATCTCTGGGGTAAAGAATCAACTGCAGCAAAATTTCGCTTTAATGCCAGGCAGAGAAGGGAGAGCAACCAAGCTCCCCAAAAGCTGTCCTTTGATCTCCAGCAGGTTAATATCCCGGGTCAAACATCTCCCCTCCCGACTGCATCTGAAATCTTGGAAGGGAGCTGCACAAACACAGCCAAGATGCCACGTTTTTGACCCCTGTTTTCACGCCCTTTCGAGTCCCTGACCCCCATTTGTTTCACAAACTACAAACACGGATGAAAGGAGCCAGTGCAGCAGCTGGAGCCTCCAGCTCCTTGAACTGGGGCTTGAGGGCAGGGAAACTGGAATTTAAACTCGGATCAATCTGAACTTACAGCATTCTGACAAGAGGCCTTCAAAGAGAAATCTTCCCTTCCTTGAAAATAGCAAGATATAGATCTTTCTAAAATACACTTTAACCTTCTTAGCAGCTTTATTTTTATTGCTGCCATTCTCTCATCGGTCTTCTCTCACTTTATGGCATAACATTCATTCCAGTAAGTCCCTCCTCTTGCTTACAACACCATGGGAAGAAGGGCAGGCAAAAATAACGTCATGGAAAATATTTCCAAACTCATTTTGGAAAGGGGGTTCCACCGATTTATTAAACTCAAGCCCTCAGGAATATCAGGCAACCAACCCCAATGTAAACAACAAAGCAAAATCCAAATGAACCTGAAACAGTCCTTTCTCTCCCAAAAGACTTAAACTAAAGAAAGAATGCTCAAAGATTCCTCATGAGATTTTAAGACTAGTGTAGTGTAATCTCCGACTTCCTATTCCAAACCATGGACTGGAACTGTGATGGGAGATAAATCCAAATTAAGTAACACCAGAAGTGATCTTCTTTTCTACTCACCGTTTTCCATCATTACAGATTACTGTTTGCTATTTGCAAGTTGCGATTAACAAAGAATAAATTCTGAATTATTTAACATATGGGCCCAGATATTTAAAATCAATTCCACATATGTGCCTTAGGTAGAGAGAAATGATGTGAGACTTACCTTCTGAAAAACTTGATAGTTGGATTTAGACCATATGTCAAGCTACAGTAGGGAAAAAAAAAGTTATATATTACTACAGATAAAGAAGCAGCTTTGGAGAGAAAACGGATCAACAAAGATGAATCTCTGAGTTCACTCTTTTGACCCCTTGCCCTCACCTGTTGCAGTCCAAGAAAGGGAATTAATAACATAAGATTTCCTTTGTATTGCAATGAAGAATGAACATAGTTCAGCACAGTTTCAATAAAAAAATTATACATACAAGACCTGTTGAATTAATGAGTTCTCTTTAAAAAAGCAAAATCTTCATTTGTATGGGGTTGTGGCTGATCTATGCAAATATTCATCAGCTTGAGTCTGTTTCCAAAATGAGGGCATTTTTATTAAGTTTATGCTTGTCTTGTGTTGAATAAGTGATTCAGTTACAAACGACACAAAGAGCATTTAGCTGAATTAAGCCAAAGCTTTGGGTCTACTGGGGCTAAATAAAACATCCCTCAGGAAACTGCATTTACATTTGCAGACAAAAATCACACTGAGAGAGATTTAAGGTTGTAGATAACTGCACACATCCATGACTTAAATGTGTGCTCAGCTACACACAAACTAAAAGAACAAAACTGAAATTTAAGGTTTTTTAGCCCCCAAACCAGAAGGTGAGGCTGTCCTTGCTGAACAATGGCTCTCATGTTTAACAATTCCAACTGACACATTAATGCTCTCTTAGCCCAGCCCCATGGAACATCTTGGACTCTGCCAAGGAAAAGAAGCAAGGAAAAACAAGAGGAGCTTCCATCTATCCCAGACTTGCAAATCACATTTGTTTCAACAGATCCCAGTGTACTCAACAATTCTGTATGCACAGAACTTGTCACAAGAAAGGTGTCTGATAAAGCATTAATCTCAGGAATCTTAGTCTAGACAGAAGAACTTCTGAGTGAATTTATGAAGCAGGGATAGCTCCTCTGCTGCCTGATACCGTGGTTGGACACACGTGTTCTCACAAGGGGGGTTCTCTCTTTTGCTGGTACAACTGATTATTTTAGTTCTGCCTTACGTGCCCATACATTCTAACTGCCAGTACAAGGCTTTTCAAAGGCACAAAAAGAGTCTGAAATCAAGGAAGTCATATGAAGTGAGTAAAACACATTAGAGGGAGGTGAGGGAAGTGAGGGGGAAGGATGCTGAATCCAAGTGATTAATTCACCATGCTAAAAATGGTCAGAATGCTAAAAGCTCTCATTCTTTTAGGAGCAGCAGTGTGAAGTGGCCCACGTCCAAATCCTGCCCAGCAGTGACTCCTGAGTCCCCAGTGCTCAGTGTGGACAGGCCGTGATGCTAAAACTTCAAAAGCCACTCCAAGATCGATGTTTCACGACTCAGCACCGCTGACCTTGCCGTGAGACAAAAGGCAGCTGAGGTCTCAATGCCTTTTCCAGGTTGCAAGGAGACAGGAGTATCCTGAGGCACCTCCCTAGAAACCTTTCAACATTTCTTGGTTCTTGGGGTGGGATCAAGAACCTGTGTGAACACCAACACTCATAAGGTGCAGCCCAGACTTGGACCCAAGCTTGATTTACAGGGTATTATCCCACCTGTGTTTGCTGGGAAGGCAGCACTGCACTTTAAGATTAGAAAAGTCTACATTTGAAAATTAGAAAAATTACTGTGTATTTTTAAAAAAAACTGTTTTAAATGTAATTTACAGCTTGCTTTGACCGCAGAGTTGCTGTAATTGGAATGTATAGATGGTTTGCTGATCTCCAGTGATCAAACCAAGTATGTGATCCTCTCTGGTTAGGCTCAAAAAAAGTCCACTTCAGATGCTGCTTTAAGATGAGTCCAACAGGTTCAGAATGCTCATTAGTTGGCATGGAGATGGGAAAGCTGAAAAAGTAATGAATGTCTGTCTTACAGACATGATGTTATCCATGTTAAAAAAAGAAAGAAAGAAAGAAAAGAGAAAAAGCTACTAGCCCTCACTCCATGCATACATCCTAAATGAGTGCCCACCTTTCCCCCTGAAACTGAGGATTAAGGCAGAGGCAGATTAAAGAATGCATCGTTATAGGTCTATTATTCTTCAACTTTTCACTTTCAATCAAGACACACATTTGTAACTAAAAAACTGCTGAAAGCACAATTTCAGGGCATCCTCTGCATGTGAATTAAACAGGGGCTTTTTTTCCCCAGTGCCCCTCTCCCCACCCACCCCCAGCAGCTGTAACAAGAGGCCGTTTTCTGAAGGTCGTCGGAGCGATTTCAAAGGCGATAACAAATCAGAATGTTCCCTGCATCCCATATCAAACAGGTCCGGTGCCAACACTTATTAGAGAAATCGGATTCAACCCCCCCTTCACCCAAACACACACACATCCAGCTTTGAAGTGGTGAGAATGCAGGGATCAGAAATTACCCGAGAGACAGCTCTGCCTGTCTTTGAAGCCTTCCTTTGATACTACTATTTCTTCTCCCCTCTTACGCTAGGAGGCTAAAAGCTGCCTTTTCTTATTGATATGGGGTAATTAATGAAGCCATAGCATTAACATAACCCAAGTTCCTGAACATGAGAATTCAACAGAGACACTTATGTTTCTTTAGTTAAGTCTAAGGGATGCAAAACAGGAATCTGGCTAGGCAGTGATGTGAAGTGCCCACATGCCCTGTCAAGGTGGTTCTTGGTCTCTGCATCCAAGGAAAAGCATGGTATTATTATGCCAAAAAATCCCAATATGATTTTTTTTGTTGGCAGACCAATGGCTCAGCTGCCCTGTGAAGATGAGCTGCACAGCTTCATTTATTCAGGAATCAGGAAAACACCAGTAATTAATTACTATCCATGGTTAAATTTCAATGCACAACAAGCATGTCACAGTCTGAAATTAAGGGTGGCACTGTGCCACCATGAAAATCATGAGGGTAATTAAAATGCATCAGTCTGTGGTGGACATGAAGGGTTAGGATGGTGAGCAAGAGCAACTGTGAGCAGGTCCAGCACCCACGACGTGTCAGAGCCTGCTAGATCTCACTTATTGTTTTTGCAAAGTGTCACCAAAAATGTCCAAGTTACGCAGCTGGCAGCTTGGCAAAGACATATTCTGCAGGGTCTGTGAATAATTCACGAGAGAGGTACACGAAGCACTTAAGAAATGCAATGATTCTGTCTGTACAAGCAAAGCTTGAAAATAAAACCCCAGAATGGTGTGTTTTGTTTTACTCACTGCAAGCTTAAAATTTTTGCTTTTTCACCTTAATTTTGAAGTATTTAAATGCGTTAGAGGGAGGGCCCAATTTAACAGGACTTCAGCAGAGACCACGTGAGGTTTCCACGTAAGCACCTGCCAACCTGCACAGCACCACGTGTGAGCACACAGCAAGATAAGGCAACCTGGAAAATGCAATGTCAGCTTTCCTGGGTAACTGCTGGTGCAGCTCCACAACCAGGAGAATCCCCAGATTTGGGTTTTTTCCTAGACTTGCCTGACTGAAGGACCAGAAGAGTCTCAACAGCTCTGCTGTTTGCACTTGTCTCTTCCTTTTTTCTTCCCAGGAATGCAGAATCTGCTAAAAACCAGTGTATTTTCAGTAATAAATGATGAATACCCTGATCAGAGGGGAAATCTTTGGCGACTTGTATGCACAGTCCATTTCTCACTTACTGTCTGCGTGACCAGTCTCCCAGTGACAACCAGTCCTCCTTTTTTAAATACCACTGAACACATTTGGTTGCCCCAAACCCCTCTCTCCTTGGAAAAAGTCTCCCACTGGATTTCACTTTTTGTACTTAAAGAACTTTCCAACGTGTGCAGTTTGGAGGGTGACCCAACAGACCCTCATCCAGTTATTTAAGTGCAAAGAAAGTACAATGACTTATCCAGTGTCCCTTCCTCAACGTGCCTTACAGAAAAGAGCCACTTCAGCATTGCCATATTGCAGGTTAGCACCTAGTTCCTCTTCTCCCTGTTGTTTACAAACATTAAATGTTTCCTAGGAATACATAAGCTAAGTCCCAAATCAACAATGACTGTGTAAACTGCTCCCTGGAAAAACCATCAACTCCTACTGTGTTCCTGAGGGTTCTCCATATTTCTGTTATTTAATAAAGATGAGACTCACTGATCTTTTTCTTACTTTTTTGTGTGTTCCTCCTCAGTGCTAGTGCATTTTTCATGCTATCAGGCTAGCAGCTGAGAAGCCAGAATCGTGTAGAAACCTCACTGAAGTACCTTCCCAACAGCATCTGTTGTGACAGGGAAGGAATTGCAATGGACTGTTCATAACTGACTGCAATCGCTCATTCCCAGCAGGCACAATAAGGAAAGCAAATCATTGTGAGAGCACAATCTTAATTCTTATTCTCCAATTACCAGAGTAGTTAATTAGTGACAAAAAAAAAAGGAGCTCACTGTTTGTCAATATGTGCTCCAGTTGGCAAAACTAGCAAGCTACGCATTTATTTAATCTTCCAAGCCAAATTTGCTCATGATTTAAGTGGCTCCAACTCCAATTCTACTTCAGTCAAATGAAATGTTCCTATTTATACCTAAAACAGAGACCTTCAGGTTTGCAAAATCTCTGGGATGCCCACTGGAATAGCAAAGTGCCACGTAAAGGTCACGGGTTGGTGCAGCCTTGCAGGAGCAGTCACACAGCCCTGGTTTGGACACAAAGCTAAATGGGTAGAGAACAGACTCCCCTGCAGACTGGCTTAAAGCAAGAAATAAGCCAGGTGTTAACAGCAATGCTCTGGAGGAGCAGAACTGCTCCCCACTGACAGCAGGCAAAGGTTAGTGCCCCGTGCCCAGAGCTGGCCTTGGCAAGTCCTGCTGTCCCCTGGCAGCAAACGATGGCAGAGGAACAATGTGCAGCTCCCAGGAGAGTTCACCTTGAGCTGAACAGAATCCCAATGCCAGATGCTGAGTTTCAGAAAGGAACTCCTTACTTAGCTTTTCAGCATATATAGCATTATTGTATTTCAAGGGAGCTTCAAAGGAAACTGGATTCATCAGAGAAAAGGAGCACACCCAAATGAAGTGTGACACAGGAATCCATCACACACTGTCAGTGCTCTCTCAGCAGACCATCGTTTCACTTCCATGCAGAACTTGGGGTGAAGAGGGGCTGGTGCTGTAACTCTGTATTTATATGCAAATACACAGGGAGTAGAGAGCAGCTGCTTCTGCAGCAAACTGGTATTTAAACCTGCCTATCTGAAAAAGGCAAATCAAAATTAAGCAATTTTTATTTTACTACTTCTTAGGCCAATCCCCTGCCCTTTGAGGGAGAATGTCTCACCTGGGAAACAGAGCTGCACTATTTCCTTCAGCAGCTCAGCTCCTGGCCTTTCCCAGAGAACAGAGGTTCAGACTCAGAGCTGCTGAACTCTGGGTCAGCACACAACGTGCTTCTGTGTGCTGAAACACAGTTATCACTTCTGAAAGGAAAAGAAGTCTCACCTCATTATAACATGGCCTATGGGTGCCAAATACTCATCTTGATATAATGAACTTTTTATTTTAATAGGCTTCATAATCAGAAGAGAAAGCTCCAGAGAGACAATGTGAAACATGGAGGTATTTAGTGCTGTTACTGGCAACGCAGAGTCCCGGCAGATGTCTCGGGAAGAGAGACCATTCCACCCTGGAAAGAGACCCAAGCTGAGCTAAGGCCGTCAGGTCCCATTAACATCTCCTGATGTGCTGAGGAGAGCCATATGGAGTGTGTGCAGGCACGGGAAATCTCAGGGTTCAAACAGGGTGAACTGTTCACAAAACAAATCACTTGTGGAAACAGGTAACACTTGCTGTAGTAGCTGCTGCTCAAGATGTGCTGCTGCTGGCAAGCGAATTCTTGAGGAGCAGCTACCAATGATCCTCTCTGTTGTGTTTATCAAGCCAAAAAAAACCAGCCCAAGATTTCTCAATGGCTCTCAGAAGAGAGAAAGCTGAACCTTGGGCTGTTGATATGCTGGTACACTGCAAAAATGTTTTCTCAGCAGACACTATGAACACAGCAACTGGGGTCTAAGGTGATACATCAGAAATTCAAGCAAAGGCTTCAGAGCTTAGAAAGAAGTCAGAGATTCGGGGATGCAAAACCCAAGCAAAGCAAGACAAATTTAAACTGGAACATTCTGCAAACATTCAGAGTCTTTTGCCAGTTTTATGTTCCCAGTGTACTTGCAGTGGGATCCCAGTTTTCTGCCACGGAAGTAGCAGGTACAAATGAAATGCTGGATGGGCCCAACCCACCTTGCCATCCTCGGTGTAGACGTTCTCGTTGTACCCTTTGACGATCGTGCGGTCAATGAAGAGGCTCCGCATCACCACGATCACTTTTAACACTTTTCCTAAGGTAACCTGTGAAGAACAGGAGAAGGACAAAAAACGAGCTGAGGGCGAGTCGATGGTGTCTGAATTCATAAGACTATCGAGTTAACAGCTTAAGTTGATGCAATTTCAGTTTTCAATATTTTATAGAGAGACCAAAATAAAAGATCTAAAAGCAGAGTGTGTTATGAGGAGGAGAGAGACTATAAAGTGCAGAACAAACAAACATTCATTTGCAACTGAAAATGTATGAGTTCACAGAATTCCCTTGTGCAGACATGACACTGCCAAGCAATTCTCTCCATTTTATTAACACCACAACTCAATAACTTGTCAAAAACAATGGGCAAATGTGATTATTTTCGATGAATTTGATATTCTCCAATGTAAGTCCACTTAGAGAAAAACAATTCGAAAGAAGAATCGGACTCTCCTAATGCTGGCTTGTAAAAGCATGCCATGAGTTTAATGGAAAACATTTTCTGTCCAATAAAAATGTAAAATTATTTCAAAGGAAACTACAGCTTAAAGTAAAAATGTTACATTTTCAAAGGTTTCATTTCCTTCTGTGAAAGTGTTAAAGTGCAAAGAATAAAACTAGTATAATGGAAAATGTAGAGAGTCAGTCAAAGTATAACAACAGAAATAAGCCTAAATTATATTATTGACAAAAATGCAATAATGAAGGCATTTTAATCTAAAAATCAATTTACATTTCAAAGATGAACTTGTACTTCAATACGGTTAAGATGTGTGTCTAACAAGAATCCTGTCTTTGTATTTTGTTATGCAGAGATTATTAGAGAGTTTTTCCTCACCCACAAAAACATAAAACTGAGATAAAAAAGAAACAATTAGTTCATTTTAATATTTCCCAACCAGCAGCAGCTCATTTTCTGCCCGTGTTCCAACATTTCATCCTGTGTAGATTAACACACACTAAAACAAATGTGTTTTTACTGCTGACCTCAGCAGACAAATCCGCACCCAAAGAAATCAGTCAATATGCACCTTTATTGATCTGTTGGATGTTATTCCTCTGTAACTTCTGTTAATGACTCCTACCCATCACCTTGTTCCAACACCAGCAGCCCCAACCTGAGCTGACTTCAATCACTACAGAGCAGGAGAGAGCCACAAAGCCTGGACAGAACTGAGGACAAGCCTTTGGCACGGGACATGGAGAACTCCAGCAGAGAAGAGTCTGAACAACAGGGCAGGACAAGTTCACAGCAAGAGAGAGCACAGGGGAACAAGAAGGGAAGACAATGACAGTCTTCAAAGAGACAGGCTGCCAGGCATGATACTGCAAGAACATAAAAAGTGGGTCAGAAGAATGGGTAATTTCTGAAAAAAAAAAAAGTGACAGGCTGAAGGACAGGAACTTGTATCAGGGCCTGAGCCATGCACACACCAGGAACCATGAACATGTATGGAAACACCATGTTGTGCTATCAGGTGCTGTGAATTTTGGTTTAAATCTGGTATCTTTAAAAAGACCTAGTTGGTTTGCATATACAGGAAATTCGCAGAGTTATTTCCGCACCTGACACTGTATTAATTAAGTTAAAAATGCAAAGTTATGACCCAGAGGTGCCCAAGCTATGATGCTGATCATCCACTGGAATCACAGAGTTTTGTCATAATTGCTAGGAGGAGGAAATTAATAAACTTTGAGAAAAGCTGCCAGCACAATAAGAGTTAACAGTTTTCAATTTATTTTTCTACCTTATTAAAACTGGCACTTCAGTGGGATATTGGTCTGCTGAGAGAACAGACTCTTATTTACAACTTTACACTAGACATCAGCCATACATAAAATTAAAAGGAGGAAAAGAAGACATTTTAAAGAAGACATTTTAAAGAAGACATTTTAAAGAAAAAAGAAATCTTAATGGAAGAAGGATGAGGCTGCCCTACAAACACCCAGACCCAGCTTTATGTATTATTGCCTTCACACACTTCAGCTGACGCTCCCTTCTTTCCTCTTGCTCTTTACATTGTGCATTCATGGCATCTCCCTTTGCTGCCAGGTAGAAATAAATCTGAGGTTGATCTGAAGCCTGTGTGGGATGTTCCTGAAAATCCTCAGTGATCTGTGGAACGTAACAAGCTCAAAAATCCTGTGTGTGGCACTCCAGCTTGCTGGAATAAACTTACTGCTGGCCTCAAACCTCCTCCCCACATGATTTCCCTGCACGAATGCTTCTGCATTAGCTCCCTGCCCTTTTCCAGGTGATCTGACTTCAAACTCTTCCAGTGGTTCACTCCCCACTTCCAGAATCCATCACAGCACTGAAATGTCACATCCTGCACAATGTCCAGGACAGTACCTCAACCACCCACTTGCCTGACCATCAGAATTCAAAATTCCTGTCTCCCACACATGTAAGGAGCTGTGTAAACCCAACCCTAGCTGGGTACCTCAGTGAACTCCCTGAGAAAGGCCCTACTGCTGCACTCCCCTTTAGAGGGGGCACCCAGGCGCCCAGGAAATCCAAACTTGGGCTGGGTTGGTGCTGGGTTGTTTGAATTAGCTCTTACAGTGCTCTGGTACTGGAACAAAAACTTTCCTCTTTTGTACCACTCTTGTTTTGACAAGGGATTCCTGTAGATTTTACTCTGGCTGGAAGAGAGATCGGGACTTTCAGATGATTTCTGTAGGACTGGATCATTAGTTAAGTCTGACAGAAGCAGGAATTTTGTAAAAGAGCAGCTCAGAGAAATTACAGTTCATCATTTTAACAGCACTGAAAGAATGAGGGTAGTAGTACAAAGAATGAACAACAGCCTGTCACCAGAGTGGAGGATGCTGTTAGATGTGGAAGCCAGAACTATGCTCCACAGCTATTTTCAGGGTGAAGCACATTCCATATTGTACACAGTAAATGCAATACCCTTTATTTTTTTCCTCCAGTAATCAAGATTTGTAACTATTTCCAGAGCTTAATGTTTTTGTTCAACTCCACCGTATTTTACAAATCCTGTTTTTCAGCAGACCATTTTATTCCAATCCCTGCTCAACTTGGCTGCTTGGAGTCTGTGTTCAGGAAAGCTCTATGTATGGAACGTAATTTACACTTACAGTCATACAACTGTGTCCCTACAGATCACCTGAAAGCAGGTAATAAAAACCTAATGGCTTTGGTAAACCAGTAATTTGATAGTCCTACTCCAAGCTCCAAGAGTGCAGGTCTCTCCTGGAGGTCCAGACTCACCCAGATGGTCCCTATTTAATGGGCACTGAAATGTCCCTGCATTTCCACAGGTACCAACTGAAAGAAATTTCTTTCCTTGTACAGAAAAGATACCTTTCAATTGTGACAAAAAGGCAACAATTTCCTTTCTAAGCCAAGTTTTCCTATTAAATTTCGACTTCTCCTGTCGATATCCTGTTAAGACAGCACTTGGCTTTTTAATATTTTGCCTGAAGGATATATGCCAACTCGTCCTTGATGTAGAAAATTTTAATTCAAATCAATACATGTACAAGGTCACTTTAAAATTCAATTAATATGAATGAAAAAATATGCCCCACAGTTCTGTGAGCTGAAAATGGAACAGTTGCAAGTTAAATACTTCTGCAGCTTCTGTTTTGGGCTGTGTAATAACAATGTACTTCTAACTTCCTTTTAACGAAAGTATACTAAATTCAGACGGTTAAGTTATTCATAAATCCCCTGCTTCCTAAAATGGCAAGCCCCAGAAGAAGGTAGGACAGGCAGCTGATTGAAATCTGCAATATTATGCAGCTTTTCTGACAAAGACATATAAAATAAAAATCTTCTTGAAATATCCCAGTTTTAAAAATATTTTGTCTATCACCAAGATAAATCTCAAGGAGCATCTGACAGGCACAGTATGCCAAGGAAGGGAGAGGGGGAAACAGAATAATCAGGGAGAATGACTTAGATAATTTCTTGTAAGACTGCAAAAAAAAGTTCCCATTTAACACCAATTATAATCGGAAAAGAAGAAAGTACCTTTCCAAGTAAGTCAGAAGCAGGGTCCAAATGAGTTTACAAAATGAAAAGGATCAAAATTAATTTACCATGCCAGAACTCTGCCTGGAGGAAAGAGTTTGAAATCCCCCCTTTAATTTTGCCTCCTCACTGAAACTAATATCAAGTGAAAAGCCCTTTTATGAACCATTTAAACAACTCATTAACAAATGTTCTTTCTTAAAATTTATTTAAGTTTGATATCAGGAAAATGTACGCTGACAACACCAAGCTCCAACACTTTGTGAAAAATTCCCAAAGCTGCAGATTTCCCCTCAGCATTCCAGGGAATTTGCTGCTGATTTGAGCTGCAGATGCTCTGCAATGCAGAGCTAAAAGAAAGAAAACATTATTTTCAGTTAACATGGGCACCTCCCTGCTTCTATAAAAAGGAGCACAAGTGTGTGCGTGGTTTTTATTCACCTCAGAAATAAGGCAACATCCAACCAGAGATGGAACCAAGCTACAGATTTCCAGCAAAAGGCCAGACACCTGCTCCTTGCCATGGAACCAGCCATAAGCTCGGCCTCCCACTCGCAGATCCTTCTTACTAATCAGTACAATGCATGGAAATCATATTTATATATGCTGAAAAAAAAAAAGGTTTTGCATTAAAAATAAAGTTTAAAAAAAACCCCAACACACAGAGACTTTCAACTAGATTTTTTTTCCCCTCATTTTTTATGTCTCATCTGCTGCTGGTATGGCTGCGTTTTCCCTCACATGCTCATTATTCTTTAATGATGCCTATTTGTAAATAGCAAGATAAGATGCAATTAAGCCATTAGAGTCTAAATAAACAAACATACTAATTAGGTTCTTTACAAGGATTTCTTTTTTTATGCAAGAGCTGGAATTTACCTTTCATTAGTCTAACCTAATTGCAATAGTGCCTGATAAAGAGTCAACATAAATGAAGGACTTAAAATGCTTCCACCATATTAAGGATGGGCTGGCTCTTCTCCCTCGGTAACATTCCCTATGCTCTTAATAAGGCAAAAAATTGGCACAGGAATATTGTTCAAAGGTTCAAGGATGGATTTTGCCAGTGGCCAGTCATGCTTATGGAAGGGTCACACCAGTCCAGCATTTCTACAGAAGATGAAACAGATTTTTGTCTCTTTTTTCCTTTCTAGAGAACACCAGGAATTTTACACGGATGAGAATGATGTCTGATCTTCCACAATATAAATCTATGTGAATATCAGTACACACCTGAGAGCTCTGGGCACAGTAACCCTGTGGAGGGAGCAAAGCTGAGGCCATTTCTCACAAGTCTTTGCTTTTCTCTACGCTTGTTCCCTTTTCCCAAGGGAAAAGACTCTTCCTCATCTTCCTCATTCTTCATTAGACAAGCAGAGAATACTTTTCAATTTACTTGCCAACCCCTGCTCATGTACTTGGTTAATTCAAGACATTCTTCCCCCGCCCATGTCACCTAATGCCCTTTAAATGCTGGTTTTAATGCTTTTTAAATGCTGGTTTTAATGCTTTTTAAATGCCAGTTCTCCATCTTAAGGCACACTCTGTGAAGCCACTGCAGTCACGAGTCCCCCTGGGAGCTCAGGAGTGATTCCTCAGGCTCACAGGAGATCCTGAAACATCCCAGGAGTTCCATCAAACACCAAAACCAAGCTACTGTCTCCAAGGCAGTAAATCCCTAAATGAACATTCATCCTACAGGCCTAAAAACCAGGTGCCTAAGCCACCAAACGTGACCACCAGAGCTACATCCCTCCCACGAACCTGCCTGCTTTCATCCCGTGCCTGCTGAGCACTGGTTTCCTGATGAACCACCCGACAGGCAAGAAGGAAGGCTTACACTGCAAAGCACTTTGGAAATGAGAAATTGTTTTGGAAATAACAGCACTGAATTGTTTCCAATCAATACAACATCGATACTGATTTCAAATCACTTTGCAAATTCCCCCCCTCCTCCCAGTTCTCCAACATCAGGCACAGAAATCAGTCTGGTGCCTTTCCTAATGGGCAAATAATAAATTTCAGCATCCATTTTCCCCGCAGAAATAATAATGGTTTTATGTAAAACACTAATAAACAAAAATGAGACACAAGGAATTATTCAGTTTCAGGGAACAGATGTCTGGTCTATTTGCAATTAATACAACCCACTACCACACAATCAGACTGCTTCAAATGCTGGGAACAAGATCTGAAAGTTCAAATGCAAATGTGTCTGGTTTTAAGGAGAATGAATAAAACTGTATAAAAACCTGCTTCGTATTTTTCTATGACAGATCTATTACAAATCTAGGCGGCAGTAAAAATTTATAAAAATTAATTTAGAAGCAAAAATTTGTAAGATAACCTGGAAAGAAGAAATCATGATTTCTGCCCTGAGTTTGGCAGAAACAGTTCAGTTTTTCATATTGAAAGTTACTTATACATATTATGCTTTAGAAATAGAAATTACAGAAAACGGTTCCTGCAAAACAGGATCTGCAAAAATACTTACCCAGTGTCTGTAATTTCTGTAGTACTTCTTTACAAATATTGAGGATAAAAAGAATTTAAAGAGGAAGTAGTTCCCAGACATATATAAGAAAATAAGCTTCTACCCTGAGTAGGACTGGCTGGGTACATGATGCTAAGGAATTCATATTTGTCAGCTGAAAAAGTAGGGCTGAAGTTTACTGTTCTCTAAAATATTTCTGATATTAATGAATAAATTGTACACAGGATTTGTTTCACACAAGAAATATTCTGAATTTTGATAACGGAAACAAGGTGTGTGAAACAATCATAAAATAATTTTGATTATTATAGTAGAAAAAAAATGTATGTAGGAATACAACTAATCATTCAAGGAAAAAAATCCAGGTATTTTCATTCCTTAAAAATCAGTTAATGTTTTCTTAATAGACAAGATAAGGTTTATCTATTTATAATTCCTGGCATTTGGCCAACAAAATCTCACAAAAACCTTAAGGAGTCCACAGCTCCCTGTGCTGCTGCTGGAAATTAATTTTGCATAACACAGTTATTAGAGCTGATATAATTCTATGTTTAGTCTATTTTATACATAGTGCTATTAAAAGATTAATTGAAAAATCACTGGTGAAGATTGGGATTAAACAGCACCTTGAAATGCCACAATAAACTGCTTTTAAAATCAGCTGAGGATCTCACACAGCTCTGAAAGGTTTCAATTATTTATGTGTTTGGCCTGTGTAGCATAAATCCAGACTAATGAGGTACAATTGCTGTGTATAAATCTAAAGCATAAAAATCCTCCTCATTTTTTTTTCCTCCTCAAATGTCTGGAGGAAGCAGTTTATTTTTCTCACAGAAGTTTGCAGCTTCTGGTCAGGGAGATCCCAGCTGAGCACAAGGGTTACTCGCCAGTGGAGTTTGACCAACAGGCTCACACAGCTCCTAATTATTACAGAATCCCAGAATTGTTGGGATTGGAAGGGACCTCTGGAGATCATCCCATCCAATCCCCTTCCAGGGCAAGGTCACCTGGAGCAGGTGACACAGGAACACACCCAGGTGGGTTTGGAATGTCTCCAGAGAGGGAGACTCCACGCCCTCCCTGGGCACCTGTTCCAGAGCTCTGCCGCCCTCCATGGAAAGAAGTTTATCACAGAATATTCTCCCACAGGGAGCATTGAGTCCAATTCTTACGTGAATGGCCCCTAAAGAGATCAAACCCACAACTGTGGCATTATTAGCACCATGCCCTAACCAAGGGAGCTCATCTCAGGGTTCTTCCTCACGCTGAAGTGAAACTTTTTGTGGTTTCTTTTAGTTTATGGCCACTGCTCCTCATCCTGTCACTGGGCACCACTGAAGAGAGTCTGGCACTGACCTGACACCTCTTGGAGATATTTACATGGATTGCTGAGATCCCCTCTCAGCCTCCTCTTCTCCAGACTAACCCAGCCCAGCTCCCAGTCTCTCCTCATCAGAGAGATGCTCCAGACCCCAAATCCTCTCTGTGCCCTCTGCAGGACCCTCTCCAGCACCTCCTCATCCTTCTCGAAGAGAAAGACATCTTCTTGAACCACTTCTACAGCTTAGGACATGAACTGATTTCCATGTACACATGAAGTTGTAGAGTCTGGGGCTGAAACTTTCTCTCTTGGGTCTTTTCCCTAAAGATAATTTGTTTGGCAAAGGCCCCAATGTTTCTTAAGTTTCAAAGAGTCTCCCAGGCCTCCTTTACCCTTCTTCCCCATCTCCTCCCAATCATTTACACGTTTTAAGATATGGCTAGTGATTACCAGTGCCCTTGAAGATGAATGCATGTTTTTTCTCTGGTAGATGGAATGATTGTGTTTAAAGATGTTATAAAAACCAGACCTTTGCATCAAGGACCTTCCTAAGACACCAGGTGTGCTATCAACAGTCCAAGGATGAGCATGGTTGAGATTATACAGTCAGTTAATTAACTCGGGGCAAACAGCAGGGCTGTGAAATATTTTTAAATAAAATGAGCATTATCTGGAGCCTTTGGCATTGTGGTAAACCACACTGCTGCAAGGGAGCAGCTCCAGATGTAACTTGGGCTAAGTTCAGAGTGAGAAATCACAAGTGCTGAAGAAACCTGCCTCCTTCTGGGGGAGGTGCTCTTCACACTGCCCATCCCGCAGCACCTTTTTCACTGAAGGATCTGTGGCTGAAAACAGCAAAAGCTTTTGTAGCAGTCAGGGCCAGATGGAAAGTGCCATACTGGCAACATCAACTGAGACAGATGGGGAAGAGGGAAAACCTGGCTAAAAGAAAAAATGATAAACCCGTCACACAATCACATACAAAAATACTTTAAAAACAATCTTTTTGATCTCTGATCCAAGGAAATAATGCATACCACTGGTTCAACATGGGGCTGGGATCTGATAGAAACAAAAATGTCCTTGATTTAGAGAGCAACTGCCACATGGAATTCACTATGTTACTGCTGCTGGTGAAAGGTGCTTCCTTTAGTTGCCACCCAACCTCGTTCCTGGGCGGTCACATCCAAGGTAATTTACCTTATTGCCTGATTGTGCCTGAGTCTTGAAAAACATCATCTATTTCCTGCCCACCTCAAAAAGTGGAAGGTGCTTCAGTATGCAAAGAAGGGCTCCAAAAGAATGGAAAGCGTTTCAAAGTAAGAAGCAAAACCAGACATTTTTCTATAGCAAAATAGATAAAACACCAAGTCAGCTTAAGAGGAAATGCAAAAACTTCTAAGACTTATAACTTCTTAAGACTGCACTGATGAATTCCATTATTTTCTGGAATATATTGTTCCACTTGGTGAATCCAACAATTCAACAATTGCAGATTAAATGTTTTAATGCCAGCTGTTTATTTTAACCTCTGACTCAGTTAATCTCTTGTGAGTTTGTGGCTGTTCAAAGAAAGTTAATAATGAGATGTTAGACAGTTGATTAATTAAAACTAAATACAATTAAAATATATGAAAATTAAAAATAATCACAGCAATAGTTGCTATAGTGAAATTTCCATGAGAAATGTGAGATGGAGAAGACCAAACTGGCCTCAGTTCTTCATCTGTGTATGTGGTAGTACTTTCTAGTTTTATTTAAAATTTGGCAAAATATGTGACTTCTGCCTTTCCCTAAGAAGGAAATCAGCACCCAGCTGCCACACCATGGACTCCTCTTCCACTTTGCTGTCTTAGAGCTTTGAAGACTTCTTTTGCTGTAAGAACAAAAGCTGCCTGTAAAAATGGATGTGAACAATACATTCCTCTTCAATGAAATCTTGCTTGGTCAGGCAGAAATAAGATGAATGTATTGGACTTGTTTATCTCAAATCCAGCCTTTACTGCTCATTTACTTCAAAGGCAAATTCTTAACTTCATCATATAACAGAAATTCACTGACCCAAGAGCAATGTGAACAAATTTAAATCATATTGGTTTCCTCCTTCTTTTCTTCCTCACAACATTCTCTTCCTTCTTAATTATCATGATTAAGATTCACTCATTGCCAACTCTGCGGAAAACCACAGTGAATATTTGAGTTTGTGCTCATATTTCTACAATCACATTTAACAATAAAAAAAGCAATAGATCTTTTGTTTAAAGGGGAAACTCTTTTTATCACTGATTTGCCTGAGAGCAAGGAAGATGCTGCATTGCTGTGGCAAACGAAGAATGATATGTTTCTGGGGGAAAAAAAAAATCTTTAATAACCTGCATTTTGGGACAGTAATTCAATTTGTTAAGAAAATCAACTCAAGGGATTAAATGATCCAACTTACCAGCAGCATTGCCGAGGTTCCATTTGGCCGGGAGAGCTGGATAGACATTTCAGGGAACATCCTATCAATCCGATTGATCACATCATCGACGTATCTACCAACCAAACCAAACAGCAGCATTAATGCACAGGCTCTCTCTCACACACTCAGATTATAAAAACTATGCTTTTAAAAACATTTATCCTTTTTAGCAATTATCCTTTTAAAATTTGTCCTTTTTAACCCTGTTCAGGGGACTTCCCTGAATCAATTTCTCTGTGATACCTTCATATTTTTCAAAAACACATGCAAGCAATAATTCAAAAAGCTATTGATAAGAGGAAACAAACCAAAGCCCTCTGCAAGTTGTTTTGAAAATCAATTACTCAGCCCTTAAAAACATGCACTCACTTAATTTTTAGTCCAAATCTGTCAGCCTCAAACTCCTGCCATTGTATTTCTATACTTTCTCCGCAGGGGGGTTGAAGGACACATGATTAAAATTACTCTTCCAGTGTAGGAATTCACAGGCTGTCATGTCCTTACTCTCTCTTTGATAAACTAAACAGATAAAGGTTTTATCAAAGTCTTTGGATGATTCTTAGGGGTGGTTTTTTTCCCTGAATCTTTCCAATTTATTTCATGCACTGGTGACTCTGACATTGGCTGGTAAATTCCAGCTGTTTCTCTGGAGCAATCAAACACAAAAGGAAAATAACATCCTTTCTGCTGGGTATAATCCCTGTTCCTGCAGGCTGAAGGTGAGCTGGCACACAGTTGTCCTGTTCCCTGGGATCAAATTAAGAGCTGACCTCCATTAACACTGAAAACGGCCTTACAGAGACCTTGTTTCCCAGGACACATCGCCCCAACCCATGGACATGCCTCCCATCCTTCAGCCACTCCTCTGGACACATTAAAATCCAAATATTTGCTTTAGCAGAGTTTACAGGACAGTCTGTATCATCTGTGCACTGCATTTACAAACTCTGCAACTCAATCACATCCATGAATGAATTCTTAAATAAAACTGATTTCATGCTAATCCACATATGTGCTCTGAAAAAAAAGACTTTGGAAAAATTGGTTGCCTGAGTTAGGTTAACAGTAAAACTAAAAAAAAAAAAAAAAAA
>VWZW01006037.1:364667-451165 GCA_013397115.1 Edolisoma coerulescens | reverse complement strand
AAAAAAAAAAAATCTAATTATTTCCCTTTAATCTGCTTAAACAAAGGCAAAAAAATGTTGAATTCTTGCTCTTCAAAGTAATTCAGTTCTAATGTTAGTGCTAAAGCCCCCTGAACAACAATGAGGTGCTATGCTCCAATTGCTACTCTGCAAAGGATTAAAACAATCACAAAAAATAAAATCAATCCAGGAAAGCTACACCTCCTCAGCTGGTAAAGTCAGCTCTGAAAAGTAACCAAAGAATGAAATGAGTTATGACAATTTTGCACAAAAGCCTTAATCCACACTTGTCATTGTGCAGAAGAAAGCTCCCCCATTCACTGCAAGGACTCATTAACACTTGCTGCTGATAAGCAAAGCCAAAACCATCCAGAAGCCAAGAACTTCCTCAGCACCAGGGAAGAGGAGGTGCATCAGACACTGCTCCAGGAGGAATGAGCTACACATGGACGGCACAAACCCAACTCATTTCAAACACTGCTGAATCCCTGACTTATTTCATACAGCAGGAGAGTTTATACTGTTTCATAAATGCCATTTCTCCGGGCTCTGCAAATAAATTAATCTCTTGCTTGTGGGGGACCAGGGGTCAGTGGCTGTGGTACAGGCAAGGAGAGATTCTGTGCTTCTGGACGTGTCGGGATGCAGATTTTTGTGTAGCTTAAGCTTTCCAATTTGCCAAGCTTTAGGCAATAAGAAGTTAAAACCAAACAAAATAAGAAGTTGCAGAAAACAAGACACTGACATAGTCAATGCATTAAGGAAGGAAAATTCAAGTAATTTTAAATCATGTGAACAACAGTTGGACTCAGGCATTTAATCTGCTTACGTCCTTCAGAAAATCCCAGCAGACACGTACACTCATCCTTTGAAAATGGGATCCAGGCGGGTTGGAGGTAATCAATTCTTCAAAGTCTTTCTTAGATATGATTATTTTTAAATGTAAAACTTGTCTTGACCAAGAGGCTTAAAATCTGACTCAAACCCAACTGTCACCTTGTACTACATGAACAGTGTAAGGCAGAACAGGGAATTCACAGGGTTGTGAAATCTTCCCTTTGAATGACATCACACATACAGCAAACCAGAAATCTTCTAATTTGCATTAACGACTTTCTGAAAGCACTTAAAGGTGAGTTACTATGACTTTTTGGGGCTTAGATGCCTGTTATTTCTGTACTGCTTTTCAGAGACCAGCTGACAGAAGGAAAGTTAAAACCACGTGCTCCAGGAAATGTGATGTTTTACTTTGGCAGCTCTGTCAGGAGCATCCACACAGGCAGCCTTTGCTTCTCTTCTCAGTCAATGGGATGTCAAAGATCCCAGACCAATGGGATAAAAGAGCATTGATGTACACAGCACTGTTTTGTGCCCCTATGCCTTTTTTCAAGCAGACATCAGGCTTTCCCGAGCACTCATCAGAACAGAAAGATTCTTCAATAATACACACGTAATTACTCAATTAGCCTGACTGCATTGTGGCCTCAAATATAAAATGACAAACAACCTAATCTAAGGCAAAATTCTTCTATAGATTTGCCCTTCCGAGAGGACATCTGGTAAAACATCTTGTGAAGGGATGGACATGAGAAATCAGACACAGAGAAGTAATGTAAAAGTGTAACTGGTGATAACTTCAGAGAAAACCGAGGAACACATGATAAAGAAGAGATAAAGTGCACTCCTGAGGCTGTCTGGAAAGAGGGTCAGAGAAAAAGCTGCTGTCTGGAACTTATTTTGTAGAACTGAAATACATAAATTTAGTGCCAAAATGAGCACTTACAAAATTTACACATCTCTGTCCAGTTTTAGCTCAAAATACGATAGTTCCTATTTATGTTACAGAACCTCTTGCCCAGTCTCAGAGAAGCAAAGCACTTGAGGATGGAGAAAAGTCTAATTTTACTTTGCCAGCAAGCACTTCTAACTTCTGACGTCCCTTGCACATCTCAGTTTTCTCCTACATACAAAAGATGATGCTTGGAATGAGCATTCATAAACCCAGAGGAAATAACGCAAAGCGGGGAAAAGCAAATGGCAATTGATTTGCTTAGACGTTCGGCCTATTTCCGTCTTAAGAAAAAGAAATTAATGGAATTCTCAGAATTAAATACAAGATGGAATTTCATGTCCTAGAACAGGCATTGTTCCACCTACGAAGGGATGAATAGAGTGTTTAGACAAACTCCCCATCGCTTCTCCGGGATGCAAAGGTTGTTCAGAAAGGTCTGAAGTCAGATTGCAGAAGATTGTACCCAATAATCCCCATTTTACAGCACAGAATTTAAACTCTTTACAGACAGAATTTCATATTGTGAACATTTCATATCCTAGGTCTCAAAAACATTTAACAACTTCTCATTGCAACATCCTGAGTTAGTCCCATTCTATTCAAAAAGGCTTTAAGTAACTTCATCAATGCCTGCATCCTAATTCAGATCCATATGGACCTCCTAATCCAGATCCCTAAACATCCTACTCAGAAAAGAACAACAGACTCAACCAACAGGACTTCACCTCATTAAACCTTATCAAGTACTAAACCAATTTCCCCAATGTAATTTTACTGGTCTGAGGGGAGATTTTTAAAACATCTTCAACAGCAGGTTTGTACCAACTTCCTCCTCCCATTTTTTCTTCTTCTTCTTTCTTCACGACACAGGTTCATGATTTTTAAGGTGGTATTAAAATTGTATTTTAGACACAAAATATTTACTTAGAAAAATGCTAATAGTATCATTCAGGGGTTTGCATCTGAATGTGCAGAGCCAGCCAGTCTATCAGATGCTCTCAAAGGCTGTCAACACTATAAACCACTATTTTTCTTTTAATGTAGAAGAGTAATTTTTTCCACAAACATGCCAGATTAATACTACAAAAGTCAAAACAAAACAAATCTACTTCATGAACATCAGCAATGACTAAAATTAATTCAAAATATTACACTTCAAATGAAGCCTTGTTATGAACATGCAGAAAAATCAACACTAGAATAAAATAACAGAGGTATTACTTGAAAAATCTCTCTGCCATTTTGCCAGTAAGTGTACACACAAATCCTTAGTCCCTATTAGAGAAACAATGCCTGGAACATGCAGAAGACACCTTTGAAGCCAGTTAGAAAATACTGTTTAGAAAGGCCTAATTATCTGTGCAAAACATCCACCAAGAAGTTTCATGCTAAAACATCAGGTTGACAATGTAGAAATAATTCAGGAACCATTTCTGTAGATAAATGGTCTTGTACCATCTCTTTGATTCACATAAAGGCCCCCCAAAAGACAGCAATATAGGAAAGTAATTCATTATAAATGCCTTTCAATTCCACACTGGACAGATGGCTTCGCTCTCTAATGTGACCTCTCTTTTTAATTTTTTTTTACTTTTACTGGATTAGATCCAGCAATCCAGTGTTAGTGTGATGTTTAGCAGCTTAGACAAGACTTAAATAGCATTTATCCCACACAGTGTTTCACTTGCATGCTGTTCATTTTTTCCACTCAACAATTTAAAGATTAGAAATATAGGTATTAATAATAATTTTATTTTGGAAGAAAGAAAATTTTGTTAAGTGATCTTGGGAAGATGGAGAAAAAGAGAGAAGGGGGAAAAATACACATTTGTAACATGAAAGAGGTTAATCTTTCCTAAACACTCAGTAGAAAACACTACACAGAAGACGAAAATAAACTCTACAATTCTGTCGAATCTGGATTCATGATATTCTGGAGAGCAACAGGGGAAACTCTCCACACATCCTCTCACTTACTAGCACAGTATTTACTTGTCACAGATTTTTTTTTTGGCTTTCAGTTAATATTTTCAACCCAGTTAATAATTTCTTTTCACATGTGTGGTATTTCAGAAGCATGAGCTGGCCCTGCTGCACATGTTGGGTTGGTTGATGGAGGCATCGGGGGACAGCATTTGCCTGCACTCATTCCAAGACCTATGGAACAACTATTTTTTGCAGAACCAAGACTCAACATACAACTTAAAGATTTTAGCAGCAGCAGAATTTAAAATATTATAGACTTATAAAGAGACTTAATGGTTTTCAAGCAGCCTGATTAGAGAAGTAGTGTATTTTAACACATACAGGGTAATCACAGTTCTAGTGTGATTTATTCATTCACGGAATTTAAGTTTTAATTTGATTCAGCTACCTGCTAGGCAAGTCTCTGCAGGTAGCAAATTCAAGTTGATAGAAGGCTTTTCAGAAACATCAATTAACAATAGTTATTAAAACAGTGACCTCTGCCAGCTTTGGTGAGATGACACTTCCTGCTTGGATAGGCAATGAAGAGCGTGAAAAGAAATTCAACACCACTCACGCTGAGAAAGCGACTTCACGTCTCAAGACTAAATTAGACAGCTGGCACCATCCCTGACATCTGTACAACAATCCTGGAAGTCTCTGCCTCCTTTTCCAAATTCCACAGGTTCTGCTGGGGTTTTTTTTATTATTGTTAACGCAGGCTCTTGCTTTTTACTTCTGTAGAACCTCTATAAAATGCTCACGGTTTCCTGGCTCCGGTACTAAACTCGCTTGTTTTGAGCAACTTCTCCTCCAGCTATGAGTTTCCTTGCCAGGCTGTTTTCTCACACAGTTGTTAACACCGTCCTCTTGTCCTTTCTGAACAAACTGCTTCAGCAGTTTCCTCTCTCTTCTCACCCAATTTCCAAGTTTCTCGTGGTGGAAGATTCCAGCCAGGATCCTCTTGGCTCATCTTTCTCTTCCCTCCTCATCTGCACACTGACTTGGTCTCTGCTACTCCTGCAGTGCCTCCACTCCGGCTGTAAAATCTTTATTCATGACACGTCAGAAAGGAAAAATGTTCTTTCAAATAACTAACTGACTTCTAACTACCAGGAGGTGAGGTGAGGGCAGAAGGAGCAAATCTGAGTTGTGCACAGTTCTTCAGTCTTGGGGCTAAACCCCACAATGAGCAGGAGGGAGTTTCAGCACTGGAGAGCCTCTGGCAATATGAATCCACAGGTGTGAGAAGAAGTCAGGATGTGTGGACTGCAAGGAATTAATTTGCTAAGACACAAAGGTCCTAAGGAACAAAGTTGCTGAAGTTTGTGCCCAACTCCACCTTCAGAGGAGTGAAAGCACTGAAAGAACCGAAGCTGAGAGAAAGCAGACTTCCATTGATTCTTACAAATCCGCTCGTTTTCAACTTTGCTACGGATGTTGTTTCGGTCAGAGAGGAATTATGCTTTATTATTCAGTGGATGCAAAAGATTAAGTTATGTGCCTAAATAGTCTAGCAGTGTTTACATATAAACACAGGGTGGTCTGCTGCAAAAGCATATGCACGCAGAGCTGTATCAAACACTCACCATCTGCACTTCTCACTCACAAAAGGCCAAACCTGGTACAGCACTTAAGCATGCATGTGGAATCGTTTGGACAGTCCTCCAGAAGCCAAGACAGAGTGTTTAAGGGTTGGATTTACAAAGACATTTAGAAACCTGAGGCTGTGATTCAACAATTTTCAGGCTTCAGCACCAATAGTGACATAAGGCACTGACACATCCCCTCCTGCACAGCATTCAGCCCCCTCAACTGTGCTGTGCTGGAGGAGCTGGAGCTCACAACTGAGCTGGCTTGAAAAAAAAGTCATATTACTTTAAATCTAAACCAGTTTCATGATTCAACTCCCTGTGTGGCTGCACACACCGTGTGCCAGCACAATTCCTGCTGGCACTACACATCATGGGCCAGGAATGCTGTGCGCTGGGGTCATTCTATTACAACAATAAAATATTGGTTTATGGTAAAATGTTGTTACTTAAGCGGCATTGTTTATACAGCAAACACAATTCTGAATTCTTCAGTGCCACCGTGAGTCCACTGCTAAGTGACGTGGTGCAGACCTGCCTGGAATGCCCTCAAAAGTCTGAGCTGACAGTGATGGCACAAATGAACACAGGTTCTCCTGCTGAAGGCTTTTGGAATGCAAACCTGCTGCCGAATCAAACAGTCTCTGGACATCTGCATATTTACATTAAATATGAACAAACACCTCTGTATCACACTCTGAAAACACACGTTGTCAGTGCATACTTTGTTTTTTAAGACAGAGCAAAAAGACACCTGTCCACAACACTGAATTCCAGTGCACCACCTTAAAAAGCCTAACTTCAATAAAGAAAACTCTAAGTTACAAATAGAGACCTTGCAGTCCAATTCCCAGGGCTATTTTATTATAGTATTGAAATAGCTTTCTTTGTACTTATGTGGAATGCTCTTCAAAATGCCTTTAATTCACAGCAGTAATCATGAGAGGAATATGGATATTAGAATGTGTGAAAACTGGTTAACAAAACAAGCATGCATCTACTTTACAGTCATCACCAGGATCTTGCCTGAGCCTGCACTGGTCTGAGCTTTATGGAAAGCATTAACTCCTTTATACACACCTTGAGAGGAAAACCAGCCCCTCCCTTGACCATTCAGCATCGGTGGTACAATAATTTCAGAACCAAAACTCCACAGCACATATGTGTTGTTTATATTTCCATTCCTTCATGAAACACAGTGTTGCACCCCAACCCAACCATAAATGCTAACAGGAGTAATTTCCAGGGGCCTGGGTAAGAGTCAGAATTAGTACATCAGTGTTCATCTACAAAGATGGTTCCTGAATTATTCCTAACTTGTCAAGCAATTTGTGCCCCACACATCAGCCTAGATTTGCATATGCACACACGTTTCCATACAGCAGAGCTGTCCCAGAACTCCTCAGGAGAAACTCAAGCCAAGAGACCCAGCCAGAGCCCTTTAAAGAGGAAAAACAGCGTTTGCACACACACAGAGCTGTGCCCCATGGTGTTCCAAAGCTGGATAATGCCCCTCCAGCCTCTCGGGGTTCACCTGGGGTTGCTGGGTCAGTGCTGTGAGGTGAATCCCCCTCTCCTGCACTCCAGAGTCCTGCAGCGAGGGACAGGGGGTTAAGCTGATGCTGATCTCAGTAAACACCAGACGGTGCTTTGACAAGGGCCTCAAAGGAAGGCATCAAGCTCAGTCCTGCTTCGAGGAAATGTGATGGGCTGGGATGGCTTCTAGCCCACCTGCCCAGCCAGATTCCCAAGGGAATCGAGTGGGGCCGTCTGCCATCTGGGAAAGGCCCCACTGTGTGGACTGACCACCTGATGGGATCCTGACACTGTGCACTACTCCACACCGTCACTGAACTTGAGTTCAGCCTTCTCAAGCTAGAATTCGGTATTTTATAACATGTTATTTTCAGCTCTGCTATTGAAGATTTACTGCAACAGCAAAGCCTTCTCACTCTCTTTCTCTGTGCTTTATTTCTCCCTCAACAGAGCAGAAATTACAGTACTTACCTCCTTTTATGAACAGCAACAGACGATGCATGATACCTATTATTTATTCTATACTTATGAGAAGAGGCGAGATTTTACCTTTGGGTGCAGTGACTGATGAACAGGAAACACAGGATGTTGTGCCCAGTTAGACCTTTTATACACTGGGCTTGACCATGACAGGCACTGCTGAAAGGAAGAGATCTTAGCGATCACTTCTCTTAGGCACATCAATTCCCAGAACTCAGTGAAGGCATCACAAATTCCAGAGGCTGGAAGGAAGTGAGGATTAAGGATCTAACCCTCTGGAGAACAGCTAATATATCAGAACAGGAGAGCAGAGCAGACCATTTCATACACAGGACCAAAATACACAGAATTAGCAAGTAAAGACTCATATTTTAGGCCTCATCAACAGACTTCAAACAGCCACTCAAAAAAAAAAATCATCCACTTCATGGTCTAGCACTTTGTTAAAATTATAAATTGTGGTAGAAACAGGCAAGTCTTAATATCACTAGTTCTGAGGGTACTTAGGATACTTGATATCAGCCTTTAAGGATCCTTAAGATCAATTTGTTCTTCTGTAATTAAGAGGGAAGCAAAGGTGAAGAAAAAAGCAGAAAAGATGAGATATAAACGCTGTACAGCCCACTGCAATTTATTACACAAACTTTTACCCATTTCAACTTTTGTGATCACTTACTTTTAAGTTTACTTGAGGGAATTTCATAATTAGTCCTGGTTTTTAGCTCTTCAGAATTATGCTCTGACCAAGTACTTCGATCTGCCTGTGATACTACAGAGATAAAAATCTATCTTACAACTCAGAGGTTTATCAAAAGACTCCTTCAAGGTCATCTTCACGCTTCAGTAGAAAAACTGAAGATAACAAGTACAATTAGGCATTTACAAACTCAAGACTCTCCCAGTACAAACATTTAGGAGAGACAAGCCCTTCAAAAACATTATTTTATAAAAAATATGCTTTCATCACTTCTTCCTCCAGGATGACAAGCTGTTCCTTAGGTTGAGATTTTTTTATAGGGCTTATGGAAATTAATTGCGTGGCTTCCGCTGAAAGTCAACGTGGGGGAGGAGGGCGAATTCCCTTGAGGAAATTCTCTGAGAAAAACTCTCTCCTTGAACAAGAAAGTTGCTTAAAGGAAAAAGGGCTCATCATGGCTGTAACTCCTGGGCTTGGTGAACACAGTGCAGACTGCAGCAAAGCAACAGCAGAAGTTCACTGCACCTTTCTGGCCATTCTCCCACTCTTGCAATCAGATTCCCTCTCATTTGTTATTTCCACTCACACAAGGATCATGTGCAGCCCCAGCAGAGATCAGACAGGTTTTAAGTTCACTGTGGCTTTTGAAATGTTGGAGCCTCTGAGTGGACTTTAAAGTCTTTCATGGGGCTGAGAGCTGGACTAAAGCCAAGTACTACAGTAAGAAATACAGAAATTCAGAAGTGTAGTCCTGTACCTGCATCGCTTGACATCACCTGCAGAGCTTCCCTACAAAAATAAAACCTAAGCTAGCATTAATGCCAAATATATCTAAAGTAGAATAAGCCCTGCAAAACTACCATGTCTGGTGCAATCAGGGAGAAAAGCTCAGCCTACTAAAAAATAATATGATTCTGTTTATGTAGGTAGACTATGAGAGAAAAGTGCCCAAGTGAAATCCAAGGAATGAAGATCTCCCAAGATAAGTACAAATATTGATAACTGACAGTGCCTAGCTTAGTTCCTAAATACGTTTCCCTATCCACTCATGAATATCAAACTCAAAACCTGTGAAGAGCAAATTCCTTTAAGGAATGTCAAGTTGGTTATTCAACGTAAAGAAATTCCAAATTGTCAGATAATTTCTAACAGTAAATAGGCAGAGATTAAAAAAAAAAAAGGACAGTCTATGCATTCACAGTCCTTTATTAAAAACAAAAAACAAACAAAGAAAAAATAAAGACTGTCCACTCTAATGTGACTGAGTGGTATGAAATAATCCACCTGTCCCTGGGACTGTACTTGGTCAAAAGCCAGGATTTGTACTCTGCCAAACAACATCTCAAAAGTGCTGCCAGAGCAGGGCCAATAAAACATTTCTTGCAGACCCTGCAGACAACACGAGCCTGATGAACCCTTTCTGATCAGCAGCCCCAGTGTCTGGCCTGTCTGTCAATGCCAGTGGCTCTCAGCAGGGAGTGGTTTATTATTCTAATAAGATGCTCCAATGAAGAGAGGGTCAGCCCTGAATCACTGCCATGAGAAGATTTAATTAGATTTTTACACTGACTAAAGACATTCCCTGCACACACACAAACTTTTACATTTGGAGATAAATGACAGTGCATTTTAAGGCAAGGTTACTTTTGTTTTCTTTTGTTTTAAACTTCCTGTTTCTATTTCTCCTCTTCTTGAGACAGCCGTTTACATTACACAGTTACACTGGCCAAGCTTAAAGGTTTCTTATGAAAGAGTTCAATAATTTTCTGATTAAAAACTCTCTAGGCAAACCTGCTGAAGTATTCCACCCAATACAGAGCTCTATAATTTCCTAGGAAAACGTCTGAAAACCCATATCCAATTAAAAATTAGAAAAACCCAGGAGAACCACCCAAATTTGCTTCATCACAGAGTAAAAGCTGCAGAACAGTTCGATTTGGATACATGTACATTATATACCAATGCATTATTGTTAATATGGTGTTTTAATTAAAAATATACTGGCTAAAGAAGAGAAAGGGGCTCAGCTGTATTAATCCACACAGCTGCAAACCACCTGTATTAGCAGACAGAACGTTCATTAAGGGTAACCTCATATCAAAGATTTTTCTAAAAGCCACCAGAGGAACGTTGAAGTCAACCACGAGGGCCAGGGCCATTAGAGCTGTTTCAATCATTAGGAAACCATTATCTCAAATTCATGCTGCTACCAGGATACAGGTTCACCCAGTAACATGACAGCAAATTATATGATTAATTAGCTCCCACATAGCTACTGTGAATCAACCAGTTGAAACTGATGCCCTACAGAAACAGATAAAATATTACCAAATGGTAGCTACTGGCTCAAAAGATCTTCCTGCAGAAGCACACTTCCAAACATCAGTGAATTTGCAGATGTTTTAAGGGAGCTCCCCACCCATGTTCACTTTGCATTCACTCCTCACTGCACTGACATGCATTTCTGTGTTTGATTTTTCTTTCACCGTTTCATTATTTTCACTTTTTTGCCTAATTGCAATCATCAAGTTTCCTGTAGCTTCAAAACATAAACTACACTGGCATTCATCTAATGGCACCCATTCTTAAGAGCACTTCATAGGCATTTTTAAAAAGGAGACAAAATATTTGCCATTGATTGTACTGTGTAACTATTTGGCAAAAGAAACAGTAAGAGAAACATTGCATAACAACTCTGAAAAAGAAAATGGGAAAGCTGGAAGAGAAAGCTTAACTGAGAACAAAAACAAATTAAATTACATCCACCACTGAGAACTTCCCTGCTTTGACGTGTGTCCTGCACCCAAACCCATCAGCTGAGTCAAGTGGTGAGAAGTCAGCAACAGCACAAAAAAACCCATGGGCAAACAAAACAAATGGCTCATTTTATTCTTTTCAAGGGCTTCAAAAAAGCCCAAAGTACGTGTGTACAAACATTACCCAGTATTACAGTGCTCAGTGCTACCTGACACCTGGAGAGGCTCTGCTCACTCAGAGCTGAACTCTTCTCAGTACACCCTCTCCTTCACACTCAGGAGATGGGAATGAACTATTTATTTAGGATCTGAAAACAACAGAAGTCAGCTGGAGAGACCTTATGTGAGAGAAAACAACTTCATCCTTGAAACTCCCTGAAACAAAACAGAGCAGGTTAAGAGATAGGGAAATATTTGAAACAACCTGAAATCTAAGGACCATCCAGTAACCAGGTTCTCTGTGTACCTTCTCCCCACCAGCATTTTAAGATATGTTGAGAATTTCAGCAGAAAGTATTTGAGAGATTTGCAAAATGCACTCCTTTAAGATCCAGTATGTATTTACTGACACTTCAACAAAGCAATTAATGCAAAAGCAAACTGTTCACTTGGCATTAAGAGCTTTTTGGTGGAGGGTGATGCCTAAGACACCAAAAATGAACTGGCTTTAATACATACCAGCACAGAAACAGACGATTCGATCATGGCACTGCTGCGAGATGCAAAAGTACAGAGCAGAACAGAAAGAAGGATATTACAACACTCAGGCTTCAATACCAGAATCTTTATCCCTATCAATGACTTAATAAAAAACTGAGGGAAGACAGCAAATGTGGAACAACAAAAAGAAATTAGTAGCAGCAGATAATATTTTAGTTGTACTAGCAAAAATTATAATTGATTTTCTGTCTGTGGTGTTAAAGTTGCTATCTTTGCTCTGAAAATAAATTTTCATTTTAAAGGCATAATCACATGTTAAAATAGTTCTACCTGGCATTTTCTGTCCACAAGCTCATTTTACAAGAGGGATACAAGAGCCACCATTGCTCTGTCACGTCAAGAAATCCATTTCACTTCCTTAGGAATACCTAAGATTAGAAAGCACTAAATTTGCTTATCATCTCCTATGATGTAAAATCATGTTGTTGAAGAAGGAACCTTTTGTCTAAATGAAGAGCAACTTTCAAACTAGAAAAGATCATGGAAGCATCAACATAGAAACTGTCTTTAAGCCAAATTTCAGATTTAAAAAAAAAATCATGCAACTATTACTTTAAATGCCAAGCACTCCTCCTTGGAGCACTCCTTTCAATTAACTCATCAGCTTCTCACTGTGGGATTTTTAAGCAGGCTACTATAATCTACATTACTACTTAATGTAGTTTCTTCAAAAATATCTGTTTTCTCCTTCCATCAGCCACCGCCCTCAAACCGTCCTTCTCAAGGGTTCACAAGCCGGGGGCTTTCAGCTCTTTTCAAGACCTGTCTACACGGCACACACAAATCTGTCATGAGCAAAAGCATCATCTCTGCTGAGCAACTGTCAAAATGCAAAAGCCAAAATGAAAGAAGGTTCTGCATGTAAAATAGGGAAGTAGAAAAGCCTGGGTTTTGGCTTCAGGGGAGCTCAGCTTTGCAGGGCTATTTTGGACACAGATATTACATTCTGACCTGAAACACATCAAAACCGTAGGGTATTTTTTGCCACTCCTAGAGCACATTTGATTTTAATACCAAACACTGAATACAACAAGCAGCAAAAGAGCTCAACAATTTAGAGGCCACAGAAGTTTAGGCAGCTTGACACAGACTGACAGGCTCCAGCCAGGCTTGTGTACAATTATTTCATGTGTTGGCACTTTGTCTTCCATCACTGAAATGAGCACCTAAAGGCAAGAACACAAAGGATACAGGATAATACATCAGCACTCATTTATCACAACAAATGCTGGCAGTGGATACTCAGAGCTTCCTATTTGGCCTTGCAAGTAGGAATTATCTGGTCACTCATTCCTCAAAATGTGTCACTCCTGGACTCTGGATTTTTAAAAAAATTACCTTGGTCTTGAACAACCAAAAATAAAAGGTGAAAGTCCAGACTCTTCCCCTGGATGAAGGCATCTGCCTTGTGGTTAATGCCTCCTCTTATCCCAGCTTCGTACCAATATTGCTAGAGTCACTCCCAGCATTCCTGCACCGCTTCCAGGTGATAAAATTCTCACCATTCCCATGGGGAAACTGAGGCACAGAAAACAAAACAGTAATTTGCTCTGCAAGAACTTTTTTAGGCATCTCTGTATCTTTAAGTGCTTTCAAACACACATGGCACAGAACGAAAAGGCTGAACACTATTCCACAATCACATTCTGTGAGGGATGGAATCAAAGCATTACAGGCAACAATGGAGCATAATGATCCTACACAGAATACAACTTTATTTCATTTCATTCCAGGTAAGCTCAGCAACCGTTAAATAAGTGATTCACTACTTTACCACGAACTCTGTGCCAAACTCTTACTTTCTTTCCCAAAACTGAGTTTCAAGGAACAATCTTGAGCAACACAAAAGCATAAATTTAATTTCAGTGCAAAAATTGCTGCATGGAGGTGCTTTTGCTTGCTAAAATTAGAGGGCTTACTACAGGATTCCCCTGGCCATGACTCACAGACAATAAAGACACGGTGTGCAGCCACAGGAAAAAGCCAAAACCAAGTCTGCCAGTGTTAACAAGGTCTTCCCTGTCCAGTTTTTACTCCCTATGTTACCCATGCAAAGGTAAGAATCAGGTAAATTCACAGATAATGAGATAAATGTATCTATGTCTATTAGCAGCATTCATCACACTATTAACACACTTATTTTCACAATAACATACACATACTGCAGAGTAACATCACTGAAATTGAAAGGATGGTGTTACTCCTGTGTAGGTAAAACCTACCCAGCAAAGAGCAAGTGCCTTCCAAAATTAACCCATCAAGAATGGAAATAACAGTAGAGCAGCATCTATGAAGGGATGAAAATTGAGTCACTTCACCCAGTGAAACTTCTAATGGGTCCATTTCATTTATTTTTTCCCACCGTGTGTTGGGAAAATGGGACTAGAAAATAAGTGTACCAAAACACTTCAAATCATTCTAAGTGAAGATTATATTTAGAGAACAAAACTATGAAGTCATCAGCTGGAATTTGCTACCCCAAGCTTTTTTCATTTAACCCATCCATAGGGCTCCTTGTAAACACACGAATACCCAGAGAATGCCCTAAAGTGAAATTAAAAAGTAATAACAGTTATTTTTAACAGCAGGTAAAGAAAGCAGAGCAAAGCAGTTCTGCTCTGCATCCTCTGTAGTTCGAAGGGGCAGTCAGGGATCCCCTCAGACCCTGCAGTCTGGTGGGGAGCACGGCCAGAGCCCGGCACCACCACGGTCCCCAGGGATGGGAGCAGCCCCCTGAGCTCCCAGGACACCCCCATGGTGCAGTTCATCACTGGGGAAAACTCCACCTTTTGTAGAATTACTCTGAAACTACAGGGGGCTCTTACTGCCTTTATTTCCAGGTAAGATTTGCGTTTTTGAAGTTTTTTCCTGTGATACACACCTGGAGCTTCCTTCTCCTCAAGGGTACAGGGTTCCCATTTGAAAGCACTTTTATTCCCCCTCCCCGTGTACCTGTTTAGTTCTCCTCTCTGATAGACAAAGGTTACTTTGTAGAGGTACAAAGTCATTAATTAATACATCCACAAAGGGCTTATATCACATTACACAATATGATTATACAATAAAGCCGGTCTGGCTAAGCCACCAAAATATAAAGACCTTCTCCCTCCACCTTATTCCAGCTCTGCTCTTCCTGCTCCTCATCTCTGACAAGGGAATATACAACCAATGCAGATGGAAACACTTGCTGTTATACATTTTTGAATTTGGCAAGAGGCAGTTTTAATTTATTCTTCTCAGATTGATTGTCTGCTGCAGTAAAGCAGCCTCGAATCCCCATCCCCCAAATAGCAAAGCTAAATAAAAAGGGAATGGGGGGGGTTAAAGCCATCTTATTATAAAATCACAGCTTTAACTAAAGCTTTGATATCATTATTAGGTTCATACAAATTTCCTCTTATCTAACTTGTTCTTCACTGTCTTAATTAGTTCAACCACACATAGTTTGTGTTCTTTTTAACTTTTTTTTTTGACACAGAAACAAGCAGTTAAACTAGTATTTGCAGTCTTTAATTACACATTAAAATCTTCATTCTTAACTTTCTTTTTTACCGAAAGTACAGGGATTCCCTACAGTGCAATATTAATGTTCTGCTCTAAATGCTGCAAGGGCATCTTCTAATGGTTGGGACTGTGGAACAACTTTTAATTAATTGCCACCTTTTAATGGCACGGTTCTCACACAAACATTACCTTTAAGGCAAACATACATCAAAGAGTCAGAAATTTGCTCTTTTACAACAGAGCTGCGGTCCCCAGAAACTCTAAACTCACTAAGGGTCTGCTGCTCCGGATCTGTGCATGTTCTGGAAACAGCAGATCAACGCTGGTACACGGCCCAGAGTCTCCAAAAAGATTCATCTTTTTCACTTCCCAAATACAGTGTTCCAGTTAGTCTTCCCCAAACCAGACGGGAATGATTTCAAATCGCTGTGCTCTGTCACACAGGGCTCCACATCACACTCACAACAATCCTATTTGGGGAATTATTTGTAGAATATGACAGCAAAATATCAACAGCCACCAGCCCCAGGTGCTTTTTGGCTCATGTCTCCGTGAAAGGCACGTGCACAGAGCTCATCACAGTCCACAGTGGCTCACAACACACTCGTAAGAAAAGCTCTACACACAGTAAAAAAATTGTGAAATCTTAATTCCATGCACTCTCATCCCACAGTACTTGGTTAGAAGAGTTGTTGAAAAATGAATAAATAAAAGAGATTTTTCCTCCATGTTAAAATACACTGTGAAGTTTTACCTCCTAACCAACGTGTCCTGCCCAGAGAAGCCGTGGCTGCCCCATCCCTGGAAGTGTCCAAGGCCAGGCTGGACGGGGCTTGGAGCAACCTGGGACAGTGGAAGGTGTCCCTGCCCATGGCAGGGGTGGAATGAAATGAGCTTTAAGGTCCCTTCCAACCCAAACCAGTCTGTGGCTCCTTAATGCATATTTCAGTAATTTACTGCAGATGAACCAACATCCAAAATCCTTTTGTATTGTATGGATAGAAATTATTCTCCTGTTAATGAATATCATAAGGAACATTTAGTTTTAGTCAAAGTATTTCCTTTGGACAATCTGTGTTGATCAATGCCTGCTGGTTTTTTGTAATTACTTTGTAAGAAAATATGCAGCTGTATAGTACTTAATGGAATGAAATTAAATTCAGCATGTAACTACAGCAAAAAAAAAAAAAAAAGCACTGATTTGGCATAACAAAACAAAGAAGATTACTGCAGAAACCCCTGCTGTCAGATATATCAACATATTAGGAGATTAAATCAAGATTAAAATGTTTAAAAGAATTGTGTTTCTAAAGAGGCACAGAGCAGCAAAGCTTGTCTTCTGTATCTCTGGTATCCGAACAGGTTACAAAGCACCTGTAAAGTCCCAAAGTTAACACTTAACTTCGTTACACTGCAATAAAATTTCAACTGGATTATTCCTTCTCTCTTTTTTTGGAGCAGAGTTTGGTAAGGTATCTTTGCCTACAAACAGTGAGATGACCACTGTTATATCCCTGGTATGTCATTGGATTTGATCTTGCTGGAGTTGCCTAATAAAGCTCTTCATGAATCAAAACTCTACTGTGAATTTTTTGCTTTCCAGCTACCTTATACTGAGTGCTAAACAATAAACACCACATAACTAAGGGAGACAGACTGCCGTTACATTTAATAGCAGAGTGTTTCTCCCCCCCAGTATTTAAACAAAACATACCCAAAGCAGCAGGACAAAGCAACAGCCAGCCACAGAGATCTGGAACATTTGTCCCTGCTGCTGCCATGGGCAATTGGGAACAAAAATCATCTGTCTTTAAAAGCTTAGACTCATCTCTCATCCAAATGACAAGGACTGGGTAACTCACTTGTGTCATATCTGAAATCCAGAAAGGACCCACCCAAGGGCTGCTCGCTTGGAAAACTCAGTTCAAGACAGGTTAATGATGTGTTATCACCCTGGAATTGTCCCTCGTAATTTGTTACACAGATGGCTTCAGCCAAGGGAGATGCTTCCCCAGCTTTGGGATTCCACTGTCCTGGCTACACAACCCCTGAACACACTGCAACCAGTATGGGAGTCGGGGATAAATGGCAATACACTGCAACTCCCACTAAAACAGCTTCACAAAAGAGCTCTGCAACAGGAGTTCAACAATTTACTAAAAATAAAAAGAAAACAGCACAATGATGTGATTCAAACTCCGCACAAGACACCAAATACTAAAATTAATGTTCAATCGACATGGTACACGGCTGCAAAGTAATTAAACTTCTTCTTGTAAATATTATTGTCTTACAATATAAAGAACTAATTTTTAATCTTTTTTTATTTCATATAAAAGGGGATTAATTTGTGGAGCAAAAGGGTCACATGTTTCAGCAACACGTTCTTTTACAGTTCCTGTTGCACTGTCTTGCTAAAATCAAGCTAAAGGAATTCCGTGAGAAACTTAAACATGAACAGGGATATGAAATGAGCTCCCAGTATTGAAAGTTATTGGAAACTGATCTCTTCCTTATTAATACAATTCCCCATCATGTACAAAAAGATATCTCCATGTTCCAGAATGCAAACAAGAGTTTTAATCTTTAATTATATTCTCAACCTCAGCTCTTCTGGAGAGAAGTATAGATGTGGGCCTGAGGATTATTGCTTTATTACATTATCATCTCCGTGGTATTTAATGAATATTGATACTTAATGCAGCTTTGCCAGTACAGGCAAAGAAGAATTTCAGAACTGCACGAAGAACTTCTGATGACTTTTCTCAAAACAGAAAATACAGCCACACACTTCTCTCTTCCACTCTTGAATACTTCAGGAGGAGGCCCAAAGGTCCAGCTCCTGATACTGAATTATTGCAATAACAACACTGGCACGTTCAATAACCCCACCCCACACCTGGTGTCACACTGAACTGAACCAGATTCCTCATGGCATCACAATGGTTTGGGGTGGAAGGGACTAACACGGCATAATTTTAACAAGTTCTCTTCAAAAATACAGAACTTACAAACATTTATTGGCTTAAGCACGCTTTGCCATTACCTTCAGAATAACCTGCCTCTTTCTTACATACTGAAAATCCCTGCACGTAGGAAGCAATTAGATGCTGTTTATAAAACGAAATGCTGAAAAAACACTTTCCTCCAAAAAACTCTTGGCAAAGGGCTCATCAGGATTTTTCCTAAATGCAAAAATGATAATTATACTAGTTAGGTTCCAAGTAATTTATTCTGGCACATCTGATGACTGGGTGTACAGTTTTTTATATATATATATTTATATATATATATCTATAAAACTGTTAAAAACAGCAACTTTTTTTTTTTAATACTAAATCCTTCCTTAAGAGTCAATTTGAGTATCCTGAAGAAATTGGCCAAAGCCAATAGAATCTGACAGAACTAATTACATGACGGAACCATGAAACAGATAAGACATTAATGCTGTGACAGAACAACACTTTGACAATGTTGGTATTGAATCAAGCTCCAATAAACACAGAGTTTGGGATATCTGTTCCAAATCCAGATGAACAAATACCTGCTGAGCCAGGAAATTAACTTTTTAAGGAGACCACTCACTATGGAGCATCTTTAGCTAATGCAGTTCCAAAGAATGCAGGAAGTATAGACTTCTTTTGAATATATCCTTCTTCCCTATTAGAATCATTCAGATGAATTCTGAGGTGTAGACAGCAGATCAGAGACCTCCTCCATCTCACCCAGAACAAGCAGCATAAACAAACTGGCCATTCAGAGTCCCTATATCCTCAAGTCCTTGTTATCTCCTAAAAGAAAAGTTATCTCCACAGATTTTTTTTTGCTCATTTATCTCGAACAGTATCATGGGCAGGTATGTCTTTTCCTTTATTAAAACAAAAAAAGAAAAGTAATTTTGCTGGTGTGCTTCTAGCAATAGACTACACATTTACAGAGATTTTTACTCAATCTATTACAATATTTCCACTGTCATGTTAGGGCATACATCAGACCACAAGAGATTTACAAGACAAGCTGAAGAGCCTTAAAACAAAAAAACTGGACTCTCTTTTACTCAAACCTCTCTGTTCATTGAGCCTGAAGTTGTCAAACAAGAGCCAGACTTCCACTTGTTTATTGTTTATAGTGTGCTTATTTCTCCAAAACCACAAAGTGACAACAAATGACCCTAAAAGGCACAATAAAGGGCAAGAGTCTCAGTACCTTCTGTGGTGATCAAGTTCTTGTTCTGCCAATTTTCTTCCAGACAAAGAAGACAGATGATTAATCTGGGAGCACTGAGAAAGCCCCACGCAACAGAGCTATCAAAGTCATAGGGTTTCCAACCGAGACCCCTAAAAATTCCCATTAAAACTAACTGACCCTCTTGTGTGTGCCACTGAACTACGCTGCAAGAATACAGACAACATCCTGGGCTTCCTCTTTTCTTCCTTCTCCAGCTCACACTGGCTCACTGCTGTTGTTTTCCAGCTGGACAGTGACACGCCAGATTCCCTGGAATCCCAGCAGGGTGTTCCAGTAGCAGGAATTACCTCTGTGGGCTCTCTGCTTTCAGCATCCCTGAGAGAATTCTGCTCCCTCAGGGTCTCAGAAACAACTTCTTTACTGCAAATCTGCTTTTGAGATGTGGTGCCAAGCAAAATAATACAGGATTAATTAACTGCACCAATTACTACATTTCAAGAGGAAAAGAAAAGCTACGCTGTCATTTCTTATTGTCTTTATTTATTGATTCCCAAGCAGGAGCAGCCACCCTGGTTTCCAGCAGGGCTGCAGGCAGACGCTTCCCCAGGCACTCGGAAGGAGCTGACAGCTCTCAGCACTTCAGCAAACACTGCCTTGAGATTCCTTAACAGAAGGAAGGAACCAGCAGCCAGATGAGAGGCATGTGAGGGAACGCATCCATTAGCACGTACAGGGAGATGTCTTGTTAATAGAAGACAGAAGGAGGGACAAAGCAGGCAGAGAAAGCAGCCAGCAGTTAGTCATTTTCTCACACAGATCATTTGGCTGGGAATGAGACACACATCAATCCAGTCTTCCTTTCTACACTTTCAGAGCCAGGGAAAACCAATACTGAAAAGCAAAACCGAACACCAAAAGGCCTCTCTTCAAAACTGCTCAGCACCCTTAGAAGTCCTCAGATAACAAACAGTGAGAAAATGTACATTTTCCTCATAGTGGTTGCACAGGGCAGAGAACTCCCATTTGCAAATCCACCTTTTGGTTCAAAATTGCTGCTGCTGTTTCAAATATTTACTAGGGAAAAACGAGAGGTTCTCACCTCCAAACCAGAGCACATCAGAAGGCAGCCTAAGGTTGGGGAGGAAAAGGGGTGAGGGCCCACCAAGAATCACTTTTGCCATCAGCAAAACCCTTTCTCCAGCTCCTTCTGTGAGCATAAAGTAGGAAGAGATGGCTGAGCCTCCAAGACAGGCTTGGGTTTGCTTTACTTGATTGGTTTCTTTTAAAAAAAGGCATTTTGGAGAGGAAAGAAGAAAAGCAGAGCAGGGAGAGAGACTGAAGGCTCAAGTGAGCAGTGAACTGACACAAAACTTGCTTTTTTATGCTGTATCACCCCCTTTATGAGAAGAAACACCATTTGGGTATGTTTAGTTTGTGGCATACAACCCAAGTCTCACCCCAGCAGCAAAGATCAAAGACCTGGATGAGCAAGAAAATTGCTCAGCTCGCACCACTGCCACCGAGAACGTAAAGTGCAACAGCAAAAGTTACTCATGCAGTTTCTTCAAGGAACAGGACCATAAAAAAACAGATTAGTAACCTGCCCTCTAATACTACCTTTAACTCAAATGTAGACATGTTTACTAGCAAACTAGCCATGTGCAGAATCTGCATAAGAATAAATTGGTTTTAGGAGATTCTTTGTCCAAATCATCACCTCTGCTACCTCCTGAGCAAGTGTTTCCTGCGTTCCTTTGCTGGCAGAAAGGAATTACTGCAGTGTTGATATTCGCTCCAACCTGCTCTCCTGAAGTGACATTTTGGCATACAGCTGGTTTCAACTACTTCTGTTTAAGAAAAGCTCTAGATAATATAGTTGCTCTGAACAACATTTAATAAACACTTGACTCATTGTTACTCAGCCCAATGACTTGTCACTGAACTTAATTTTAATAGCATACATCAAAGCAAAAACAGACCAAGAAATAGTTACCCCTTTCTTGATGAATTAATAAAGCTAAAAAAAAATAATCCTTGAATTGCCATGGGAATATTAGTATGCAGGATGCCCTTTCAAGGAGATCTGTAGTTTTGCACCTGGATGTTTTCTTTTTTGCATTTTATAAAGAATGAAGGGAAAAAAAAACCCACTGCATGATTCATCACTATTTGCATGAAACTACGGCAAAATCAAGATATTAAAATCCATTTGTCACACCCTTTTCTTTTTTTAAATACTTTTCATAAGCCTATTTTCATAAGTCTTTTCATAATCTGCTTCTGCCCTGTGTTGGAAACAAGATATTGAGCCCAACAGGTATTTGATTTGTCTTAATATCACTATTATTCTCTTAAGACACATCGAGATGGCAAACAAGAACAAATATGGAAAGGTCAAAGAGAAGCCAGAGAGGAGGGAACCAGTGACAGATAAAGGGCCAGCTCAGCAGAAACACATTTTCCCTGTGAATAATGCTGGAAGTGGTAATAAGATACTGAAACATAATTCAACTACTGGCTAAAGTTTAGCTACCACACTAAAATTTCAGTCTATCTGCAGATCCTAGGTAAATGCACCACTGAAGGAAAATCATCTACAGATAACAAGACATATAATACTTTTAAATGTGCATATTATGTATCTCACATTAAGATTTATACAGCTGCAACTGTTTAAGAACAGATTTTTCTATGCAAAAGTAGAACTTAGCTCTTTATATATATTTCTATTAACTAGAGATGCCATGATTACGAAATAAAGCAAAAACCACCAAAATATTTTAAGACCTCTGAAAAAAACTGTGTCAACTGATATCACAGTACTCCAGTTTACAGACTGCCTGGAGAAGTCCATCTGAAGCTCCAGATACCCCAACAAAGGAGGAAAACTAATCAGCCAGTTTGCCACAAGATACCCCTGTTCCATCACACATATCAGAGGAACAACATCTTGTTTTAAGCTACTGCTGGAGCCCCCTTCAAACTGCTCTCCTTTGTCTGATATACTGGTAAAACAATAGAGCATTTTATGGATTCTTGAATTACCAGCACTTTAAAGTTAATATACAAGGGGAAAGCTCTATTGACTCTGATTTTTTTCACATTTCCTCTAAGGAAAAAACTCACTGAACATACACCTGTGAAATCTGGTGACAACAGGGACTTTTATTATTGCAGCTGCGAGGTTTTTGGTACCGTGGAGTTTATACATCAGTGACTCTTGTTTTGTGAAGAAAAGCAGGCAGTTTCTACAAACTACAAGGATGCTCAGCACAATGAACAATTGCTTCGCACTTCATTTTCTACATAATAATCATTTTCTTACATGTAACTAAATATTTCAGGCGGTTTATTAATTTTTAAGCTTCGTTGTGTACACCTCTGTTTTTCTGGCATCGCTACACAGGCTGCTTAAAGTGTTGATACTCCCTGTCCTCAAACAGTTTCTAAGTGTCCTCATAATTGCTTGTCACCTGTAAAAGAGGTTTAGATCCGATGCAAAATTAACATATGGTGAACAGATGGACTCGGAACAGACGTTTGCTGAGAAAGTACTCACACCAAAGACTTTTTGGCTTCAGTCTTTTAGGACCTTCAGAAAAGTCCTACTTGAAGCTCCAAGTCATACTAATCAGGTGAGCATCATTCCTCAATGACAAGCTCGTGTTGCAAAAAGTTTTTTAATGACCTGCTACAAAGAGAATGTGTATGGAACAAAAACACAAGCATGAGGTTGCTTATTATGATGACTGAAAATTAAACCAAAAAACCAGTAAGTTAATAAGAAATAATCCACCCCCCCAGCATGGAAACTCTTCCAAATATTCCGTCACTTACTGAGGAGGCAGGACAAGAGTTGTTGGCTGGGCTTTTGGTCTGCGCTTTGCAGAGACTCCCATCTGGTTGGCTGAACGTTTCAGAGACTGCTGATTCAAAAGGCCAGATGCCAGCCCAGCATGGTACTGCAACTGGATAAGAAAAAACACATATATATATTAAAATACACACCACTGCAGTACTCTCTCTGTGTCAGACCTCTGCTACCTGTGGCACCTGATTCAAATTACAGCCAGTCAGGAAGTTAATGTGTGGTATTCCAGATATATTGCTTGGTGGAAGACAATAAGGACAAAAGCACATGGAGAAAGTCTGCTGTGAAATGGGTATGAGGAGCAAGTTGTGCATTAGGGCAAGTAGGATGATGAATCAAGGACTTCCTCTCAAGTCTAACTCTCTTGAAACTTGGGCTTGCTTTTAAACATTGAGACTGTTTCTCCTCTCTAGGGACTAAGCATTCTCACTTTAGGAAGAAGATAAGAGGAAAACAGATGCAACCCTTTCACAATATAAACCAGCTTTTTAGAAATAACACTCATCTTTTTCTTCTTAAACATAAAAACACAAAACATTTGCAAAGGAGTTTCTACCACTGTAAAGAAAGATCTTGCTTTTAAAATACCTGCTCCCACATCTCCACAGCACTGCAGAACAATTCACATTCAGTAGCTTTCTCCTCTAAACTTTTCTTTTCCTTGCCAATAAAAGACGAATTTCTGAAGGACACAACATGAATCGGCAGGATTTTGAGCGCACTCCCACAGCTCTCAGATTTAAGAGCAGCTACAGGGCTCTGCCTGTCCTGCAACCACCTCCAAGTACAACAAGTTACAAATTCTACCCTGAACACTTTCAATTACATACTGACTTCCCCATTTTTGAACTGGAAAGAGGAGGAAGCTTCAGTGTCAGACAAATGCAATTTCCTGCATCATTCCAGTACCTGGATCTATGTGTTCATTAAATTGTCTAAAGATTTATTCTGAAAAAGCTGAACTGTTTCACATGTTAGCACCTCTAACTGTCTGCACATAAAAAATGGGTTATGGTCAGGAAACTATGATTTTAAAATGTTCAGAAAACGAAGTGGTCTTAGACCGAGCTGTTCCACAGGGACTGAGTGAAAAGGAGGGAAGCAAAGCTTGGAAGTGATGTACTCGAAAACACCTGTGACCAGGAGGGAAGCGATCCCCTGAGCCAGTTTGACTCAGATGTTGCTGCTCAGCACATCCATAAGGATTCTAACAGGCTCCTGGTTCCCTTGGCTGCTTTGCCACGTGAGCTCAGCCGTGGCACAACGTGCAGACACATCGCGTTCCTAATGGGCAGAGAGCTGAGCTCTGCCAGGGAAGGGGGGGATTTTATTGCCCCAACCAATGGATTTTGCTCAAATTTGTTTTTCTCCGACAGTTTTCTGAAATGAAAAAAAATCAATGAGAGCGATGGAGGGTCCATGTTTGAAAGGCGATGTTTCAGTGTCAGGGGCTTAGTTTTCAATCTTCACTACCTGAATGTGCAGGGAGTGCAATATGCAGGGAATTAAAGGCAAAGACAGCTCTGGCAGAAGAGCCCTTCGACTCCAGGAATAGTCTTTTCCCTTTCTTTCTTCCATCTTACTCTTATATTTTGTGCTGGTGACACCATTCACTGATGTTCCCTGTGCAGGTATCTCAGGTAAACAACATTATCTGGACACTTGCTCAGACATGGAGGTAATCACCGGTGCTAATCAGAGATGGGTTTTAAAGGCAACCTCTTAAAAACATTTCATAACCTCCCAGCTAGTGACATTTAGTGGTCAGGCATAAAAAAAACCCCAAAAAACTACAAAAGGAGTTAATAAGAAATAGATTCTAAATCACAATTTTGTCCTTCAAGGCTGAATCCCAGTGTTTAAGTTATTTTTATTAATTATAAGTATTTCTTCATAATCTACGTTTGCTCTTAGGAACGCAGGTCCAACTGTCAAAACCTGTAAGGACCATTAAATATTTACCAAACCATCTTTATAATGGGAGAAAAGGTCAAAGTTAATAAAACTGACAGGCAGCTCCTGTCCAGCTTGATTTATACATTATTAAAGCATCACATACTGTACTGCACAGAATGCTCTCCTTTTTGGGGACAGGGGGTGTTCACTGAAGGGATCAGGAAATTATTTCTTAATCATTTTTCTGAGGAGCAGAAGCAAGACTGAAAATAGTGTCAAAGCAGGACAAGTATCAAAACTGTGGCCAGGAGATTCATGGTCTGATGGATAATACAGGTGCCATTCAGCTTCTTTTTCCTCTTACAAAATAAACACCTTTGTCTGCCAGCATCAACCATGAGAGGAAATCTCAGCTAAAAACGCACCGATCCCCCCCAAATTTTTGCTTACTAACAAGAGAACACCATTTCCAAACGCACTCTCTCCACTTGAGGGAGAAGTGCTGAAATGCACTGTCAGAGGATGTTGTGGGTGCTAAAAGGCTCATGCAGGGAGCCTGAGATGAGCTCATGGGACACAAAGCCTTTTTTGGGTTAATGAACACACAGAAACCACACGGAGCTGCGGGAGTCCTGAAGCCAGGGAATGCTGGTGGCTGGAAGAACACCGGGGAGAACGCTGTGGGCACGTGCTGCAGCTGGAGGTGAGGCAGGGGGTGACAGAGCCTTTGGCTGGACCAGCAGAGCCATCGTGTTCCAGCACCTCAGAGGGGTCGGAGACCCCATGACCCAACGCGGCCAGAAGTCGCCAAGTGGTCAAACCTGCCCTGCCAAGTGCATTCCCAACAACATTCCCACGACCTTCCCTCTGCTTCTGACACCCGGGCCCAGTTAAACCAGCAGAATGGTGAATACTCACTGGTGCAGCACCAGGCACTCCTGCAAATCATTCCCCCATCAGCTGCGAAGGAATTCCCCATCACTACAGCAAGCATCCACGTTTTCCAGCTTTGGGGAATTCCACCTGGTTTGTGTGAGGCTAAGCTTTTCCTAATGAAATATTTTTCTGCATAATATCAATAGGATTGATCCTTTTTTCCCCAATACATGCAGATGAAACAGAAAATCTATTTCAGAAAACCAAGAAATCAAAACCAGCAACAACAAAAATCAATTTACAACATTTAGCAGCCAGGATATACCCCAGTGCCAACTTGTACAGGTTTATGATAAGTCTCATGATAGCTGATATTTTTCTTAAAACTGCAGTTCCAAGTAGATGTGTGAATTCTACATTCTAAAATCAAAAGTGACTCTTCTTAGGAATGTAGGAAGGGTACTGAAAATAACACTTCAATATATACAAAAGCTTTACATGAAGGCAAATAAAAACAGAACTTGGATTATTTTTATATTATTTTTTTAAGATTAATTATTTTTCTATGTTAATGGCCACACGGCTGTATTTTCTAGAACAAAACACTATCACTAATGGTCCACATTTTCAGTGTTCCTGAGTATATGAAAACTATATTCATATATTAACAGCTCTTAATCTTCCTCACTAAGTGAAAAGCATCAACAGATAAAGCACTTGGGAGTCACTTTTCTCACAGCTGTAATTGTAAGGAGGGCAATTTCTTCATCTACATAAGATGTGTTAGGCTTTCACATGAACTATTTAAACAAAAAAAAAGGTGTATTAAAGAATTACAGATTTGATTTAGCTCTGAAAGCATTAATATTTTTAAAGACGTTAATCATGTAATATCTTTTCCTTATTCTACCCCAGTGACTCTTCTTACCAGAAATAAGGTAACACACCTCCTAAAACAATGAAAACAACCAAAAAGAACCTCCCCATCCCCCAAAAAATCCTGTCTTGTGCAGATGATCTTTAAGATTTGGAGCAGACAGAAAACTTCTGCTACAGCCAGAACCCTGCAGAAAAGGCCCCTCTGTGTGAAAAGCACTGACCATACTGTGACAGGTTTCCATCTTAGCCTACAGGGTCACTCTGCAGTGAATGTTATGAAACCACAAACATGGGCACAGTGCTCATTTAAAACTTTGAAAATTAAAGCTTCATCATTAGAATCAAGCTGGGTCTAGAGGTCTTTAGTTTACATAATTCATGGCCTGGAGATTTTGCATGTGCTGACTGCTGCCCAAACAAGTGACTACACTGCACTTACTGACAAGGCCATCCAAAGTTGCAAAAATTGGTTGAAACAAGATAAGAATCACGGAAAAACAAGAGTAAGAGAAAAAGAAAAAAAGCAGTCACTTGGAGCACTAGCAACTGATCACATCAGCTCACAGTTGCACATTACATTTTGCCATTAATTAAAGCTTTCTAAGCATCAACATTTTAAAAACTGAAATTAGAAGAATGATTTTCTTTGTAATCACATTACCCTGTTATTTTTTCCATTCTTATGTAAATACTTACCGGCCATATACACAAACAGAAAAACGTTTTCTCAGATCTTGGTAATGTAAAGTTTATTTCCATTCCTCCAAGGAATGCCTTTTAGAGAGGTGGCTGACAGATACTCACCCACTGTGGCATTTTCTGAGTTCACTCTAATCCTGGTGATGCACGTTTGCCTCCTTTAGGATGCACAGTGCTCTGCCCCTCATTAAACTACTTCTCCCTTGCAGATAACAAGGGATTTGTCTATTATGATAAAACTCTACTTGCTCTTTTGAAAAGAGCAACGAGCAAGCAAGCAGGACACTCCCACAGTTTCATCTCTGCAGACTAAAGTAAGCAAGAGAGAAATTATACTACTTTAATTGATATTTTTAAGCTTTTTTTCAGATAATGAGGCCTGTTTGGAAATTCTCTTTTTCTCCAAACAATGTTTGATCATTTTAGGACAGCTGAATTCTTGACTTGACCAAAACAGCATCAAGAAGACAAAAGAAGAGTCTTCAATTTCTTTACTCATTGGTTTTCCTCTTGTGGAGCTGGGTTGCAGGCTTTTCAATTAATAGGAAAGTTAGACATTGTGTCTTTGCTGCATTTTACTATCTAATTAGGACACTTTATTCTATTTTTTTAAAAACATTTATGCCCCCCCAAACACTTTCCAGTTTACAAGAATATTTAAGAAGCAAGAAACACCTATCCAGGATAGGAACAAAGGCTGCTCCCATGCCATCTTTTTTAAATCCTTGTGCAAAAGTTATTACACCTTTTGCCAAACACCCTGATCTGACTAAACTGTGACAAAAATGAGCTCACACTTCTCTTACCATCCTCTCTCATGCCTGGGCTGGGATTCACATTGCAGGGAGATGCCACAGCCTCATCCTGGTCACTGAACCGGGACAGGAGCAGGCTGGGAACATCAGCCCTGCACAGGCACCTGCACAGGGCTTCTCTCTTAGGTCTCTCTCCTCCCTCCCTCCCTGACCCAGGGAGTTCAAAACAAGCTGAGACATTTTTATTTATCTATATAACGACACAACAGTCAGAAATGCATTGATACATATCCCTGTTTCTTTTAACGCCTTGTCTTTGCTACAGATTTTATTCCATTGTCTCTGAACTCCTGTTTTTGCTGAGAGTGCTGTTTTAATTAGTGTCAGATTTCAGCCTTAAAGTGTGCTCTTCCCATACTTTTCTTTCTAAAACATTGAAGTTCTGCTGATGAATGACTCCTGATGAATGTTCCCTCACTCCAATACTGCTTGCAAGTCTTTGGCTTTTTACCATGCAGAGATAGCAAATCTGGTGGCACTTTCTTCAAGGAATTGGTCAAAACTTCAGCATCTGCATCCTTGCTGCCAATAAAATGACCTGCACTGTTCAAAGTCTCTGCAAAAGACACTGCTTCTCCTCCATGCTTTTTTAAAATGTTCTGGAATCCATTTAATAGTTACAGAAGTGACATATTCTTGCTTTTTGGATAATGTCAACACAAAGGGACACTACACAGCCACCAGGCTGAATTTTAAAGGGATCTAGTGTTTGAAATGGATAAAGAGGCAGAGTAATCATAATCTGGGGTTACAAGATACTTTATTTACCTCTTTAGAAGAATAACTGTATTTTATGCTTAAAATGTTTATACCTCCAGGTATTCTGACAGGTTTGAACATACATATTTACTGAAAGATAACTAAATGAAGTGACATTTATTTCATTGTATATGCAGCTACGACACAAACACGTAACAGAATTACAAAAACCAAATTAGAATTATGACATTGCGCTCTGCATCTAAATGACAGAATAAAACCAGGTGCAGTAACAAACAGCAGCATTTTCAAGTAACCCTGAGCTGAAGGCAGGTGGTTGGTACAGAGGTTGTCCAGAATAGGCAAATGGTCTTAGTGTCACTCTGTGGGGTACATTCACAACTGTGTGTTTCTTTAATGGACTTCATTAGAGGCTAAAGACCCAAGAAGTGCACACGGTCAATATGTGGCAGAAAACCCTAATTCCTTTTTGACAGAAGCATTATCTTTGTATTGGACAAATAATCCGTAGCAGGGGAAAGTCATCATTAAAACTCCAAGATAAGGACACAATTAGTACCTTCCCCCAGCGCTGCCGTGCTCCCTTAAACAGCCACCAAAACTCTGGAGACACTGCTCTCCTGCTAAAATGAGTATTTTCTAAAGCCCTAGAACTAAATCTTTGGTGTCAGGGGCTCAGGTGGCAGCTATGTCAGTATGAAGAATGACATGCTGCCTCTGTGACAGGAGGTGCTCAGGTGCTTAGATAAGAAATGGGAAGATACTTTAAGCCCAAATGGCAGAATAAAGGGCTGCAATCAGGTACAGAAACACTCCCCGAACTGTCCAGCACTATGCCATGATTTGCAGCTCTGAGGGTGGGCTTTACTACAGCAAACAAAGCACTTTACAGACAAATAAAGAAATTAATACTCTTCAATAAAATGTCTACACGGTGCAGCTTATGTAAATCCAGCCAGCACAGGTGCACAATCAGAAAAAGGGGAGACAGGCAGTCAAAGCAGAGATGAGGGAAACCCATTAGTGGGTAAGCAGTGGAACAGTGATGACACCACCCAGTACTTGTGCTGCTAATTTATTCTTTCCCTAACTCATTAAATTTAATTCTTTTAACTTCTGTTAAACGCCTTTCCTTAGCTTTGGTCACTTGCACAATAATTAAAACGCACAGTATCTTTAGACTTGCAGATACCCATACTGAGTGTCTGACAACAGCCCAGCTGAGGGTTTTCCTGCCAGCACAGGGAAACCTGGCTTTCCTCAGTCTCCTGAGGCTTTCCTGAAGGGGAAACTGGAAGATCACAACTCCACTGTCCATCCCCAGGCTCTGCCAAGCTACACCAGACACCACCACTCTCTTCTACTCGAGGTGACCACCCCGCTGTACCCGCAGACAGGGTTGAAGGAATATTGTTTGAACTGAGCCAAAGTTGCCAAATTAGGAGATAATTCTTCCTTAAATAGTTTTGCTATTTTCTTTCTTTACATCTAGCAGGCATCCTGAAGCAAGGCTTCAGGGAATGCTGATTTCCTGCCCACTAGCAACAAGCAATTAAAGCTTGAAGCTGGAGAGTTTTGGAACAGAATGCACGAGGCCTATTTCCCAATAAGAACATTCCTACTACAACTTCAGAATATTCATGATCAGATTAATATATCCACCTTTTCTAGACACTATAAAGTAACCCACAGAAAATATTCATCAACAAATAAGAGCAAGTCTTAAGTTAAAGGTCACTGTTACCACTAGTTTGAGTAAGAGGTTTTAACTCACATCCTTTCCATGTAACACCAGGGACTTTTACAGGGATAAACCCTGGAATCACCAAAGGTGTCTGGAACTTCTGAAAAATCAGGTTAAAAGATATGTCAAGTTAGACATCCAAAAAATAAATAGACATTTATAAAAGTCTTAGGCAAATTATTTCTTTAGACTTCAAAGAGTTAAGTTATGAATGTTTTTGGGAATGCAAAAAGAATCTATCAGGTTTGATTGATAAAAGTGTAGCTTTTAACTAAGACTGAAAAAATGGAAGACTGGCAACATTCTTTTCCAGAATAATATGCTTCCTCTGCTTTTTTTCAGCATAGTGCACATAAATCAAAGAAATGTTAAAGAGACCCATACATCACAAGCTGGCATTTCTAAACTATTTACAAAATCTGTAATAGTCAAGAGGATGGAAAATATAAAAAGTGTGACCAGCAAAGTTCCTGAAAGAAAATAAAGCAGTTCTACCATCCCAGTAGGGTTAAGGTTGGAAACAACTCTCGATTGTAGACTTTAAAACTACTAAACCAAGACAATCCTGATAATGCAGGGTTGCAAAAAGCAAACAGGATGGTGATACCAGCCAAATCTAGTGTCAGCTAGACCAGAGCACTGAGTGCCACTTCCAGGGATGGTGACTTCACCTCCCTGGGCAGCCCCTTCCAACGCCTGACCACCCTTTCTGTGGAGAAATTCTTCCTGCTGTCCAACCTGAGCCTCCCTGGAAAATGCTCTAAGGAGGTTTGAAGCGGTGCCTTTTCCTGGTCTTAAAATTAAAAGCCAGACACAGTTAAAGGGAAAGGGGTTTTTACCTCGGTATTTATTTAAGGATCCTTGGTGCACCACATTGTCCAGGTGGAGTGCACTGGAAGGCGCGCTGGAACGCACACCCTCGATAAATCCCGTATACAACTTACAGGCCTTGCAAATGAGCATATTTATCAAAGGTTCCCCAATGAGAGACTTGAATGAATCCCCTATTCCGAGGAATCTCCCCCCTGGATGGGCCTATCTTAGTTTACAGGATGTGGTCTAGGGAGAACCTTGGTGTCTGGGGCTTTCTGACCCTTAGGAGAGAGGCTTCCAGGATGTCTGGTCTCCTGGCTTAATGGAATATTGGGTATCAGACCTTAGGAATTACAAGTATGTGGGCTAAAAGCACTAAGGATACATAAAAGCCATATAAAAGGTTATATAAAGGGGTAAAAAAGGGGTATACGAAAAAGCAAAAAATCATCATGGCATCAGAAGTATGTACAAAAGCAGGGCTGACCTCAGAGCTGCAAAGAGACAGCCCCAGAAACAGCAGGAACTCCAGTCAGAGCTGTGTATCCATCACATTTTCACATCCCCATCTAAGCACACAACAGACTCCGACAGATTAGGTTTTCCTCAACAACTTTTACAGATGAGAATCTCATCTCCTCTTCTGAAAGGAAAGAAGTGGATTATGGAAAGTTTATGTGTCCGTCTGTTGGAGATGTCACACTCTGACTAGAGAGTGCAAAAAGCACAGACATGTTTTACAACCAAATCCCAAACTTACTGTAGTCTGAACGAGTGGAAGAGCCATATGCTTTGCAAAAAACCACCTCTTTTGCTACACATTTTTTTTTGCCACAGCACAAAGAGTAACAGTTCGAAAGCTGCTGTAATCTTTATTTCTGAAAATAGATCACATGTTCTTACTCTCATCTGCCACACTCGGGTGAGTTACTGATCGGAAACCGGAGAAACAAGGAAATACGACTCTGGGAAATGCAAACTAAAGACACTCTGCACCTGCAGCTACAGTAAAGGGGCAGCTCAGAGAGCCCGGGACTGGGATGATGCACGACAGAAGGTTTGGTGCAATGACACATGAAATGCTTTTACAGTTTTCTCTGCTGAAGACTTGCAGTAGGAGCATTTGAGATGAAGCCGGGGGACCTCAGAAATATCTTCAGGAGTAAAACAAATGGAATACACACTTCATCCTATTTTCATGGGAGCTTATAATGATATTATAATTAACTCAATTACACCACAAGATTAATAGCCTTTAAAACGCTCCCAGTCATTCATTACAGGCCTAATTAAAACTCTCTTTTGGTGCTGAGCCAGCAAGAAATACGAAACGACTTGCTAGCAACCATATAGAAGTATACAAGGTATTATCTTTATTGTGCTGGTGTTTCCATGGTCACAATGCAGTGAGAAGTTTGGGTTTGGTTTTTTGGTTTGTTTCTTTGGGTTTTTTTTGTAATATCAAAAACAACAAGAAGAAAGGACAAGATCCACTTAGAGGCTCCAACACCTGCAACAGCATATCAGCTCACTACAGCTAACCAGTTTATTTCTAGTTTTGCTGCAACAGTTAAGGGCTTCTACAATAGCAGATGCCTTTCCTCCCACACATCAATTAATTTGCAAATGCACTCAGGTTGTAGAAATAATGAAGTGCTGAATGCTTCTCTATTGACAAGTTTTGCTGTCAGGAGGTGGATGCTGTAGGCGAGGTGCTAAAATCCGCTGCTTCTCTGTGCATGCCAAAGGAAAGACACGACACACGAAACCTGGACATGAAACTTGGTCGACAGCTAACAGGGCACATCAATTACTTTATTTACTCCTCTCTCGCTGGAACCAAAAGGAAGAAATCCTTTCCAAAAGCTTTTTATTGTATTTATCAAGGTATTTATAACACACCGTTTACAGGGAGGTGGGAGGTTTTGTGCTGACCCAAGAAACATTGTATATTCGAGGAGAAAAGCAATGGTTTTCATATATTTTTAGGTACACTAAAAAAGTTACATTAAAATTAAGGTTACAAATGAAGAATTCCATATCCAGGAAATGCTTCATAATGCCTGTGCAATCTAAATCAGTCTGCCTTGTGCTAAGGATTCAGACTTTCATTATGTGCTTCTTTCCAGACCTCAAATTACCACAGTCTGCAGGATCTCATGGATGAAGAGGCAGTTACTCAGCACCGTTTTCATGCACAGAATGTTATTTGCAGGATCTCACACAATGCCCACACTTCTCCTCTCAGATGCCTTCTACCATATTTTCCTGCTTTATCCTGCTTCTTTACAAATACTGTTAAATTTACCTTCACAATTCTTATTCCACTCATGCTGGGTGTGGATCTGAGAAATCTCAGATTTTTAAGAACACTAAATGTTTTTACTACTTACTATATTTGTAGTAGAGTTTCTATAGATAATGACTGCAGCCAGGTGCTGAGCAAGTCTTTGAAGCAGCCAGGAGAGGCTTTCAGCCAGGTCGTGGCAAGGTTGGAATCTCTACCCCCACTTCTACCACTTGACATAAAGGATCAGTCTGGAGCACTTCATTTCAACTTTCTGTCTGGACCAGGCACTAACTGGAAGTAAAGCACATCCTACCAGATATTCTCTGAAACCAAGTTAAAAACAGAGATGCTGAACTTTCAGTTCCAAGGAAGGCAAGTCCCAAACTATTCCTCTCCAATTCTTCCCATGCTTAATTACCACAGGTGTTTAAACCATCCACCTCAGCAGCAGTCCAAATTTGTTAAACTTTTATTTTCAATTACTGATTTTTTTTGTTTTGTTTGCTATAATGAAGAACCCTCTTACCCACTTTCTCCCGCCAGCAGATGTTGGTACAAAGCAGGTGACCCATCCATCACCTTTTCTTTCATGAGTGGAATAAATTGACTTGTTTGATCATACAGAAGGAACACAGGAACCCAAATGCTTCTGGCTCAGTTCTCATGTCTCTCAACTAGAAAACCCCATATTAATGAGCATTAGACAAATGGTAACTAGGTAGTTTTACAATTAAAATGATACTTAAAACCATTTTCAAGTGTTAATAACTGAAAATGTTATTAGTAGAGGTACTAACAGGTAAGGAAATTTGATGTTAAAAATAGATGATTTTCTGCTTTTTAAAATATGCAATTTTCAGGCTGACCTTGTTCCTTTTAAATTTTTATAGCATCTTCAGTTCCAATTTGAGATTTTCATATGGGGTAGGCAAACCTTCTTATGTTCTGTATTAAATGCAAGACACCTCCTTGGCATGATCTGCAATATTAATAATATAACAGTACCAATTTCAGGAGCAGCACTGTAGCATCAACACATGCATACCTACGTGAATCAAAATTTAACCATGTACATCATGGAAATCTTCAATATATCACAAGAAAAAAGCAGTTCTAAGACAGCTCAAACACAATTTTCCTCTTTTGCCATATAAACACATGACCTTGTCATGCCTCACAAGGTAACACCGACATAGCTGATGCAAGAAAACATATGCTTCTCTTTACTGGGCTCAAAATAGGAACAGAGGGGAAGGAGAATGATACTCAGGGCCAAACTCAGGCTTCTGAAGACCAGACTTGCAGCTGTCACTGTATTGAGCAAAAAACGTCCCCGCCCACACAAGCCCTACAGTGTTCCTAACACTGACTGCCACTACAGAACTGGGAAAATACTTTCTGGAAATTACAACCATTAGAGATTCATTACTTAGCTAGGAATTTGCACTGGTGTTATCACAGGGTTTTAAGACTTGGAGATTCAGCCATTTTTATGCTGCTGTGGGACACAGTTAAAGCCATAGGAAAATAGAAATTATTATTTTTCATGGATTTCAAAGGAGACTGACATGTATTTAATTTTCCATGCACTGGCTGTCTTGCAGGCACTCTTCAACAATCCAATTACCACTTAAATGTCTACCATCTAGCCCACAGACATTTCAGCTCCTCATTTAAACCTGGACATACCTTATTTCTGTATCTTGATAATCACTATGAAAATCCTACCAGATCAAAGCCCAGCCGTTTATCAGTACCTCAGTTCAAGGCACCAAGCAAACAGACATTCCTCTCACTGCTTTGTGGACTTCATTACTAATGAAGTAAAAATTGCAGACATCAATCTATTGCTTCAGATGGCCATCATCAGAAAAATAAACAGAAATGTGGCTGGTCACAGTGGCTCATCTGGCATATTCACTGGAAGGTAAATTAAAAGCACTAATGACCAGAGCATGACAAGCGAGGGAGTAACATTGGATTGGAATAGAAAATGCTTCCACACAGCTTCATTCAACCAAGGCTGTGTTTCCTCCCTCAATCATAACATAAACAAATATTAGTGATTCTTTTAACTACTTCACCCATCTCTGCTGAAGGCCATGCTGCCTACAAGCCCCTACAGAACAAATGAACACTACCGGCCTTTTTTTCTGAATGTTCCCCAATACCAAGAAAAAAATGAAAGAGGGTGGAAATTACAAAAAAAATCATCACAATATTACTTAATCTCTTGAAATAGCCAGGCTCTGAGGGGGTTCTCCTTCCCTGCACCTGCATCACCCAGTTCACAGCTGTTATCACACCCACCCCTGAGCTGGATAATTCCAAAAAGTCCAGCTGACCCTGGGGAACAGCACTGACCTCCCTACACATCGCTTGTGTTGCACCAAAATTTCAGCATCACCCTATTGCACTGGTATCAACCTCATCCTGTCAACTGCTTCCCATAAAAACCTCAATGCATCCCATACATATGGTCTGCCACCTTCCAAGACTTGCCAGTCCTGAACAGCCACAGAATACCCTACCTCATATTCTCACTTATTCTTATTTTCCTCACCTTAAAAACCAAAGCAACTCCTTCTCCAAGAGTTCTGAGCTGACCAGAAGGAAACTCTCTAAGGAGCTGAGCACGGCATGGTGCCCGTCACTGCAGTATTGTGGGTGCAGAACATTGGAGAACCACTGGAAGCGCGAATGTAAAAACACATCATACGTGTAAGAAAAAAGAAAACAAAACCCAAACCTGTGTCTTTTGGTCTCGAAGACAGACAAGGAAATTACATTTAAAAAAAGCCGATGCAACTGTTACATTACAGTTACAGCTGGAATTTTACATTACAAATACAATTTCGAAGCAGACATGAGCTGATAAATTCAGCATTAAGTTTTCTAAAAGTATCCTCAACTCTTCAGCAGTGCATATACTTACACAACCAAAAAGGATCTTTCTGTATGAGCTCACAGCACCAGCAATATGACAAACTGGTGTGCATTTAAGGAAACTGGGGCGGTGGGGGAGCGAGACTGCTTCTCACACACCATGATTTTTGAACTTGTTTCCATCACTTCTCCAGCTACAAAATCTTTTTTAATGAGGTCACTACCTACCTACCTCACCAAGTCTATTTTATCAAGCCAGTAATTCAGCAACATGAACAACTGACAATTCACTCAACTATAGTTTTTGCCTGAGGCGTTCACAAAAACATAAAAGAGCAAGGAAAACTTAAAAATGCTGCTGGAGAGCTGAAGCCTTGCTGGCGGCACGCTGAACAAACAGGAACAATTGAAAGCTAAGGAGCAGTCAGTAATTTATACTACTGAGCCCAATGCCTGGACAGTAAGGAAAACAGATGGCTCTGCAATATGGAGATGGCTCCATGAAAAGCAGTCGGCACGGGGATGCTGCAATAGCTCAGTAGCAATGGTTTGCCTGGCTGTAACAGCCACAGCAAAGCGAATTCCATCATTTCGGAGGATAAAACAAAAGAAAAGTAAACGAGAGTGAAAGAAAACAGAAGCTGGCCTATATTCCGTGATAAAGCGTGGGCTCCTTCAGAGTTTTTCCACGAGTCCTGCATAGACAGTTCTGTGCAAATAAATGAGCTCCATCCACCCGGCAGGAGCAGCGCTCCTCTTCCTGTCCCGGCCCCCTCCCAGGAATTCTGCATCACACCAAACGTCTCTGAACGTCAGCTATTTAGTTCTACTTTTAGCTCTGCTTTAAATAAAAGTGTGTGGAGTGCAAGCTGCATAATGAAGGCTCAAAACCATGGAGATGGCACAGACTGCACCGGGCAGCATTACCAAGCTGAGGGGGTTTTAGGGTTTGCTTTTCTTTCTGGCAGACTTATTTACATGGAACAAAACCAAACTTTGCCAAAGAAGTTTCCAGCTCTATGCTGGAGGAGACAAGAAGCTGGTTTCAAATGGAAATGGCCCTGTTTGAGCCTTGAGGACATCCCCAGAGGCAATGGCAGTGAACACATCAACAAACACATCAACACAGGAAGAGCAGGCGAAGGAGTTCTTGACAAATGCGTAAGGACCTCGAACTAATTTTTTTTAAGTATTGCATTTCAAGGCCATCGTGACTAAGCAATATACCAGTTATGCAAGGATTTAAAATAAGCCAAAAATCTAGCACAAAACTCTTCAGAAAGGCCAAAACATTATAAACTCTTCGACCGTAAGAACCTCTTAAAATAAATATATACTCACTATGGAATCAGAGCACAGGTGAAAGCCTCAATTTAAAGCCAAGCATAAGATCCTTCTTCCTCTGCAAGTTTCCTGTGATAAATCAGGTTGTTTAAAGGGCAAGCTCAGTAGCTGGATTTAGAAGAGGAAATATCATCTTGCCTTGCACACCATGACAGGTGATGCTATTCAGCTACAGATTATGCTGACATATTCCTGTTTCACCTACAGGATTGTTTAAATTTAAAAAAAATCCACTAAAACGAGTGTTTTACTGCAGAATATGTCTATTATTTTTCTTAAATCAAAACTCACTGACACAGTTGCTGATGCTGGTAAAAGGCCTCTCCACACAGTTTTACAAATGGTTTAGAATTCAGCATGAGCACACAACTGCCTGCACTTGGGGTAGGCTTGTAAAAGAAACTCAAAAACACAAGTTTATCATCACTCTCAGGGAGTAACAAAATGTTACTGTTCTTTAAAGTAATAATCAAGTAGAAAAGCAAAGCAAGTTCTTTTTAAGGAAGATGCTTTCAGATATATTTCTCTCTTTCTAGATTTAAGCCTGAGACATTGTACCAGAACTAGAACAGAACCTGCATGGACAGTCCCAGCATCCTCCTGCCAGGGCTGCGGCCACTGGCATTGCTCTTCTCAAGAAAGCAAACTATTGAGATTGATGAAACACCTTTGTTCAAGTACTCCTAATAACAAAGGGATTATTCTTCCCCTTTTCTAATGGGTATTTTATTCTGGCAACTGATGGATCTTATATTAAACTGTTTCAATTCCAAGCAGTATCTGCTGCTACAATTACCAAAGAAAGAAGGGATATAGAGCCCTGTGATTTGAAGGAAAAAAACAAGAACAGAAAAAGGCATAAAGTTTACATGACACTAACAACCCTACTGACAGGTTTTTCTGACTTTGCAAACTTCCTTTTACACGGAGGCATTCTTTTATAACCTGACAATTCCCTGCAGCCTGGAAACTTCATGAACATGTCACATATTCTTGTTTTCAACCTCTTTTAAGTCCCTGCAAGAATCTTTCTAACCTACTGGTCAGGATGACATGCAACTGCAGATATGAAATTAATAACCGCGTTTGCAGTACCCTTCTCAAACTACTTCTGCCTTTTACAAGATTCATTGTTTCCCCAAGTACCCTTTTAATGAAGACAAACAAACATCAATAAAGGTTAAAAAAAATAAATAGATTTAAGTGACTTGCAAGAAAAGAAAAACCAAATCATTCTGTCAAGGCACTGTTTGACTTCATCAGCCACTTGGAAAGCCACAAAGGACGTGCTGCTACTCCAGTTTGATCATGCAAGTCTCTGAAAACTTTCCCTGGTCCATTATTTATTTAGAAAAAAAGAACCTTTCCATATTTACCATAAGAGTAGTGAACATGAGACATTAGTTTTCCAGACTTCACAGTGGCTGACAAAGCAAAACACAGACTTAATTTAGGCAGCCAGCAGAGCAAGAATCTTGGAAAAAGGGCACCTTAAATAAATGCACAATAAATGTCTCCTCAGCCCACTCAAGCAGAGCCTTCAGCCACTGCTGTATGTCCATGTCTGCTTTAAAAGCAGGTCATGGATGCTTAGAGGAAAGCCACAGACCCTGATTTCCATCCATCTGGGAATTACTACATTTTGCAAGTTAGCACATATGAAAATGCACTAAGGACAGTACTCTCTGAGTTAATTTAGGCTCAGAGAGTTCTACTACAAATAACCTCCGTAAAACAGTTAACATGACCTACAACAGATTTTTTGAAGGAATGTGACTCCTGAAGAAAATCATCTTTCCATGTTCTGCTAACACAACAAAGCCACAGCCTGACCATCAGCAAATATGCATTTACTAGCCACAAAAAAAAAAAAGAAAATCATAAAGTTACTTTGAAATATGTTTGAAGATTAGCTAAAAACACCTGCAATGCTGTATTCTCAGGAACAGCGCCCATGCCATTAAAGTCTATTCCATTTGAAACACTTCTTCTCCTCTGTTATTCCATGGAAGATCCACACAAGTTTATCAGTACAGGAAAAGAGCAAAACTTCATGAATAAAGTCGTATCAAACCAATATAGCAATAATATGGTTCATGAGGGAACAAACTTTAACAGTAATGTGTTTTGGTTTATCAACTAAAATTAAATCTCTTCCCCCCCCATCAACCCCTTTTTCATTTCAAGACTCTTTTACTTTGCAGGGAAAATTAATTTTGTCTGAGCAGGTGAATATTCCATGTCCCTGCTGCTTTTAATTCATGCAACCTGCTATGGCAACACAGTTGTTTCATTTGGGCTCTTGCAAAAAATTAACAGGAAATTTATTCACCTGTGTGTGCAGATATTGTTGCCTATTACATGGAAATATGACTTTGAAACACCGTATTTACAAAACAGAATATTCCAAAGCTGCCTGGTCTCTGTGGACATCTGTGTAACACCAAGTGCAGCATAAAACAGGAGTAATGAGAACTTCTTTTGAAGGTCCCCACACATGAAAGGGGGTTATGCTGACTCTCTTGCACCTGTGCTGCTCTTTGAACGGCCAGAATCATCCCTGGGATGCATCAACTCAAGCAATTGCGTGGATTATCTAACAAGACAGCCAGACTGCAGCTTTCTTCAAAGCTTTTCCCTGGAAGAGAGATTTGTTCCCTCCAAATCCGTCGGGTGCAGTGAACTCCTCTCTGCTTCAGCTCTTCCAGAGGGAAAGTATTGGCTTGGAGGAAATAACAACTAAGTAGCTCCCTCATCGACAGCAGAAAGCGAGCGCATTGACTTGTGCCCTTTCGGTATTGATGCTCTGGCTGAGTAAATGAAGATGTACAGGGGAAAAGCAAAGAGCACCACAAGTGGGTACGCGACCCAGAAAAGCACAGTAGCAATTTTATATCTTCTTCAATCTTCCTGAAATGTGATTACAGTTGACCTTTAAATCTAGTAGATCAACCAATCGATTCTGCTGGAGCAACCCCGTGTGTGATCTAAGAGCATGCCCACGCTTAAAAAACTTCCCATGGCTGCCTGGCATAGTCATTTTATTTTGCTGTAAAAGTTACCAAGATTTGTCTGAATTGATTTTACTTGCAAGAAAAACACACCACCAAAACTGCAGCATCAGCAGACACTAAAGGTCTTAGATTCTTGCAGGATGAATGCAATATCAATACAATTAGGATGTATCCATACGAGGTACACAAGAGGGATGGAAAGAAGATGTTTCTAATCTCACTTAATCCTAATGCAGCCCCAAGTCTGCTTTTTTTAGACTGTGGGAAAAAAAATAAATACAAGGAAAACTACAAACACTCCAAAGTATTTGCCAGGCAAAACACTGAATTTGGAACGGAAAACACATTTAACAACTCTTTAGGAAGTAAAGCTTTAAAGCTTTCGTGTCGTGTTGGATGGTAGTTTTATTTCAGCTGATAAATTGTCTTTAAAAAAAAACCTCAAAAGAGACTTCAGGATGGTGTTTGTCCATAGTAGGCTTGGAAGTGAGGACCAGCAATACCAGGGATCCTACTCGTGTGCAGCATCTCTCGGATTTCTCTGAGCACTCACTCTGTAGCACAACCCTCATTTTACAGTTCTATATTTTATAGATGGAAAAAGACATGCACAACAAAGTGAACAACTTGTGAAACCTCATCCAGCAAGCTAAGGACGGAGGAAGGAGGAGGATGTACAACTCCAGAGTCCCTCCAGTCCCATGACAAAATTGGCAACACTGCTGCTCCCCAAACCTTCATCCTCTCCATCAGAAGTGTTTTGAGAAGCCCACATTGTACACTCGTGTTCACAGAGTCAACTACATAGCAAGTTCTTTTAAGCTGAAAGTTATTAACTTCGCTCCATATTACATGCAGGGTGTCCAAAAGAACCAGAAAATTGGAACTGAAAGGTTAGCTGGGGCTTTATCAGGCACAAGAGAGCTTACAGAGTTGATCAGTTCTGTGATCTATGAAATTTCTACAAACAGCTTTGGAAGAAGCATCAAGCAGCACAGCCAAAAAAAAAAAAAAAAAAGGCACTGAGCAAACTGAAAATGCTACACTGAAAATTCTGAAAATACAAGATTTGACTCCAGAGTAAAACTGAAGCAGACGGCAAAGCAGAGAACTTGTTAAGTCTGAGTGCAGAGACAACTGCAGAGAAGACTCTAAATAGAACCCAACTGAAAGCAGATGGGTAGGGCAGGGAACATTAGAATAAAAATCTAACTAATGGTAAAACACACAGGGATGTTTTTTCTCAAAAGAGAAACATATATCCACCCTCACGGAGGGATAACCTCGGAGGGTGGAGGAAGCCATCATCTTTTTAACTGCAGCTTATTGGATACAAAAGTAACATTTTCTCTGAATGAAGAATTCCTGTTCCACAAAGAAAAGCCACCATCTGAAAAGAGACAGAGCCCAGTAACACTGCAGTAGTTGAGAATGTCATGATTTCCATCAGAAAACTGTTTTGCAGAGATCAGGAACAGCTGTTTCAAACTGAATTAGACTAAAACTGGAAACAAGCTGTCAAAACCCAAAAAGTATATTTTATACATAAAAGAACGTATTTGATTCAGCTGTTTTATCGTGGTGGTCAGCCAAAAGAGAAATAAAGTAACATTCTGAGATCCAGACGTTGTCACAAAGACTCTCTCATTTTAACACTCTTTATGTAGATTTATTCCTTTGAGCATTTGGAATAGGAAAAATGTCAAACAGCTCATATCACAGATTCTTGAATATTTTCAAACCATGGGCAGCTTAAAACCGTTTAAAGACACCTGAGGACTCTTGCTGCTCCAGTCCACATTCTCTGCATCTTCCGTAGCAGTAACGGGCTGGTGCAATAAGGGAAATATACTGAATTGATGTTGACATGAAATGATTAAAATAATTCACTTTAACCCACCACTTGTGGGTAATAGCACATGCATCCAGCTCCTTTTTGTGCATGCTTGCAGATCCTGGGAGGCTTTTAGTGGGTATTTTCAATATTGATTTCCCCAGGAATTGCAGTTTCATATAATGAGAAGTAAATACATCTATTTTAGAATATACTGTAAAATGTCACATCAAGATACAACTCCTTTGTGTCTAATGGCCCATGCAGTACACAGAGCACCTTTAGTACTCTGCCACTACCACTTACAGGAGCTTAGAGAATCCAGATACAACAACCAAATTAATCAAGGCTATGCTGGTTTTGAATAGAACTATTTGTTCCAAAGCACAACTCTGAACATCAAAGACCTCTGTGATTTCATTATACCCTGTAAGATGTAGCCATTATACCCTACTTTCCAACCAAGTCTGAGGTAATCTTGAAAATACCCTTAGCATTTCAACATGGCCATTACTTCTCATAACGATGATTCATGCTAATTCCATCTAATAAGGATATTAGTTATTACTGTCAGCTTGTCAGTAGATGGGCTTTTGAAGAAGAGGTATCTGAGAACAAGCAAATTCACGAGCACATAAAAAAATGTACACCCCAAGAAATGCATTTTTAACTCACTAGAAGACCAGGCAATCATGCAACTGCAGCCTTGTGCCATTTCTCCTCTCAGATTACTCACCCAGTCCAGATTTAGGCATTTAACCGGGGGGCTTAAGTTTTCAGCACACTCAGTGCAGCTCCAAAGCACCACTGAATGCTTCACACTAAGCCAAGAACTTCACAAAAGAGCACAACAAGGTAACTGCTGCTCAGGATACAGAAACTTTTGATCTTTCTGTGAAAAGATCAAAAACGTGAAAGACTAGCACCTGGTAGAATCAATCAGATTTCATTAAATCTTCTTTTATTAATTCAGAGGACATCTTTTTCCACCCATACTGTAACTGAACAAGTGTCAGTGGTTAAAAGATTTATTTATGTTTTTTGTTTCTTCTGCAAGAATCATTACATTCAGGCACTTAAAATTAGATTGAATGAACTGCTATAAATGCTTGGGCTAATCTTGTATCAGCAAAGGACATGATAACATGTAGTGATAAGTGTCTTTATTTCCAGATCTTCAGATTTTACAGCTCTAGTAGATTTAAATGCTAGCTCATACCACGAAAATATACCAGCAGCAAACGGAGTCGGGAGTGAAGCAGCTCTGAGTGCAATGATCATATTCTGATCTCTATTTTCTAATCAATGTCCAAACCAGCCCAACCACAGCACCACTCAGATTCCGGGAGAGCCAAGACATGCTTCTGGAACTACTCCAGACGCCTGACAGCCAGGCACAGAGTTACACAGCCTACAATTCTTATCCAGCAATGGTCCTGATGTCATGGTCTGTAATTTCTTATTCACTTTCTTCAACTTTCACAGAGCCACAAAACACCACCATTCATCCAGGGCAGGATTACTCTTCCCTCCCAGGAAAATAAAAGTCAGTCTGCGTGGACCTCAAGAGGGAAGAGATTTCGAGGGTCACCACAGACCCTCTGGTTTACACACCTTCAACATCAGCAGCTCAGTATGAACTCCTGCTGAACAAAAAACTGCTGCCACATTTTTGCCAAATGCACATTTCCACGAAGCAGCAACCAGTGGTCAGAAATGCAGTTCTGATTACAGGCTTACACAGTTCCTTACACAGACTAGTCCCAATTTTATTAGCTGTTAGGCCATCTCCATGTTTTGTTACCCAATTATCAACAGCATGAGATTAAGATACAACTGGGAAGAACTGAGCATTGTTTCTATGCAATTCAAACAAATAAATCCACTGTGAACTGTCTGGGGAGGGGCAACTTCAGTAACTTCAAAAGAGAACTCCAAAGAAGAACACAGATGAGTGCACTTCTGCATTAAAAAAAAACCAAATAACAGTCACAATAAAAGACCTGACAACAACAAAAGTAGAGAGCAACAGGGTGATATCATTAAATTTTCCATTTTATTTGATTTCCTCTAGAAGCTACAAAAAAACCTTTTCCATATAAAGAATATCTGTGGGATGCTTATCACCTGCGTCAGTTATTTTATATTAGTGCTCATATTCCTTGAATGCCCTTCACATGAAGGTCACCGAATGCTTCACAACCATCTTTAATTTGCCTCAAAGAAAGCGAGGCAGGACACTGAGTCTCTGAAAACATCCTTTGTGTTTTCGTGGTGGCACCATCCATGACATGGTCAGGCTTTATCACCAGCAGCGAGTCAGTCTGAGCCACGGAGAGCTGAGGCAGGAGAACTGGAAATTCAGAGGAATGCTGGGTCTGAGGGTTTCTCACAAGGCTGCTCTTGTTCTGCAGTCCTGCATATTCATCAGTTAATCCCCAGACAACGTGGATTTCCAGTTAGACTTTGTTGTACTCCTCAGATTCTGAAAGTAAAGCCTCTTCTGCTGCTCTGATGGCTGTACCCTGAGTTACCACAGGCCACATTTCTGTGTCTGTGCCTGGCTTAGCTGGATTCAAACTCAATACAAAGCAGGGCAGTTTTAATTTGGTTTGATGACCACATTACACACCTTAGAAAGGGAAAGCGATCACTGACTTATAAATTACATATTTGAGCCATCCAGTACGAATTGCTTGGGGAATTCTTGCAGAGGGAAAAAAGGAGTTAGGGGAGGAAGAACGAGGAGTGGGCAGAAGTGTTTTGGTTAGAATCACATCAATCATTTCCATCCTGAAATAGGCTAACAGCTAGGACATTAATACTTATCAAAGAAACAGGGAAAAAAACCCACTCATTAACAAATAAAGGGGTTGCAAAGCATTAAATAATTCCCACCAGCTGACAAGGGGGCTGTGATTTATAACAGTGTGTTATTGATAGATCACTTCCCATAATTAGGAAAAGTGAGACTGGTACTGCTCACAGCATTATTTTGATCAGAGCCTTGAAAAATACTGTTGAATAACAACAAACACTAGGCATAACAATAGAAAAACACCACATCATTGTGCTCAGGCTGCTTCAGATTTGAAACAAAATGGTCTAAAAAAAATTCAGTAAGAAAGGCAATTCTGTTTGGACACATATCACCTCAGTTCACAACAGCATCCTGGTGAATTATTACTATGATAACTCTGGGAGGATCACAGACATAAAACATTCAAACTATGTAGCAAAAATAAGTCAGAATCAAAGGCTAATTATTTCTCAGTTTTTTTAAGCAACAAGTTACTCCTCACAACTCTTCTCTTCCTGAAGTAACAGAGTAACCTCAGTCTACTAAAACGTCAAATAAATCCAACTAATTTCTCTACTAGCACAAGTCAGCATATGTGGGAAATTCTCACCTGCCATGATAACTTTCCATAGTGCAAGGAAAAAACCACATTGTCAATTTTCATTTCCTTTCCTTCAGATTATCAGGTGTCAAAACCACTTTTATAGCTATAAGATAACAATAAAATAGTTACAATAGCCCTGGCTTGGACTTTTGGTCTGAAACCAACATAGGAATCAAAGGCAAAGTACAGAGAGCCCAAGAGACGAAGATTCCAGGGATTCACAGCTGAGCAGGCGTGGAGGCTGGTGAGCCTGATGAACAAGGGACCAAGAGAGTCCACTGGTGGGACAGTCCCTAAAACTAAAGATCCTCCCCAAGTCAAAGAGACAGAAAAGGCTTCCCCCCAGGATGCTTTGCCTTATTATGTTCACGTACCCCCGTTCTGCTTCCCCGGTTGGCCCGTTGGCCTCCCTGCCCCTCTATACCTTATTTGTCCCTGCCCTAGAAAGTTCTCACGTCCTTGTTGTCCCACTGGCCCTCGCTCCATCACCACTCCCTCAGTGTTTCCCTTTGGCTCCCATACCCTAATCCTGCCTGCATACCATCCCCGTGCCCTCAGATCATCGGCCCCTGATGCTCTCTCCCCACCTCCACCAATCCCATATATATATACACACATNGCACCAATGGGAATAACACAAAGGAGGGACTTAGGGTAGGAACCAATGGGGTGTTGAGTTTAACAGAACTTTCTAGAGCTTTCTACATATTAATCAAGGGAAATGAATATTTATAACAACATACATAAAACTGGGAGGAGAGCCACAGCGATCTGGGCGACTTTGGCCACTTGCACTGCTACACATACATAAACCTGGACCCTCCCATGTTCTTTGTCTTCATCCCTGGACCTCTTCATGTGCGTGGCTGGAATAAACCTCTCCCGTGGAACTCTATACCAAGACCCTTCCTGCCTCTTTGCCCTTGACCCGTTCCTAAAGCAGCTGTCTGGTGTGTGTGGTTATGTGTGTGTGAGTGTCGCGGCCTGCCGAGCGACTCCGTACGGGAGACGCTTCTGGAAGGTTGCGGCACCCAACATCTGAGCCCGCCACAACAAGGAGGGCAGATGCACCTTCCATAGAGAAGATGGACATAACTGATGTTATCCATCTCCAGTGCCCCAGACATTGCTCTAGGCAGGATCTCTACGGAAAACAAACCCTATCTAACAAGCAGCAGCTGGTGATTCTGCCTTTACTGCTGCTATTATTATGAACTTCCCTGTTTTCTTTATGGTTTTAACCATTTTCCTCCTCTCACTATATGCACTTTCTTTTTTAAACTATCATTGCAGAGCTCTAAGACCCTCAGAAAAATTTTATGTCCCACCTTTTTCCTTCCCCAGTAAAGCACATGTAGACTACTGAAATTACAGCTTGGCACGAGCACTTTCTTCCTCATCACAGCTTTTCCAGTGCTTTTCCCTCCCATCATTATAATATCAAGGATAATGTGTGCACTACCTGAATTTGCCATCCCTGCCACTGCTGGTCACTAAAATCAACCGTGCAATAATAAAAGTCAGTATTCTCCAGGCAGACAAGTGAGCAGTAATTAATAACTGCAGTGGTTGGAAGCAGAGAGGTAACCACCTGTCTCCCAGTGATATTAAAAAAAAAAAAAAAAAAAAGAAAAAACAGAACATTAATGTAATTCTGAACAGCAAGGGCATTTCACCAGACATTTGCCCAAAATTACACAGAATTAAAAGCCCATAAAGGGCATTTTTCCAGACTGCCAGGCAAACAACATTAGTCACTGGCTATATACTACTTGGCACCTACAAAACATTTCTGTCCAAAGAACCCAATGCACTTGAGACACATTTAGACTAGAAACTCTCCCAAGAAGTAGGTTAAGTAATATTATCCTATTTTATCTGCACAAAAAATGAGGCACACAAAAAATTCATGCGTCCTGTTCAAGGTTACAACAATTAATAAGAGAAGCAGGAATAGAATCCAAGTGGCCCAGCTCCTATTTTGTGTCCAGTGTACAAAACCCACCAGTCTGCATGCCATTCACATCTCCAGTGACAGGAATATAAATTCCCGTGGCTGATCTGCACAGGAAAGGAGCCCACAGCTGGACTTTCCAATGCAGCTCCCTCTGGGAAGCTCTGATTCTGCTCTTATGAAGGAGATTCCAATGTGCTCTTCAGTGTCCATCAGAAATCCTCTAGTAGGGACTTGTCACTTTGCTTCAAATCAAATTTTATTTTATTTTTCCCACTTGTTCCCTTCTGTGAGCAAACCAAGGGATTTTGATCACTTCAGATCTTCTCTTGAATAAACTCCTGTAGAGCTCCCAGAGAATACCAGCTGCACCATTAACCTTCCCACTCCTGTCCCAGCAGAGGTGACCCTCAAAACGCACTTCTGGAAGCACTGGGCCAGCAGATGACCCAGGTACCATGGCCCAGTGCTCCTCAATGCCACACGTCTGTCACTGCTGCTGTGACACTCCAGTACACACGGAGAGAAAATCTTTCCCAACTTGGGTGGATGAAATCTCAGCAGAACAAGCTGGATTTCCACTTAACAGGTTGTCACAATATTACAATGCTGCATTTCTGTACAAAAAAAGTCCTGAAAGATTTTGGCCACCTGCCTGAAATTCCCAAGAAGTGCCAACACAATAATCCAGTTACACTGTCCATGCTACTGTAAAACTACAGTGAATTCACAATGTTTGACCACACCCAAAATTCAAAATTAATGTTCCTTGGAATGAACACGTCCTTTTACAATCGAGCGGAAGTAATTTTTTTCCTGTTCTGCAGTGTTTCTCTACTATCATGGTTAACATTTAATGTCATTTATTGTCATTAAACTCAGTATTTGTGTCTAATCAATACTAAGCTACCAAGCGCAGCTGTAACAAGCCTGGTCTTTCTCTACATGCTCTATTGATTTCTTTTTTTTGGAGCTCTACAATAAACACAATTTATACAAATAATTTATCAGGGAACATATCAAAATAATTTAATAAACAAAACCTATCTATACCTTTTCTCTTCAGTCATGTGACAGAAAATCATTTTAACTCATTAATGGTAATCTTAACAGTTCGATTTTAAATTTATGTAAAAACAAGAGGAAGCCATGAAGCAACAAATTTAAATCCAAATACTTTTAGCCTATTTCCACATGCAGATCAACAGTAATTTTTTTCATTTTGTATTTCCCAGCATATTATTTTCAAATAAATTTATGACAACTCCTGTCCAGCTCTGTTCACTTGGAAAACTTGTAATGCACAGGTATCATAAAGTTTATCCAAGTTGCCAAAATAATCTTTTCACACATAAGTAAATTAAATAATTTGACATAAATCCTACTTCCCTAAAAAGTTACAAATTCAGAAAAGTTGATTTTTTGCTTTCTGCTTGAAGCAGTAGAAAACAGCCTTCCCAAACACATGGTGTATCACGTTTTGCAAGCAGCATCTCATGAAGATAAAACAAAACCACTGCCCCTCAAGTACACCTACACATGTGGGTTCAAGAACAGCTGAACTGGAGTAAAGCACATGGATAAATGCAACTCTGGAAAGAGCAGGGAATACAATACTGCACTTCAGTGATGTTAAAAATCAAGGAAAAAATTTAAAATAACATCACTTGTTCAAGACTACAGTTGCTCTCAATTTTCCCCACTTCTACTGCTGCTAATATTATTTGAAAGTCTGAACACAAACCCTTTACTGCAAAGGAAGGGGGAGAGGGAAAGATGACTTGCAGAAGACTATTTTTACTTGGGCAAGTGAACTCTGCTGATGCTGCTGTCACTCAGCAATGCAGGGGAGACTGAGTTTGCTGCTCTCCAACAAACACAGCGTTCCCTCACTGGTTGAAAGTAATCCTGGAGCGTTGGTTTGGGAGTTGATCCATTCTGCACACACCCTGAATAAACAACAAACAAGCAAAAAATCTCTACAGTGATTAAAGCTCAAGTCTGGGGCATGAACTACTTAACAGCATCCCAGCAAGAGAGGGGAAACCTGCCCAAAGAAGCATTTTCCTTGCTCAGTGGACATAAACCACACTATTTTCTGTTCCACTGGAGCCAATGGAAACACCTTAACAGGCACTGCCTCGGGCACCCACAGGGCGAGGGCATGGAACACTTTGCCAAGGACAAGGAACAAGCAAGTACACACTGCAGGCCATAAATAACCTCCCTGAAGCTGCAGATGGAAACCCAAAGTTTATACCACTCAAAGAATGAGCTGACACTCCTGGATTCCAAAAACCCACACCTACTCTGACCACCAGCATTACTGCAGCTGGATCAAGTGACCACACCACCACAAGCTTCATTAAAAATTTTATGTGTGGGGAAGTATGATATTGGTTAATCACAGCACCAACAAGTATTTTTTCCCCCCACAAAACCTCTTTGTCATCCAGTATTGAGAACAAACGCTAAGAAACACGCAGTTGCTTAGTAAAGGATGCTGATATTCATGAGTTGGTGGTCTCATCTCCTGCAGGAAACAAGCAGCACTGGGAACAGGGAAGGATGGCACAAGGCCACCTGGCATACAAGTGTGCTGAAGAGCAAGAGAAGAGAGTTCTTACAGTGCCTTCCACAAATCTGAGGTCACATCCCTTTAAAAAAAAAAATAGTCAAAACTTAATCAGTATTTCAGTCTAGAAAGTGACTTTCAAAAATTCCTTTAATCTAAACTTAGCTGATGTCTTCTGCTCTGTGGTGATCTCCCTTGAATTCCAAGACAATGCAAGAAGCAGGCACCTGGTAATGAGGGAAAAGGCAGAGCCTCTGCAGACCTAGTCCTGACTGTTCCAGGCAGCATCAGGCCACACACACTCAAACCAGGAGCCCTCCTGACTGCTGCTGTCATCTCAGATTTCACCTGCTCAGACCCAGCAGTATATTATTACAAAAAAAAAAATCAACTGCCAAGATGTACATAACTGCTAAACCCAGAATTCAAGTACAATGACTCAACAAAGACAGTCCATGAGAAAAAAAAACTACTGCTATCTACAAACTTCCTATCTTACCCATAATATTCTCTCTGCATTAACCTTGCAGAATGATAGCTCATTTTTACCTTATCTAATATTATATCTTCGGTATTACATTAGAGGGTACATATGGATCCTTCTGGGAAACAGCACATCAATTGTAATAAAGATAATCTCTTTTCTTAAATAAAATTGAAGAGGAGGAGAAAAAGATTTATCAAGTAGACCTAAACACTGCTCCATGGCTACTACACATCTCCATGCACCCCCACAGGCAGCAAAGTAATTCACTTCCATGATTTCTACTGATATATAAAATAAGTTAAAGCAAACAAGAAAAACCACTTAGCTGTTGCTTGCAATAAAATAAACTTCCTGTGTTTTTCAGCTATGGCTTGGTGAGGGCTGTTAAACACCTGAAAAGGAAAGTTCCTTTACAGCTGTGTGTGTATGCAATTAATGCATCTGACAAGCTGTTGTGTTCCCAAACAGCTGCTTCCATTACACAGACAACTTTACCATCTGCAAAACTATTGGATAAACTACAGCAAGTAAATATCAGGAGAGCAGGTGCTCATAAATAACAAGCGCTGCCAAGAGAACACACTTCTGTAAGGGAAGTTTTCATTCTTCCCACTGGACTTTTTCTTACTCCTGAAGCAGGTAAACTTGCAATCAGAAATGGAGGAACCAGTGCTGTGACTCACAAGAGCAGTAAAAAAAGGTTCAGGGCAAGTATCTGTGAAATCACAATTAAATGCAACTCATCTCTACTGCACTCAGCCAAAGGGGTCAGTAAGTTTGCACCTGAAATGGGTCTTCTCCAAATGCATAACCAAGCACATCTACAAGTATTAATTATGGCAAACAAAACAAGCTGATAAGTGTCAGGTTAGTCTAATCTCCTATGTCAACACTCACATCTTAAACACAGCATCTTCCATTTATGTCTCTGACTATGATTTTCACTCCATTTCACCCAGCACTGCTACTTAGCCCAGAATTTGTCCATGCATCCAAGACCAGAACAAAATCAAGTATTTGCTGGACCCAACATCAAATCAAAGCTTCAAATAGAATAAAACAACTATTCTAACATCCAGTATCTCATGGACCACAGGAGAGTGCTTTGATACACTGAATACTAATTTGCTTCTCACAGATAACCCCGTTATTACCAACCTTACTTATTATTGTCCTAGAAGTGACTTCTAACAGTCTCCTCATGTCTTAAAAATAAGCAGAATGCATTGAAACATGCAACACAGTCTGTGCACTCAATTTCCTTGTATTTTGTGAATGTTCTTTTGGAATGGCACCACAGCCCCAGAAGTCTCCTCCCCTGGCAGCCGTGGGGTTGCTCAGGCCATCAGTAATGCATGAACAATCAAAGGCAGAGGAAAATGCCCTTATCTCAGCTCATCAAAAATACAAGCAGGCAAGCCACAAAGGGGTCACAAATTAAAAATTAAATGCAGGCAGACCTAAAGTGTATTGACAGACCATCACTTCTAAACCATCCCTGCGAAGCAGCTGGAAACAAGAGACACATAATAAGAATAGAAGGCAGCCAGAAGAAGTAATGAAATAACTCTTATTCAAGAGGTGTATTTAGCAATGAAGAATTAAGCAGGAACAGAAGGATCTGTGCTGGTAAATCCAGCAGCTCACACCCTCACACAGGCAGCACATCTCCTGCAACTTAGCCAGTACTTTCTTTTATCTCTGTTGTCTCTGACTTCTGTACTGTTTTTCTCCTGCAACATTTCACTGTGTATATGAGTGCACAGGATACTAAAATTTCCAGCTTTCTGCAATCTGAATCCAGGATTACAAAAAATTGCTCTTCAAAGCTCCATAACACTCTAAGTTAATAAAAAACTACATTAGAACAGCTCTGTCAAAGCTATTTCATTACCGCCTGAGTTTACTCTGATAATGACCTAAAGAAGTAATTAAATCCCTGAAGGCTTAACTGCCTTACAAGTTTATAAGTTTTCCTACTTTTACTTTTGCTGAAACTAGCAAATTAATTATTTTTTCTTCAGTGCCAATAATCTGCTGCTAACAGCAAGGAACACAAGCAAACATGAAATATTTTCTCAATTACTAAATCTCCACTTAAAAATCTTTCCTGTCCCCCATTTTCCAATCATACCAAATTTCTCTCAATGCCATATTCTGCTGATTTTAGAAAACATTAATACATATTTATATTTTCACACATTACTGTATGAATATTATTGTGGTATTCATACAAACATTATTGCAGTACCCTATCTTAAATCTGAATAATATTAGAATGGTTGGCTCAAAGTATAACAAAACTTGCCTACAAAGTATTTGTGTACTCTCAAAGTCTTCCTGGCTCATGTATCATAATAAATAATTTAAAGTGGAACTGTTTCTTTTAATGCTCTAAATATTTTCAGATTTATTATTCCTGCTTACTCCTGCTGCCTTGCATAAGGGTGTTAAAAGCTACAACTCAGGACACACTCACTACTAATAATTATTGTAACAGAAATTAATCCATCTTTTATATTTCTTAACAGCTTACATTATTTCAAACATTATTTTAAGAAAACTTTTAAATACTTATTCATTTTAATATTTCTATAAAAATTAATAGGCATGTTCAAAAAAATCAGGATGAGAACAGGCAACCCGAAACATAACAGTGCTCAGAGGCCAGCAATAATTGCAAAGCCATATTTACTTATTTAAGAAAATCAGGTGAGGAAAGGAGTGGTTTTGACCCACAAGTAGATTGTTAAGAGCAGAAAAGGAAACATACCTATCCAAACATACAGGTTTATGAAACTGAATTATGTTGTTGAGAAGAAGTTTCTTTCAGCAAAACCAATTTTTTTAAAAATGTAAAAGACTGCATTAATATTATCTGCCTTTTTCTTTTACACTATTTAAAATTCAATGCCATATATATGACATGCAAACAGGAGGGATGTCAAAGCTGCTGAATAGAAAGTCGCTTTTGAGACCATGGGCAGAAAACGGTGGGGAAAGGCTTCAAGATTTCTGATCATGACAACTTCCCTACAGGACTTTCCTAGAAATACTTTGGAGGCGATATAAGCTGTTGATTCTCTGTTCTAATATCCCACTACAGTATTTACTGCCAGATGCAAGGACACAACACACACTTATTTTATATCTACGTAAGATGCTAAATGTGGAAGCTATTGTTCTGTTTGGGAGTTAATACCCCCTTAGAGATCAAGGGCATGCCTTGGTATCACAGAAAAGTCTCCTCTTAATTAAAACATCATTTTATCCTTGAAAGTACATTTAGGTACATATTATGCTCCTCAATTCTAAAAAAAGTCAGCCCTTTTGACAGCCCCAAACCCTCAGAAGTCTGCTGTACCACTAATCCAACATGCAATGGGAATACACAACTGAATCACACAGATGTCTTTTGTTACCTTGTTTGACCATTTGTAGGCCTGGAGAAGTTGGCTGTAGAGGGGGGTTTTGTCCTGCACAGGGTCGAGGCTCAGGAGCCCACTGTTGTGCAGGGGGTGGTTCTCCGAGGGTTTCCCAACGAGGTTGCTCAGACGCTCCAGTTCACTGGAAGAAAGCAGAAGGGCATTTTTTAAAGTCAGCTCTGGGAATCACAGACGTACAATCCTCCAGGGACAGCAGCGTGCACCAACTCTATTTTAGTATCTAAATGAGTTTTAAATACGTCCCAAATTTGATTTCAAACACAATCCCTCTTATTACCCAAACAATTTGAAGCAGTCTGTTGGTTGTTAAGCTCTGCTCTTCTTAGGAGAGAAAGTACAAGTCAAGAGTCTTTGAAAACAACCTGGAAAGAGTCAGACTTTGTTGAGTCCTGTTCACAACCCAGGGCAACTCCTGAGCAAAGCAGCTCCTCAGAAACCACAAAATTCTGACTTTAGCATCACCTGCAATACTAGAAGTAATTTTTTAACCACCAAGCAAGCAGATGCCTCATCCTTTCATTAGAGAACTCCAAATTAACATCGTCCTCATATAAATATACACAAGAACTGGCATTAGTCCTAAGCCTAGAGACAATCCTGCAAAGGCTGTGATTACTCAAGTATCTGCCTTCCAAGTTCTCAGGACAAGGAAGGATCTTCTGATTTCCATGAGCAATTTGTGTATTTGTAGTGTAAAATACTCAACTGAAGCATAATAAGCACCATTTTCCCATGAAAAAATCCCTCACTGTGAAATGATCTATCATTGCTTCATATCTCATTTGTCAAACACAACATTTAATCATAACAAAAGTTAAGCAATTTTTCAAACTTGCATTAATCAACTGTAGAAGAAAGACTAGCCACTTTGCACAGATATAAAAAGCAGTTTTTCAAGTGACATGACTAATCAAGTGCTTTTCCTTCTGACTGCCCAGTGCTACACCCTAGTCTGAACTTCAGAACTTCCCCTAAATTAAATGCAGCACTCAGACTGTTCAAAAGGCAGCTTATGAAAGAGTAAAGAAAAATCCCAAATATCTCAATTTGCATTTAAGAGAGATTACAAAAATAAACTCCAACAATCAGGGAACTGACAGTTAAAAGACTTCCACACTTCACTACTACAAAATTCTCCTTTATTAACCATCATTCCTTCAAGTTTTCATGGCCTACATTCTTTCGAAGCCTCTGGTGCTGTGAACACTGCAAATCTGCTCAATACTCCTTGACAAAAGAATACAATAAAATAAGTGTGACTAGGCATAATAACTGAGGATTTGCTGAACAGAGATAGCAGTCAATACTTTCACTACATAAAAGTCCACTGGTAGCATTAACTTCAGTACACCTTGGAGCATTCCCTTGCTACTTGAATTGGGCAGTTCATGGAATACCATGAGTTGGAAGGGACCCAAAAGGATCCCAGTCCAACTCCTGAGTTATCTATTATTGTTTGGGAGCAAGATTTTGAGGTTATACCTGATAACTCTTTAAAAGGCCACAGAGCAAGGCAAGAAGGATAACCAATGGAACAGCTCAGCTTCCACGGAGGGAACCGTGAGGCCGCCTCAACTTGAAAACTAACAACCAAAAGGATACAACATCTACCCCAGAGCTGGGTACAACATCATTCATGAGAAGGGTTATCCACCACCGTTCCCAACAGAAGAGAAGTGGGTAACAAATTATATATTACCATGATCACAACTACACATCAGCAAGGCCTTTTAATCAACAAGAAACAAATTCTTGTACACAAGACCCTGACCCAGAAGATGTTCTGGGAAAGGGTGGTCTAGCATCTGTGGACACCTCCCTGGACAGTGCTGATGGCTCCCAGAAGGATACAGCCAAACCCAGCAGCCCAGTGGCGGCATCAACACTGACCATCATTGAGTCAGTTAGGCTGGAAAACACCTTTATGATCATTAAGTCCAACCATAAACCTCACATTGCCAAGTCCACCACTAAACCATGTCCCTAAGTGTACACTAAGTACTCGGGTCCTGTGTCTGCGTACACAAAACTGCTGAATGGAACTGTGAGCCAGCCTCTCTTCTGCCCATAACTTTCCTCCATGTCTTCAGCCTCAGCAGTTTGTCTCTACTTGAACAAAACACACCTGCTGGCACGAAGCAACTACACTTAGCTGGGATAACTTTCCAGCCTTTCAAGTTCTGGTAATAAAACGATCGTACTTGAACCCCCTCAGATGCTACTGAATAGTCTGCACCTAGGAAGTGTTTGAATTTTTAACAAAAAACCTCAAAATGCAGAGAAAAATCTCCCCGCAGCCGAACACCTTCACCTTGTCAACTTCACGAGGTCCTTCGTGAAAACAAAACGAGAACAAGAACCAGGTAAATATTATAAGCACGTTCAACCCTTTGGAGACTTTGGAGCGGAACACCACGAAGGAGTAACGCGCACAATGCTGGGGGTAATAAAATTGAGCGTTTTCGCATTTATTTGCCTAAAACTTTCCCCTGGAGTGAAGACGGCCCCACTGGGCGCTGAGAGGAACCAGGACAGCCCGGGACCCCCTCCCTGCCCACCGGGGGAACCCCCGCCGGGGCCGCTGCTCACCCCAGGTCGCGGCTGACGGAGTGCAGGCTCTCCTGGAAGGCGGCCACGAAGCCCTTCTCGCGGCCCTCCAGGGTCTCCTTGTTGCGCATCCCATCCTTGAGGCAGTCGAAGACCCTGGTGACGCTGGAGCGCAGCGCCTGGATGGCGGCGATGGCCTGGGAAAACGCCTCCAGGTTCACGCCGGGGCTCAGCGCCCCGTCCGCCATCTTGGCCGGCGCCACCGGCCCCGCCGCGCCGCCGCGCTGCACGCTGGGAAATGTAGTCCGGGCGTGTGTGGGAGGCCGGCTGTTGATCGCCGCGAAGCGCTTTTTTAGAGACTTTTATCTTCTATTCCTGGGCCACTTACGTCAACAATCACGGAGTCGGCAAGGTTGGAAGAGACCTGTAAAATCATGGGATTAGCTCAGCTGGATAGAGCATGGTGGTAGTAACACCATGGTTGTGCTTTCACGTGGGCACCATTTACTTTGAGAGTTGGACTTGATGATCTTTGTGTGTCCCTTTCAGCTCGGAATATTCTGTGAATCTGTAAATCATCAATTCTAACCATCCACCCAGCACTACTACTGTAACCCCTAAACCACATCGCCCAGCGCCAGATCCAGATGCCTGGAATCACAAAATTACAGAATCATAGAATCACAGAATATCCTGAGTTGGAAGGGACGCAAGGATCATCAAGTCCAGTTCCCGGCCCTGCAAGGACACCCCAACAATCCCCCCATGTCCCCTGTTGTCCAAACACTCCTGGAGCTCTGGCAGCCTTGGGGCCGTGCCCATTCCCTGGGGAGCCTGTGCAGTGCCCCACCACCCTTTGGGGGAAGAATCTTTTCCTAAATCCAATCTAAACCTCCCCTGCCACAGCTCCATATCATTCCTTCAGGTCCTGTCACTGATCACCAGAGAGCAGAGATGAGTGCCTGCACCTCCATTTCCCCTCTTGTGGGAGCTGCAGACCACAACGAGGTATTTATAGGGTTTATTCCCTCCCTTGGATGTTCTGTGGTTCTGTAGGGTGTGTTCCAGGCACAGAACCAGAAATAAAACCATTTAGGATGGGAAGCAAGGGCACCAGTCCTGCTGCAATAACTGCACCGAGCTTGATGCAGGCAAGAGCACTTCCATCATCCTGGTGCTCCTGGGGAGACTGGAGATGCGCAGGTCCCATATTATAGTCCATGTCTTAGTGATGGAGCCACCTGGAGCAGTGAAAGGTGTCCCTGCCCATGGCAGGGGCTGAAACGAGATGACCTCTAAGGCCCCTTCCAACCCAAACCAGCCTGTGATTTTGTGTTTCTATATTTCAGTTGTGATTACTGTGGAAACAAGGCCCTCATTACCCAGCCTTTCCAAAGCACTGCAAAGTTCAGGAGTGCTCTCACAGCACTAAACAGTACCAGTTTGATTTTGTAGGAGCTGCTTATGTTTCCTATGCCACTGCCAGCTCTTTTCACCCTCAGAGTGCAGCTGAAATAAATAGAGCTAAAGTAAATGAAGCACTGCACAGGCCAATAGTCGCTCCACACAGAGTAAACTGCAGCACAGGGATTGGTCTTTTGTTTTCTCAGCTTCTAAAGTAAATAACAACCCCTTTCATAAAGGTATTAATTAAATTCAGTAAGCAAAATTCACACAGATCCCTTAGCCATGGGTGATTTTTTTTTTTCTATGTAAAATGGAAATGAATACGACAAGGAACAGCCGAGGTGTCAGTGGCCAAGTGAAGCGAAGCTTCGCTCTCCACTCAGTGACACTTTTCTGTCTGTCAAGTGATGGATTCTGAAAATTGTATCCAATCAATTAAATGTTCTCAGAACACCATGTGAGGTATTGGAAAGTGAAACCCTATTACTTAGCATGAAGAATGAGAAAATGAAAGGGCTGCGGTTCCTCTTCTCTTGAGCTTAGGGATGCTGCTCTGTTGAAGCACTGGGGCAAAGCAAACCTGGAAGCAATATAGGCTGAAGCAATGGAGTTCAGCCTACCCAGCCAGTGAAATACAGAGCAATGTGCTTCAAAGAATCAGCAATGGACTGAGCACACTTAGTAAGGCAAATAGGAACGAGATAGGAATAGTTCTTTGTGTTAAAAAATACTGAATCAAAGAGAAGCCGCCAGAGGCAGAAAGGACAGGACTATCTCAGCCAGACTGGCAACTTAAATGGTTTATGGAACTATAAAACTAGTTATTTTAAACATAAAATACCTTTCTTTGGACTAAAATAGATTGGTCAAGCAGGTATTGTGTTATAAAGGAATACTTGCAAGCTGAGAGCTCATTCCCACATGACATTATTTTTTTTTCCTCCCACTACAAAGTTCAGACTCTGGGTGCACATTGCAGATGTCTGTAACTTATTTTATATGTTATCACTTGGAAATGGATTATTCTTTTCCATTTAATATTTAATATTTTTAAACATATATTTTTACATGTCAATATTGCACTTTTTTAAAATTATCTCCAAGATCCCTGTCATTGTGGTGCCCGAATGCAAGGAGTTTTGATTTTACATCCTACCTGGAACAGTAAAAAAGGTTTGACAGTTTTTTTTTACTATTTTTAAACTAATGACAAAACAGTGGCCTGAAAACAAAGCCATAAATATATAAGGAACCATTTGGAACTTGCCCCTGTAGAACAAAGTGCACCGCATAGCTTTGCCTTGGAAACTCAAAGGAGGGCATTCACAATTTTTTGCTCCAGGGATCTGCTTTTTCTTGCATAAATGAGGAGCCAAGTTCTCCTGAACAGACAACAGGCAATTCAGAGCACTCAGAGCTCCACTGGCTCCGTGGGGAGTTAAGGCAGGCGCTGCTTCAACACCTACAGATAATGGCTGAAGAAGAGAGCAGGAGCTCCTTTTCCTCTTGTTATTCCTCCTTCTGTTTTGCCACATCGAGAAGGAAAAGGCTGCATCATTTGGCGTGTTCGTTTGTAGGGCATTGCCGTGCCTATGTTGCTTGTTTCTTTTAAGCAAAATTCCTTAACTGGCAGCTTGCCCAAGCCAAGGCAGTATGTTCACTTCATCTTCATTATAGGTGTATTGTAAGGGGGCATTATGGATAGAAAATATGTGGAACCGGGATATCTCCAAGGTACCAATAAAAATCTTCTTGCCTTAAAATCATTAATGAAACGTAAAAGCAAGACTCCAGCTGATGTTCGAAATATCCAAAAATCTTATTATCTGACAGCTGCTGAGTGGGCTCCTGCAAAATTATCTGGGTGGCTCAATGTGGGCAGGTTTCCACACCTGAGCAAGCATCAGAACTGGTATCTTTTACCCTCTCTACCAGAAGTTCAAGGACCTAGTGATCTCCCACCAAAAAAAAGATCACACTTAAGGCATAGGGAGTATACCCACATGGCAGAACTCGGTGTCATGTGGAGAGGTGCAAACAGCAGCCCTGCTCCCTTAGAGCAGCATCCTGCCCACACTAATAAACTCTGTGTCTCAGCCTGGCTAATTAGCTGTGACAGACCCTGTGCTAACACAGTGATGCTCCAGCCAGCCCATTCTCCCCATCACTGTTGCACAGCCCAGTTCTCCCCATCACTGCTGCTCCGTGCCGAGCAGAGACACTACGAGATGGGAGAGAGAAAACTGCTCTGAGCTGCCAGTTCTGGATCTGTTCTGTGGCTAAAGAGAGAATTTCATTTTGGGTGCTGTCAGTCTCGGAACGTACATAAGCTCTGAACTCACTTGGAGAGAAGGGGGGGAGAAAAGTAACAATCCAGCCTGGCATCACATGCAGTAAGAGAAGTTCAGTTCCCTTCTCAAGCAGAAGCTTGGCTGGGGGAGTGTGTAATTAAGATGAGCCTTTCACAGCAAAGTATGTTACTCAAATTGCAGCTACGAAGAACCACGTGGGCTGTAATTAATCAGCAACATCAAAGCAAAGGGATGACTTCAGAATCCTTGCAGAGGTACTGTAAACAATTTGTTAGGGAAGAAAGTGTCCAATTAGAAATGCATTCTCATTTAAGAGAAATTAATTTTGTTGTCAGGAAAGACAATTAATGGCCACTACTGGGTTTCAAAGCAAGTGCAGATAATCTCTCACAAAACGTCCGACCAGGGCTCAATATTTGAAATAACTTATAACATAAGAAATTATCTTTATCTTCCTCTGACAGAGATAAATGCTGATATTTATTCTATGGCAAGCTGGACTGATATTCATCACCAGAACCTCTTCATTTCTTTATACTTCATTGCTACATTCTTGACAGCACTTCAGATAAATATAATAAACTGATTTTGTTGTTGTTGTTGTTCAAATAATTGTGATGCTCAATAATGCAATTGGCAAGACGTTTTTGCTATTTTTACGTTCCTATTAATTTCTTTCAGGTTTTCAGTCTTCAGTTAGCCACAGAGTTTACTACACGATGCATTATTGAAACAGAAGAGAAGCTGAGGGGTTATCGACTCATGTTTGAGGCTTCTGCCAAGAGAAGGGAATGTGTCCTGCCTCCTTTTAGAGAAGGCTGGAATGGCAAGACATTTTCAGATGAGGAGGAGACTTGCTCTTCGGTGCTATTTCTTTCCTATTGTTCCCTGAATCAGAATCCCCCACTAAATCCAACAATAGTGAGCAAAAATCTTATCTGAACACTCCTGCCAGAAGAAACAGTGAAATAATGAACTGAGCTGACAATGATGTAGTTATCATCAGATTTCCTGTGGGATGAATAGAGTTAGCTTCCTATTGTTTCATGCTCTCAGGCGACCAGGCTCACATTCAAAAGGATCTTCTCCCACGTCATGGTGGATGGAAAACAGACCTGGAGGCCTCCCTGTCCCCTTAGGGGGTCTCTATAACTGTAGGAACTACAATTTTCGGGTGGCTATTCAGTAATCCAGAGTGTTTTCTTTCAGTTTATGGTTATAAAGTGTCCCCATGACACACAGAGAATCCAGCACGTAACAGATTTTTCTGCAGAACCACCAAGGGCTGGCTGGATTATGACTTCTCGATTCCCTCTTGCCTGATGAAACTGGCACTCTTGATATCAGTTTTAAGAAAATTGAAAGCGATCTGCTGTTGTGTTGCGCTGCTTCTGGAACTTGGTTCCTTGGAGACGTCAACTTAACACCTTATCCCAGCACTGAATTTACATGAGAAGTGTAAAGCAAAATACAAAAAGTAAACCATACCCAGCAAAACTCATGGTGTTATTTTATGCATGAGGAATTCTGTCCCAAAATATGTCAAATTTTACTTGCAAAAATAAAAGGCTGCTGTTTTATTCTGTATGTGTGCAATCTGCAGAGAACTCAGTTACTTCTTTTCTTTAAACATTCAGTGATCAAATGGGGAATCTGCTGTAAAACCGAATGGGAAGAAAGTACCATTATTTAAAGGCTACAGAACTGCTTAAAATTAGAGCTGTGAAGGCACCAAAAAATACCAGAAATCACAGATGGTTTGCAGATAAATTCACATTGCATTTAGTCCACTCAACATCTAAAAAAAACCCCTATGCTTTTGCCTTGCTTTTCAGTCTATCTGTTGATGCCTGCTCAAAACGTACTTTCCTTAAATTGGGCTTTGAGTCGTGTTCTGTTGCCCTACACATTCAAATCCCAGTCATTTTGAAAAATCTGCACAAATATGTATTTTTAAATGATGTCGTTAAAATTTAATATATTCTGCATACTTGCAAAATCACAACTATCCTGAGCAGGTTAAATAAGACATTAGCAGGGATGAAATAGTAGCAAGAACAGACAAGTAGTTCTGCAATATGCAAGTGGCTGAGACAGAATGACCCAGTTGTTTCTTCTTGTCTGTATTGATGATTCTGCAGTATTAGAGTCAGTTAAACATTGTTTTCCCCACCCAAAGACTGCAGGATCAGGCTTTTACATAATTCTGGAATATTCGTGTATTCTGTAATTTAACTTGTTAAAGGCTATTGGCTTTTTTTTTTAATTCCTGGGCTGTATTTTCAAATGTTCTGTCTTGTCCCCTGGGTTTTCTCTCTGATACTGGCTTGCTTTGGGGAAAATTCCGCTTCCATTACCATGAAAGATCAGGATTTGGCACAATCATTCCAGCCTCACTGCCTAGCAGCAGTCAGCAGAATTTGTTGAATACATAATGCTCCATTCTCCTCCTCACCAGGTTCTTGCGGAGGGATTTTGCAGCAGGCGAGGGGAAGCTTGGAGCATGATGGTTGTTCAATACCTGGTTGAGACATCCAGTAGCTCTTGCTCTTCATTGCACAGGCACAGGGAAGTCTTAGAGTGCACTGTACCCACCGTTAAGACAGTCAATATGAAGTTCATGGTACAGTATATGGCATTTCTTCTTGCCAGGAGCAAACTCTCACCTGCAGCCTGGAATAGCCGAGGCTGCCTTTCCCCCGGCTCGTTAAAAAGCCTGACACAGTAAAAATCCCTGAGACAAGTTCAGAGAGTTCTCAAGTCCCTGATTAGTAAATATTATTTGTGCAAAGAGTAATCTCAGGACAATAAAGCCTGACACGAACCAGATTCAGGCATGTGTTTGGCAATCCTCAGCTTTATTCCTTCTAAATACAAATGCAGCATGCCAAGCAGCAATCCTGCTAACTCCTGAGCTTAGCTTTCCCCATTCCACCAGCCACTTGCCAAGAGTCATTTGCTCCAGTACTTCTCACAAAAGCCAAGCTACTTCTCATAACTCTCCATCCTAATTAAGCTACTCGCTGGCTTTTATAATCACCTCTCCATACACCAATCAATCTCAGCAGGATTTTTAACAGATGAAACTTGGCTGATTTCCCCTTAAAGCACCAGCCATCCTGGAACAATAAGGTCGGGTTTTTTACTCTTTACTGCTTTTCTTGCAGGCCCTTTTTCTTTTCCACCTGTCAAAAGGGGAGGCCAATGTTGCTGTTGTACCGGGGATGGCAAGAAGTGACACGAACTCGATCTAGGAAGAAAAGGAATTATTTATTAATTTACAGACTCATTTATATATCTTAGTTCGCTTGAATGGCACAATGCCATTGGTCCTTGACCATCTACCTCCTAGAGTGATTGGTTAAATCTTACAACACCTATTTCAAAATTTTCCTTAGAACAATACTGGATAACAATCTTGCACCTGCAGGATAGAGGAATTGGTTTATAAAAACTTTTAACTGTTTTTGGCCAGTGTCTGTGTGAAAGCAAGGACTCTCACACAGACACCGGCAGGAAGCCGGAAAATCTCTCTGCGACCAAGCCTTCAGCATCCACAGGCCAACAACAAAAATAAATATAGTCAAATATGCTTGAGGCTGAATGAGGGCATGAAAACCCGCTGTTTTCCAGACAAGTCAAGCAGTTCTAGCAACTGCATAGACCAGTATTTTCTACAAGCTATTCCACACTCACTATTGTTCATCAACCCATCAAAGAGGACAGCCAGCCACACTTTTTAACAGATATCCAGACAAATAAGGCAGAATAAAGCAAAGTTCTTTTCAGAACTTTAGCATTTCAGAAATTCAGTACTTCATCTTGACCTTTACTCAGGAAAGCAGCTTGAACTAAACTTGGAGTACATACAAAGGGAGTTTTCAATCGATAAGCCCTTCTACAGCACTGCTGCCTGCTTCAAGATCCTGCTCTGGAATCTGCAGGGCATCTAAACAGGGCTCAGTTCACAGTCTACAACCAAGAGAGCATTTCCTCTGGAGGGGGCTCCGTGTGGAACACACATACCCTAAAAGTGCACAGAGCATCCCCGAATCACTGCAGCACTCAGCGTGTTACCAGGACCCGACTGGCACTGTTGCCACTGGACTGGATTTACCCAGAAGCTTCTACTCCTTCAGACACTGTTATGGAAAACATCCTACATGAGGGGAAAATAAAAGTTAACCAATTTAATGTCAAAGGCAGCAGAGTGTTCCTCCCTGTCTCATAACAAAAGGGACATCAACACCTGGAGATCGTGGAGGCGCCAGATGATGTGGAAACAAACTGGCTTCAAACAAAAGCTCAGCTTCCTTTTGTCAGGACAGAACCGGAGCAGATGCCCTCACAGTGGGGCCACAGAGCTTCCAGCACCCCCAGCCAGGGTCAGCCCCTTTGGGTCTTGCCCCACCGAGAGCAGCAAACCCAAAAGCCACACGAAGGACTGTGCGCTGTCGGTGCCGGCCCGCTGCCGCACCTCTGTGCCAGCTGACAGTGTCCACAGGGCTGGGATGTGTGGCGTGGGCAGTGGATACAGAAAAGATTGGATTTTTTCCAAAGGCTATTATCCGAAAAAGACTGCTTTATGCTTGGGCCAATATGGTAAACTGCATCTAGTTAGCTCAGGGAAAGGTCAGACATATTTTAAAGCAAAGAAAGGCCATCTCTGGCAGGTGTATCCAATTCAGAGAGATATATTATCCCCAAAGGAACATGAGAAAAAAAAAATCCTTATTTATTTTATTTCTGCATATCCCACTTAGAGTTACCCCGGTGCATTCATGATATAGAATTGAGCAATGTTTTCAAGCAGAATCCAGCCAGTCTTTCCTAAAATGACACATAGTTTGTCTAAACAGACAATCACTTCCTGGAATTTGCAGATCTAATTCCATACTTCAGTATTTAAGGCCTCCAAAAAAAGTGACATCCATCTTCCCTCTTAAAAAAAAAAAAAAAAGAAAAAAAGAAAGATTTTCCTTCTATCTGGAGATTATTTAGTGCTCTGTTATTGACACTGCTTCTATTGAAAGATTTAAAGATAAAAATGCAGTGTATTCAAGTAGTGATCATTTTTCATCGTCACTTAGTGACAGAACAGCCTGTAGTCAATTTCAACAGATTTATCTTTTCTGCTATTGATCCTGTGTGGGGCTGAGCTGTGTGCAGGGACCTGGCTGTGGCACTTCAGAGCTGCAGCAAGAAATGCAAAAGGAGTGGACAAGAGAGGTGCCAGGCAGTCTTGTTTTCATCCTAAAGCTGTTTAATTATTTCCCTCTAAGTGGTGAGACAGGCTGCTAGAAGATAACTTGTGTGTAGACACCAGGCACTTCCTGATGGACCAAGGGAACAGCCCATAAATGCTATTTCCATGCGCAGCTCAGTCTACAAGGTGTCCCAGAGCTGGGTTCAAGACATTGGATGCAAATCAAAACTTCAGGAACTGGAGGGACAGATGTTTTGTGAAAAGTAGGAACTGCCAGTCAGGTCCCTAAAGCAAACCTCCCATGACCTCCTGTGGTGAAGATGCTCTCTTGTGCTCTCATGAGGATTCCCATCACATCGTGGAAAGAGTCTTTCTGCTTTCTGAAGCCCAAAGAGAATGGAAAGTATTATCCTGAGACTTCGGTGCACTCCAGCCTCCAAAGTTCCATGACCAATTTTTATACTTAAACCACAGAGATTAATTCTGGTCACCTTCTGAGTTTAGAGTGAAGCTGAAGGCGAAAAAAAACAACCAAACATTTAGATGCAAGGTAGAACCTGCATCTTCTCAAACAGTTCAATACTGGATCCCAGACTATCTACTATTTTAAACAGAGCCAGACTTCTATATATGCTCTTCTTCACTTAAGCCAAATACATCGGTAAATGCTGATACAGAGGCTGTGAATTTGATGGTTGAATAATGTTTGAATTCTTCAGAGACCAAGAAAGCTTTCTCCAGAAGCTGTCATGCACCTCCTGATGGATCACCGCTCACAAACCATAAAGGCACTTAACGTTGGGAGCAGGCAGAACCAGATCTCCAGCTTCCTACAGCAGCTGCCCTGTTACGGAGCTAAAAGGTGCTTTTGGGCTTGTTTCCCTTACCAGGTACTCGGTGAAATGTGACCCAGACACCTTTAAAGTTCCTGTACATCAGGTGTAAGATTTAAATATAAGCTGGAAAAGAGACACACAAAGATCTTGAGTGAATGAACAGACAATGGTGCCTCTGTGCTATTTGCAGCTTTCTCATCCTGCTGATGCCATTTAGCCACAGTCCCCACCGTGACTTTGGGTCTGGTTTTTAGATATTTCCCGTATGGGTTAGGAAATGGAGACACAGGCACTGGCCTGAACAAGGAGAGCTGTTCTAGTCCTTGTGGCTGGGGACACCCAGCAGATTAATTCAGGTAACAGCAAAACCCCCAAACATTGCAACTGCAGGAGCTACACCAAGATGAAAATCACAGACTGTATTCTAGAGGCAATGACTTAACCAAAGCCAAGCAAACTATACAAATAAAACACATATACAGGTTCACCTCATGTATGAGCCTGACAGTGTTCTAGCCCTTCTCTCCTTCCTTGTTAATCACGAGCTTCTGAGGTTTGTTTTCTAATCACTTCAGTGAAAGACGTTCTTCTACAGAGACCTAATCTTGCACTCCTCTGCAGCTCTGGCTGCCTTGTCATTTCCTGATCCAAACCCTTTTGAGTAATCATCTCTGAACAGGTTTATCAATCTGTTCTGAAGCCTGCACACAGGAACATACATGTTCAGCAGATATTTCCTCCGTAACTTTCTCTGCTACACTATTTTGGAGAACTGTTCCAAACTGTGCCAGCTAACTCTTGCTATTTGCAGACATGGGAGATGAGATTCTAAGCCATGAGGATTTGCCAAGGTAGCTATATGGGTGTACTAGAAAAAGGATATTTCTCCTACTGTATAGCTCATTCCTGCTCTTCAAATAAACTGTACTAGTAGAAAGACTTCCACTGCCTCAGCAGAAGGGTTTTGTTGATAGATAATTCCACCTCTTTCATTGCAAACCAATGCAGCAGTGATAATGCAGCTTTTGACCAGGGTGAGTTGTTTTCTCCTCAGTATTCACAGCTGCCAGAGAAGGAATATGATCACTGTCTTAAAGAATAACAAGTGGCTTAATTTTGTCCCCCAAAATAACCTGCACTTTAGATCCATTCTGAATTCTTTCTCTTGCAAGGCTTTCCTGCACAGAGAACAATGTTAAACAAATTAGCAAATAACTCTCTCTGCAAGAGCCAGGTCATATTTCATCATTAGAGAAGGAGTCTGATTTTGGTTGGGTGAAAATAAATCCACAGTAACACCATTTGCTATCATTCATGTCTCAACATTTCCCCTCAAAATAGTTTCATTTCGTTATATTTAATGCTTCAGCGTTACATCTTAAAATAATGCCAATAATTACAAATCTCACTGTTTTATTTTAGGCACTGTTCTCCTGAAGTGACAGAAGCACACAGATTGAAAATGTTGCTGAAAGATTGCTGGAAGAGAGGAAAAATGTATCCAAGATTTGCCTAAGTGGTAAAAAGGAAAGAGATGCTCTTTGGACACAGTCGAAGGAAATAAAAAAGTTTGTAATATTCGTCATTTGCTTAAAGGCTGAAGAGGATTTTGGGACAGCAAACGGAAGCACTGCAGTGTCGTGGGTTCGTGGTGCAATATTTTGGTCCTTGTGGGATGTTACACTGCAATATTGAAATGAAGGATCATCCTCTGAAGTCTGCAATCTGGTGCCCCTCTCTGGCTGTCATACCCAATTCTAGGCAGAAGAAACCCAATAAGGGATATTGATCAAACTGTCTGATGTGTCAGTTAAAAAATAGCCCTTCATATGTAAACAAAAAACTATGCAGAGCAAAAAAAAAAAAAAATTAGAAAACCTCCTCTTCTTCAAGTTATTAAAGCTCTTTCTGTTGCTGTACAATGAGAATCTTTGTGTAAGTTTTATGAGCTCTATCACTGATCTATTCATTTTCTAATGCCTGAAAAATTACAGATCTTCTCCTGCCTATTGAGGGCAAAAGCAAAGCCCTTTACAAGCCTATTAGGAAAACAATATTTACAACAAAGCACCAAGGAAAATACTCCCATTAAATTTTACAGCAATTTCCTTGGAAGAGTCCTTTCCACTGAGAACAGCTGGACTTAATTGCAGATGAGCTGACTGAAGGAAGTACATCTGATTGCAGATGTAATAAAATTCATGCTTGACACCTTAATTTTTTTAATATATATTGGCCACCATCAAATCACTGCATTTGCTGGTTTGCAGGCTAAATCTATCAAAGTTCTGGCAGGAGAATAGACAGGGAACGGAAAGGCTTGTGGAGGCCTTCAAAGCTTGGTGCTTAAGACACAGCTTTTTAATGCTATTGATTCCTAACAATCAATATTTTTTTCAATAAGAAGGTCTCATATTACCCCTTTTCCCAACCACCCTTCACAATGAACTTAGTTAGGATGAAAAAGCACGTAATGGCTTTCTTTTGAGCTATTTTTTTTTCCATGTTCATTGCAGTCTCTTTTCCCTTACAAAATTAACCTTGCCCAGCCCTTCTTGTTGATGCTACGTGGTTGTGGAGTGGTTGATCAGAAGTTTTCCAGCATAACAACCTGCCATGAGCTTAAAATTTGACCCAGAAGAGCTAATTTATTTCAAATAAAAGATATTGCAACCACATCAACCTATAGCCTTTAAGGTTATTTGCTTAGAATCTGCCATAAAAGCAAAGACTTGTCCTTCTTCCTCATTCCTGTTGAAATTCTGTGGATAATTTAATTCTCAATGCGTTCCACAAACAAGGTTTTTAAGTACCTTTTTACCATTAAATTCGAGCCAAAGCAGTTATTTCTGTCAGGAGTTTTTTACAGTGACTTTTCAAAAAATAGGGTTGGTCATCTCCTGTTGGCAGATGTGGTCCTTGTGCATCATGAGGGTATGAAAATTGCTTAGAGAGAGAACAGTGGGAGTAAGAACAGTGCTCGCTGCCACTTGAGATTGCCCAGGAACTGAGTTGCATTGCTGACTAATTGCAGGCAAATTGCTTCTGCTGGAATATATTGAGTGAACAGCAGCAACAGTGCTTGCCTGGAGAGCAGAAAGTTTAACAAGGCTGGAATAAACACTAAATGCTGCCTGAATCCTGCTGCAGTGGGGGTATACAACCCCCTTCCCTCTTCAGTCTGTGATATGGGCTCCTCCTCCCATTTGCCCCGTTGTTCCATTTTCTGCTGAAGAAAATATTGGGATACTCCTCCAATTCTTTCCTGTCCTCCGACCTAACAGGATTATTCCTGGATAGAAACACACATTTCTTTGAAAGGAAAAAATAGTTCTATTTCATCCCTGTGTTGTGAGCTGAAGCTAATAATCAGGACTCATTACAAACAGAGGCTGCTTCTCATGCCTGGGGTTTTTTTGTTTGCAGAGTAACACTGTGTGGGCATCCCAATGCTTCAAAACCAGCCTGCTGCTCCTCAGGTACCTAGCATGGCACTAATAAGAGCTTCATGAACGTTGCAGAATCTATAATAAGAAACTTAATTTTTTAAAGGAATAGCATTCACTGCTTGTTTCTGTAAGTGGCTGTTTAACCAGGCCTGCCAAACATTGCAGATGTACACACAACTGCATTTTAATCAACCACAAAAACACTCTGTAGCATAAGTAGTTAGGCAGCTATGCCCACAAGAGCACAGGTAAGTGGGCTAGTAAATATTTAATCAACTATTGTTGCATGGGATAGTAAACATGAATATTTAGTATAATATTTACTTACATTTATATCCTATGTTTAGAAAAATATTATGTTTAAGGACAAGTATACATTCAGATGTTTGGTCTGGTAATACTGCTCATAGACACCTGCTTAGGTAAGTTATTTAAACACTGTCATGATGCAGGCAAGAAAAGGAAAGGATTAGTTTATAAGATATATACACAGGCACGCAGCTACTGAACATATTTAGTTTTCTTTGTGGAAGCTGTGAGAAACAAATGCAATGTACACATCAGAATCTCTTTGCGAGGTGGTAGATGTTGGGCTTTTAACATCAGACTTGTCACCTGGCAGAAATGACCTTGGGGGGTTGCATTACAAAATGCTGGACTGGCACAAGGGCAGATTTCCAATGAACACAGCATGAAGTGCAAATATCGCTCCCCCAAGGCACAGCCCCAAGCACAGACAGATCTCATGCCTTTCTTACAGAGTAAAATGGAGAGGTTGGTGATTCTTTAGAGAAATGCAGGATCCAATCACTCCAAAGAAAAAAATTCCTTACCAAAAGCCCTAGAAATGCACCAGCTCTCTGGCAGGACTGCAACTCATGCTCCATGAGGCTGGCTTTTGCCTCCATCCTGAAGTAGAGGTGGCATCCAGTTTGACACATTAATATTTACTGCAGCTTGCAGTGCAGCAATAGTCCCCTATCAGAGCTGACTCTATTACAGAAAAGACCTGCCTTATAGCAAGGGGTGGCCCTTTACAGGGATTTGGGTTTTCTGCCTGATAACACATTTTGGACTACTGAGTCTCTATATACAATGAAAATTTCCTGTTACAGCCACCTTGCATTCATGATGACAGACAGCCTTTCTCTTCAGCTGGGGGCCTTCTGAAAGAGCTCCTTAAGGTATTTTTTTTATTTATGAACTAAATCAGACTTCTTGTAAAATATATATCTGTATGTGGATGTGCGGGCTTGGGTACTGGTTAGTGCCGTTTGGAGCCCTGATCAAAGCCACATCATCATCTTGACCAGAATGTTTTGTGCCAAAGTAGAGAAGTCATCTGAGGACCAGTAAAGCAGTAAAAAGCTTTTAATCACTATTTCATGGGCTTGCAGATGGCCCGTGTTATTCAGGACTGGTTTCACAGCCATGACCTCAGCGAGATGTGGCGTGGCAGTGGGTCTGCTCTTAGGGGATACCAGTTGTCTGTTGTACAAACAACATTGTCACTGCTGATATCTCTGTCACAAGGACCTATGTGCAGCACTGGGGTTTGTTGTTTTTTTCCTTAGCATGCACTGCCTTTTTAGCAATATGCCTGCTGAATATTAACCACCCTAATGATCCCAGCGCAGCTCCACAGCACTGCTGCTGCCTTTAGTTCTGGCTGAAGTGATTTTCTGCTTTTGTAGCAGTTTCAGTGGAGGGGCCAAGGACTGGCAGAACTACAGCAGCTGAGCAACCTTCCTCCTCTTCACAGGCAGCTCACAGCCAGGCACCAGTGCTGACGCACAGGGCAAAGTGCTGCTCTGTCCTCTCAGGCTTTTTTGACAAGGGCGTGTGGTGGTAGGACAAGGGGGAATGGCTTTAAACTGGAAGAGAGCAGGTGTAGATTAGATATTAGGAGGAAATTCTTCCCTGTGACAGGGTTGATGCCCTGGCACAGGGTGTCCAGAGAAGCTGTGGCTGTCCCATCCCTGGAAGTGTTCAAGGCCAGGTTGGAGCAACCTGGCTGAGTAGAAGGTGTCCTTGCCCATGGCAGGGGGCTGGCACGAGATGATCTTTAAGGTCCCTTCCAACCCAAATCACTCTGTGACTATGATTCTATGACTTACACACCCTCCTCTGGTTGCAGCTGGACTGGCTGATGTGGTGCCTGTGTTTGGTTGCCCATCACTGCTCTCCCTTCTGTTTACCAGCTTGGCTGGGTTACTGGGGGTGAGGGCATCCAGGGGAACTGACCCAGCCAAGACCCTCCCAAAGCATGGTCTGCTCTCTCTCTGACCTGCCCCCAGCCTCTCTGCAGGCACACTTCATTTTTCATTGACTGCCTGGTAGCATTGTGCCTGACTTCATTGAGAGGCTTTTAAAATCTTCAGCTTTGCTATTAGTATTGATTAGCTTTGTCCTCTTAGCAGGCTATTATTCTTTTTTTTTTGTGTCTCCTGGCTTGTTGCATCATCAGGTTCTGAATTGCTCTTTAGGGTCCTTTCCATGGATTTATAAGTGTGAATACAGTTGGGGACAGCTCTGGGCAGAGATGCTGATGTTCTGAACACACCCCCCAAGCCGTCTTTCAGTGTTTAGGAGACAATTCACAATGAGAAAGAGGATGAACAATCTGGTCATTGCATCTGGGCAAAAAGGGGAAAAAAAGGAGAAGAAAAAGAGAAAAGAGGGATAGTGAGTTGCTCTTTGAAAGGGAGGGAATGAGTATTCAGTAACTCAGTGAGCCAAGGCACCAACTCCATTCCTGCAGCCACGGGTTCTGAGTTTAAAAATACAGGAGTAGTAATTAATAGTAATAAATACATGCATTTTTGCAGATTAACCTCTCCACAAAAATTTCACCTAAATCTAAATGCAGCCATTTCCAGAGTGGAAAACAGCAGGCGTTTAATAATGCATAGAAACACCATGCAAGAAATCAAGTCAGGAATATTATACAAAAATAAAAATGCAGGGGCAATGTTCACAGTGAGAGGACTCAGCCACTCAGGCTGAAATTGCTTTGTCCAGTCCAGCTAATAACCTGCCTTACAAAGTTGTTGCTGAATTGTTAAAGTATTACAAGTAGGTGTTACAAGTACACTTCAGTTCCATATCTCATCTTCCAGCCAGCATCTCCCAGAGCGTGGTGCCTCCAATCAAATCCCCCTGCATTAATCTGATATTTATTCTGAGGGAACAGAGCTTCTGAGCCACCCAAACAATGTTTTGCAGCACAGAAGGTTTCCTTTGACATCTGTCCTCCAGCCACTGAGCCAGCTCTCGTGTTAGTTGTGAGAACAGCAAATATCACTTTGCAAGGTGATGCGGGTGCAGCCCATTGATTAGATGGTCTCATCCTCGTCCACTGGGAATGCATCCATTGCACAATTTACCTTGGATGTCAGAGGAATACTGCAGGCAAGAGAGCTGCCTCAGAAACTGATGAGAGTTATTCTGCTTTCCCTATTGCTAGAAATGTTGTTTGCCATCTCTGTTCTTCATTCAATGTCCCCAGTCCTCAGCATGGTTTGGCATTGGTTGGTTGTCCAATAGAATGGGGATCAGGAGTCATTTTTAGCCTCTTCCTTGGGTGCTTGTGCCTGGGGTTTGATGTTGAGCTGCCTCCTCCTCATCAGCTCACTCATCCCCATGCCCTGTGACTGCAGCCCATGAGCTCTCCAGCAGCACACACCTCATCCTTCTGCTGCGTGGAGAAGTCCTCTGACATCTGGGGCTGGAGATGTACAGCGAGCTCAGCTCATGGAAGAGGGAGAAAATACTCCTTAGGGGGGTGTTCACTCGTTAGCTGACCCCAGGTATTCCTTAATTGGACTCTGCTTCCCTCAAAATTCTCTCCTGAGGGTTGAGCTCTAATCAAATTAATTTGTCTCTTGGCCAGTGAGGAATAACAGTAAATCTGAAGTCCCTGAAGGCTTATGGAAATTGGCCCACATGAACCATATAATTTTTAAATATGAAGGAGAAAACGGATTTGCAAAGGAAGTTTCTTAGCTGGCAAAATAAGCTAAAACAGAGTACAGCAAAAGGGAGAGAGCAGTCAGGAGAGTACTGCAACACAGCTGGAACACAAGGTTTTGTCTGAGAAAAGCACTTTCTTGTATTTTAACAGAAAGGCATTTCACTCTGAAAATGAAATCTAGACAGGATGTTACTGAAGGTCCACATCTTATTTTCAATAAATGATGAACCTTCATGTCCCATGAAATATGAAAGTATAAAGCTGCATTTCTATTATATTCAGCAAAGGTGGAGGGGTTTTGTTCGCTTTTGTTTAAATATATTCATTATCAAAGGTGTAGTGCCCTTGAGAAGCTGAGACAACTGCTGGTATTGCTGTGCAAGGAATTTGAGATAGTTGGTAAAGTTTTTATGAACAGTGATGCAGAGATGTGTAGTGTGTCTTTCAAGACCCCTGATCCATCCATCCAGAGCTGACACTCGAGCTGTAAAGAGACATCCTTGTCAAACCACTTACATGTTGCATATACAATGAGATAGCCCTTCATTTCTAGCACACCAGTTGCAGGAGGAAGAATTTAAAGCAGAAGGGCTCCAGACCTCTTATTTCAGATTCTTGTGGCTCCAAGTGTGGAAATGACATTGGCAATAATGAAAGGTCAGTATCTAAATGCACAGTTCGTGAGAGGGCATGAAAATATTTTGATGAAAAAGAGCCTGTGCTTCAGAAATTGTCAGTGTGCTACAAATCTGAGGGGTATGGAGGGACAATACTTGTTTGGGATGCAGGTTATGCCTGTACATCCTTTGTTTTGTCCTGCAGTTAGGAATGACACAATGGAAAACAAACCCACCTGCATGTACCATAGACCTACAATACAAAAGAGAGAGGAAACTATCTCAAATGGCTGGTTTCTGAAAGCCAGTAAGGAAAATAAGATTCAGTTCAACCCTTAGATACACACCAATCATCTCATTTTATGATTCCTCTCTACCTTTTACACCTCTTACTTTCACTATTATTTTATTTTAATAACACTTTTCTGCCTTCTCCCTGTCCGTTAGACACACTGCTTACTATTTCATATAATATTTCCATTTTTAATTTGTGTGATACCCTCACACACGGTTCAAAACCAGGAAGAATTATTTATCCTCTCAGAAAGTAACAAGGCTTGCTATTAACCAGATTTTGGTCTCTGCAGTGCCATCAGGAAGAGGTGGCTTAAGTGACTTCAGTTATAACCCAGGAACTGAAACAACCAGAAGTTGATGCCTAAGTTGACAGGAAGCTTTCTCCTCTGGCTGTGTGTTTCCAAGGAAAGTGCAGGCACAGTCATGCTGTGCATGAAAGGAGACCCATTTTATGCCAGTTTTTGTCCATGACAATCTCATCAGCAGCCATAAAAAATGATACGAAAAATCTGAAGATGGATGTTTACAATTCACTTCCTAAATTTCCATAGTTAACGTAAACTTAATAACTTCCATGTACCACCAGCTTGACTGTGCCTGCTGGAGTTCACTGCTTAAATAGTTCTCCCTGTTAGGAAAATGTACCACGGGCATCATCTGGACCAGCTCGTTCACTGTCAGGAACTGGGATGATTTCTTAGACTAACAACAATCTAGGCAGCTTTTTTACAAATCACTGCAAGTTCAGCTCCTGTGAAAAGGGTTTTCTGAGGAAGAACTCGCGGGCACAGCACGTTTGGAGGCAAGCAGGAGTTTAAGATTCCCCTCTGCCTCCATGGGAACAGCACCTTTCCCAAGGCACCGCTCAGAGCAGCAGAAATGCTGCACGACATCGGCTCAGTCTTACCCGGGGAGGATCCAAAGGCTGCTCCAGCAGCTGGAAATCTTTAGAGGTGCTTTATAAATGTGCCCACTCTTACAGCAGGTGCCACATCCTAGTCCACCAAGGAATTTTCCTGCATCTGCTCCACGGAGAGATCTGTGTGAGGCTGAAGGTCACAGCTCTGAGAAGTCCTTGTGTTAAGTGACCTCAGCTGGCTGGGATGTGGTCCTGGGTAATGTCTAATGGGTTTCATATGACTCAGGTTTTCTCCTTTGTCCTTCCTTCTCCTTGCCCAGCATTTTGCTAGTTAGTGGTTCTGCAGCAACAGCTGCAAAGTACCATTTCAAGGCAAATTATTATTAACATCACTTCGCCAAATTGGCACAAACTATTGAACAAGGAGTCACAGAGTGGTTCGGGTTGGGAAAGACCTTAACGATCATCTAGTTCCAAACCCCCTGCCATGGGCAGGAACATATTCTTCCAAGCATCATTCTTCCAAGCCGCCTGCTCACTGCAACCCTCTAAGCAGAGCACGCATTTTTTAACTCCACGTGCTTTTTTATCCTGGGAAAGGCTGAAAGGCAGGACCTTGCCTGGCTGCAGCAGTGCCGAGCACAGCCCCGCTCCGCTCTCCCAGCGCTGCGGCTCCGCTGCGAAAGCGCTGAAGGAAAACTGCGGTGAGTGAGCGATGCTGTGCGATGTGGCAGCTCCGGAGGTGCCAAGCAAAGCTAATGCTCCAGAGCGATACTAGAGGGCACTGTAAACCTGGCAGTTTTGGCTTCCGAATGGGACGAAGCAAAAATTGAAGTGTTTGCTATTTGCGGTCATTAAAGCTCTCCTGGTATTTAGTGCAAAATTAGTGCTAACCCCCGGGTCCTGAGCAAATTAATTTGTGGAATTACATTCTGCTGTCGTAGATCCCCCTTCCAGTCCGGGATCCTTATTCATTGCCAGGCCCTGAACTGCTGCATCCCACTGCCGGAGGGGCTTCTCTCCCAGTAAATGGGCAGGCTTGGAGGAAAGGGGAGCAAGAACCATTATGAGAACTCACCACCTTTTTTTTTTCAAAGCTATCACTTAGCAGTAATGTGTTCATTAATTGCCAGCCAGACCACTCCCCGGCTTCATTTAAAACCTGATGGTTTCCTTCTATTGTGGTAGCAAAGTTTTCATCCTGCATCTACCAACATCATTTTTTTCCACATGCCTGATTAAGGATGCACACCTATCAGAGCGGTGGAGAGTTCCTGCACTGTGATAAAACAAAATTGTTTTTAAAAGAGTCTTTTAAAACATATTTAAAAATAGGAACATGTTACTCTAAATTAAACACTCCAATCAATGCGATCGATAGATTAATAGGTTTCAGTACCTGTCTCCTCAGATGGTCCTCATACACCCATCACTGTAATTTATAATTCAGTGTTCAACTTAAATGAGTAAAATTTAAACTGAAACAACAATGGGCTGACAAGTAAACAAGACTTCCCAATTTAAATGTAAAATGTTTACCCGATATGCAGAATCAAGCTCTCCACTCCCGCAATATCACCGCCACACAAAACAAACACAGAGCCACAGGGAATAAGAGGAAAAGGCATCTTGAGAGGTCACCTAGTCCATCTCCTTCCCCCAGGGTAGGAGCAACCCTGCCTAAATCAGTCTTGACAGGAGAGTTTCTCTAACCTGTTCATCCCTGGAGGTTTTAAAGGAGATTCCACAAGCTCCCCAGATGGTCTATTCTGGGTGTCAGCTATTCTTATAGATGGAACATTTTCCCCAAAGTCTAACCCAAATTGCTTTTTCTCCAGTTTAATCCCACTAATTCTGTCTGTGAGCAACAGTTCATTACTTTTGTAGCATCTTTTATATTTGGGGAGATTATTACTGTATCTTCATCAGCCTTAGGCAATGGACCACAGTTCTTTCCCTCTCGGGAGGTTTATTTTCTAGACTGTTCTTTTCATTTTCTGTATTTCTCTGGAAGTCTGATGACAAAACTGCTCCTCCCCAACACTCAGCAGAGATGGGAGCAAGGTACCAATGTACCATACCACACTCTCTTTATGTACAGCAGTGTCAGCTTTGCCTTGCTCACACCAGGGCACCACAGTCGGCTCAGGGTTCATTTCTAGCCCATGGTATTGTCCCTTTCTCTTAGAAATGCTGCCTACGCAGCCATTTCTGGACACACATTTCATTAGTTCTCATACATTCACCTTTGCTCTCGTCCTTGTAGACCATCAATCTCTTCTTTCCAGCCTTTTTCTTCAGTTTGTTAAGATATTTGAACCTTTCTCTTGTTCTCTGAGAGCACTTACAGCCCCTCTCAGCTTGGTGTTGTCAACAGATGCAATAAGTCTCCTCCATATTCCACTACCCAAGCCACTGATGAAAATACTGAGTAATGCCAGAGCCTGCACAGACCCCTCCAGCACCGTATTCAAGCCATCCTTCCACTCGGACAGCAAAGAGCAAACAGTTTTCAGTGTGTTTGTCCAGCTGGTTTAGTACCTTACAGCATTTCTCCCCATCCATATTCCCCCACCTCGCTCCTGGAACACGCCGTGAGTGAGAGTCAAAAGCCTGACTGCAGTCAAGCTGTACCACAGCTGCAGCTCCTCCCCTCTCAGAGACCTGCTGCCCTGCCACAGGAAAATTAGATTGGTGTGACATGATTTATCCTTGACAAAACCACAGCTTGTGGGGCTACTGCATCCCTCATGCCAGTGCCATGCCTTGCCTTTGGATCTAGCGAGCAGAATTCTGTCCCCTTTGAAGTAAGGGACAAAACTCCCACAATCCAAGGACTTTACTCCACCCAGCCCCAGAAGCAGTGGAAATGCCATCACATTACTGCTCATTTCGGTAAGCAAGGGTTTATTTCCACTGAGTGCTGCAGAGGCAGAACATAATCAGGGATACCACACCTGGGTTTGAGCTCTGAACCCCCCAAGTACCATCACGTTGTGGGTGCACAGCCCTTCTCCAAAACTGGTGCTACCTCATTTCCTTGGCATCCTCAGAGCAATGGGTCAGTTCAGCAGAGGTGGGAGCAGGTACAATTCACACTCTGAAGGGAGCTGCAAGGAGGTATAAATTACTCAAGCACAAGCTACCTAAGATTCACTTAAAATTCACTCTGAATTTGGCACCAGATATGTAGGAGATAATCAAGTTTTCCTTTTTGAGATCTTGTGTATTTAAAACCTGCTGTGTTTAATTTTTGCAGTCACAACAATGCTCATTCATAAATATTTCCTAATGTTTGATCCTATTAGTATGTACAGCGCAGTGTTTGATTAATGGACTAGAACAATGCGATCAAATATATTTTGGGCTCCAGAATACCACTTTGTAATGCCTAATATTTGATGAGATATTACAGATAGGCTGGTCTTCTGACTAGAAGCGATTGCACTTGAATTCTGAGAAACCCAGATACAGATCTTGGATAAGATCTGAATTTCAAGTGAGTCCTAATTACACAGCACGCTGGACCAAAGCTCGAGGTCTGCACATTCCCAGCGTTGGATTCTTCACAGCTCAGATGCAAATATTGTTTCTTAGCCCTGTCTCTCAGGAATTCCTAACATATTCATCAACTTGTAGTACCTAAGAGCCCTGTCCAACTGTATTTGGAAGACCTTAATTTGACTCCGGTAGGAGTTTAACAATATTAATAACTAATATTAAACTGGATTCCTAATGGGGATGCCGGGACAATACTCTTTGATCACTGCATTAATCTGGTGCAATTGTGTTTATATCAGCCTCGTTCGTCCCATGTGAGCTCAGTGCCATCTTGGCATGAATATGAAATATGCAAATCTGGGGGATACACGTTAATAGTGGGTCCATCTGCTTGGATCTTTTATTAAAGGGAAGTGTGAATGCAGTTGCCATGCAATACACTCTTACACACAAAGACCACGAGTTACGAAAACAAGAGAAAACATCTCGTGCTTTGGCCTTATTGGTATTTCACATTCGTGGTTTCTGCGGCCCGTTTTCCTTTTAATTTAGAAATTTTCCCCAAAACGAAATTTGAGTGAAAAAGCTCAACAGTTAGCAATGACTGTGCGTATACACGCACGCACATCTCTTCCTCTCTAGTGACAGACAGGATATTACTTTTCCACTGCATATGAAATTAATACCAGAAGCACAAGAAAAAACATGTAAATGCCATCCCTTAAAGCCCGATCTGGATCTCACTTCTACTGCTTAAGACATATATAACATCGAGGAAAACTAGTTGTTGGAGTGAAAAAGAAGGTGATCCAGAGCTGGCTTGGGAGAGCCAAGCCCAAACATGAGCTCAGCCTTGGTTTTGGAGTCATAGCCCAGTGCCTCCACAGGATATGAATGAGCTGCTGTGTTCTGCTATTCCACTTTCTCTGTAATAAACAACTCTTCCAACTCTGTCCAAAAGGAAAAAAGCACCTATGGCTCATTGTTTCCGTGCACTGCCGTGTCCTTAGCTCGTCTCCCTCGGGTGTGTGCTGTTCCATGCTAATGGTTTGGGGGGAGTGTGCTGTGATTTATTTAACAGGTGGCAGGTCAAACCTCCGTGCCCCAGATACGCAGCTGCTGATTCGGATGTGCGGGGGAGAAGGTGCCCTGCTGACATAAAGTCAAAGTGTCCACCTTGATGAGCATTCTTACTCCAGGAACTGCCCTTCGTCCACCCCCCTGCAGATATGGAGAGCTCCTGGCACCAGTTAGTTCCGAGCCTCACGCTCATCCCAGAAGGCTGGATTGAGCAATCATTTTATTCAAGGACACTGGGATCTGATGTACAAAAGGGCCCATATTCTCCTCCTTGATTCACAGATATTTGAGTAGGCAGCAGAGTAAGCAAGAGGAGTTTTTTCCATATCTTCAATATGCAAATAGATGAGTGAGCTCAGCTCTCTATTCATTGCTTCCAACATACATGACACAGACGATGCTGTTCCCATTGTCACGCTGAAACTGGGGGCTTGATGACAAGAAATTCACTGAGCTTCCATCTGCATAGAGCTGAGATGATGGTTGGGTGGGGAAAGTCACTGCATTGGATTATGTCAGCTCTGCTGCCTGCATCCCCAGTTTATTAGCTGTGCTTGGGATCTGAAAAGCCAGTTGAAATCCCAGTTATTCCTGCATGATCAGCTCTTGGTGCCACTTGGGGTGGGCCTCATTTGTCACTACCCAGGGACTGGCACCTTTCTCTGTGGTAGGGGCACAGAGACTGATCTGGGCTGGAGCCAGCGAAATGACTGAAGGGAGTGTTCAACCAGCACGTGACCCAAGAAAAAGTTAAGGGTTGAGATTTATTACATATGTATTTATTAATAGCACGTTAGCGTAACTGGGTCAATTATCTGGGAATCAGCACATATGTGCCTGGGAGGGGACATGTGCATGGGTCTGCTGGTCCTGTGCTGCTGAACACATCACCTGCTTGGGAGAGAATGAATGTGTTTATCCCAGTGCTAAGGAAAGAAGGAAAAAAGAACAAGCCAACCTTCCACAGCAAGCTGATTATGCATTTTCCACATCAAATTGTCAGCATTTATTCAATTACTTCACTCATTACAAGTGTGTTCTTCAGCCACTAACCTAAAACCCCTCCCTGCTGCTGTCACCTCCATTAGAAGTGACACGTTCCTTCCTCGTGTTAAAAAGCCTTTGTGGAAGGCGTCTCCTCCCAGGACAGGGCTTGGGCTGCTGAGGGAACACAGCCCTGCCCTGGGAAGGGAGCTCCTCTCCCTCTGCTGCCCTCCCTGAGCATGGGAATCCATCCAGGGATTGAGGGGAGTCCTCCTTGGGGTAGCAGCAGTTGTTTTTAAAGCCAGACACTCTCTGAGGCAGGAATTAGAGGAATTCACAGGGCTCAGCCAAGGAGATCCCCGGAGCCAAAACTGTATATTCTCCAAACACTTCCACTTTAATAGTAAGTTAAAAGGAAAGTTCCCCTTCTGATGGGTTGTTAATTATAGATCCCTCCTTTAAACAGTCCTCCTGTTTTTATCCATGCTTACACCCCCACAGCTGGTAAAGATGAGGAAAGCTCTACCTTCCCCAAAAATCAAATACATCCGAAATGCTTCCTGAGCTGATTCACTTGGCTGGGCTCCTATTTGATATATGAAACAAAAGACAAGGCAGCAGAAAGCAACATATTTTCCCTGTGTCAAGGTGAAGCACCTCCCATCACCCAGCCCATCTCTGCTGGGGTTAATGCACATCAATAATATTTAAATGATCAAAGTTTTTCAGCAGAGACAGTGATGGGTTTTTTTCTGACTTGTCATGCTTGTTTTCCTTAAAGAGGCAATGACCTGCTGTAGTCAAGGCTTGCAGTTTGGCACGCAGGAGCGTTTTGAGAAGCGTTATCTCCCGAACAGAACAGCAGCCTCGTGTTTCCCTGCACAACAACCTTTCTTAGCCTAAAATGCTTTGCATCCCATTTCCTTGATCTGGCTAAGTGCTTGCATGCTGAAAATCCCACCCTCCCTCCAGCTGTCCTTCTGGCAGCAAAGAGACAGCATCTTCTCTCTGGAGAGTACAGTCACTGCTCCTTTGGTTATCTAATCAGGGAGGGCAAAATTCACTCAGGGCCCTGTGAAACCGGCTGAGCTGCAGAAAACGCATCCCGAGGTCTTGTGCGGGAGGGTGGGAGGAGGCAGCCGGGGAAGCCTCCCCTCCCAGAGCAGATGCTCTCTGCCATTTCCCCAGTAGCTTTCACAAAGGAAGAAAAATGTGGAGTACTCCAGGGACCGAAGCATTCGGCTCTCCTGCTCCCCGGGTCTGTGTGTGCCTCGGAGCGGGGCAGGGGAGCGGCTGCGGGTCTGGCCCCGAGGCCAGAGCAGCCTGGTGGGAGGGCAAGGAAATAAATGTCCCCCACCCACCCTCCCGGCCTGCGTGTGCCAGAGCTGGCTGGTGCTCAGTTTCTCAGGCTTTGTGTGGGTTTTCCAGCATTTCTCCTAACTACAAAATATTATGCCTCTCTGCCTTCTAAAACTCCATGATTTTGTCTTTGCACCAAGCACGAGGAACTGGGAAGCACAAACCTTCCCATCCTGATCAAGCTGGGAGCTTTCTTCACATTCAGCTTGCTAAGAACAAAAGGGCAGTACAAGGGTGGTGAGATGAGATAAATCCCCCCTGCAAGTGCGAGGTTCAAGCAGCCTTCGCCTCCCTCATCTGTAACATCCCAAACAAAAGCACCTTTAAGTCATTTCCTCCCTTTTTCTGGCAAACTTCTCCCCAGAGGTCCTGGTGGGCTGGAGAAAGCCACCACTGGAACAAGGTTTGGGTAGAGCTGTGCTTGGCAGATATCACCCCTCACAGAGGGGTCTCTCGCCTGCTCCTGGGCTCGGAGCACAATTCCAAGCCGTGTGTTTCCACCTAATAAAATGCTTACTCACTTGCAGGAGGCACTTTGACATCCTTGCCCGCACACTGCTAGATAAGGAGCATAAAAAGAATGTATTGCTGTTATAGGGGATACAGCAATATGTATCCTCAAATGAAAGATCCTTTATAAGCCTGGTTATTATTCTGGCAGTGATCTCGGCTCGCTCTCCGCGGGCTCAGCTCAGCTGAGGTGTTAGTGAGTGCATCGCCACGGCGAGCGGGGACTGCGAGGTGTCACGTTTATCTTCTGTTGTTTCAGTACATCCTTTATCATCCCAAGTTGGGAAAACACTTCCTTCTTCTTCCACGCATGTCAAAAGCACCATTTGCCATTTAGATTTAGGGAGCCAGAGATAGCCCTGGTATAAACAGGTGCGAGCCTGCCTATGTCAATAGAATTACACCTGATTTTAATGGGCTTACATTTGGCCCTTGAGCCCTGGGGATCCCTCTGGGAGCAGAGGCTGTATTAAATATTAAGGGCCTTATTCTCCACCCCTGCCTACGCTGGAGTAATTAAATCTCCGTGCAGACCCATTGATTTTCAACCACGTTCTCCTCGTGTGAGGAGGTGGCGCTCGGCACGAGGGAGGGAGCACAACTGTCCCCTCGAGGAAAAACACATCCATTTTTCCTCCTCACAGAAATTTCATCCAGAAGAAAACTATACCCAACATTAAGTATTTGCAAAATGTGCTTGGGTGAAAGAATGCAAATGGTCTAAAATTAAACGATGACTCCAACTCTTCCCCATTGCCTCCTGCCTGTGACAGCAGCACTGCCGCTGCTTTGCCGCTTCCTTCAGCGCCACAGACAATCCTTCTCCTTCCCAGCATCAGGACCTTCGGAGCCAGACCTGCCAGGAGCTGGGTGATTTCCCATCCTCCAAGCCTGCTCCTGGATCTCCTGAACCGCTGTGTAACCTTGGACAAGCCCCACAGCTGCTGCCGGCCTCTCCAGGGGGTTACGCTCATTAGTTAATTCCGGTGCTTTGCCTGGAGCTAGCGCCTTTTACCTGTGTCTATACAAGTATTATTGCCAGCTTCTGATCTTTTGAGCTTGCAGGGCTGTGAAAAACGACTTTGGTTTTTCCTTAAATGCCACGGAGTTTAGAAGTGTGACGACTCACACTGTGCTGTTATTCTTTCCAATTGAAACCTAATGATGCGTGCATATCACTTAACTCTGATGTCAATAATCAGCACACCACTTGGTCTTTGCTGTGGCTATTAGAGGGAATGAAAATGAAATACCAACTCCTTTTTATCCTGTTACTGTACCATAATAACTAATAAAGAAGTAATAAGTGAGACGTGGGGAATTTCCAGGGGAGTCATTACTACAGAGCAGACCTAAAGGCACAAAGTGAAATCCAGGAATATTAGCCAGCCCTGGATTCCCAGACAGTGCTTCTCACTTAAGTTATACTGCTGCTGTAAAATAAGTGTTTACAGAAGAAGTTACCATGTGGAAAGTATCAGACCGTGTCCTGGAGTGGAAACTGAGCCAGAATCAAAGACATTTTTGCAGGTGAAGACCACCCTGTGCATCAGCGTCGCATTCAGGCTGGGCCACAGTCAAGACACAATGCCAGCATTTCATAAATCTCACTTATGCTCCAGAATATGGGAAACGTTTCCCAGAAGAGCTCTAAATCACCTCTGTCTGGTTGCAGGATGAATCGTGTGTTTTCCAAGGACTCTTATGTGGGAGAGCCCACACAGAGACCTCAGGGCAATGGGTCAAAGGAAACCATGTAACAAAACACTGAGTCCATGGGGTTCAAACCACCTGTGAGATGGACAATGCATTTTCTGGCTTAGAAATGATTGAATTCCTGGTTAGGAAGGAGCAGTCATTTTTTTGGTGGTCATGTACATAGGAGGCAGTGGCAATTCTTTGGTTTTCCTCCCCATAAATGAACTGTCGTTTATCCATGAACTGTCATTTATCCACGTGTCAAAAACCTGTCGCTGCTCAGGAATTCTGTCTTCAGCAGCTGCCTGGTGCAGGGAAAACTTGGACCTTTACCTGCCACAGTTTTATCCACCTTGTCCACAGCTGGAGCCTCCTCTGCCCCTCAGAATGGACACAACAAGAGTTGACCTGAGCAACCCCAGCTGCTTCTCCAGCCCCGTGCTGGAAGGTGCTGTCACACCGTACAGCCCAGCACGTTCATCCCCCACCTTTCCAAAGCAAAACCTGGTTCGGTTAAATCTCACAGCACATTCCCACCAGTATCAAGCATTTCCCAGCCATCTGACTTCCCCATCTCCGAGTTCCTGCTTTGTTTATCCTATTAATTCCAACCACCCCCTCTTCCCCCAACACACACGCACGCAGCCTCATTTACAGCATCTTCGCCAGCAGAAGCCTCCCCAAAATATTCAGGGCACACCAAGCGAGGACTTACACGTGTGGGGAAACCCTCGTGACTGGAGATTTTTTTTTTTTTCCTCTCGAAGGAAAAAAATAAACGAGAAGCCCCGAGGAGCGGCATTCCCGGTTGCCGTTATCCAACCGGGGGCAGCGGGACGGCGCGGATGCTGCACCGGGAGCCGCGGGGCCGCCGGGGCTGAAGGCTCCCGCTCGCAGCCTCCTCTTCCTCGGGAGGTTTTCCCTCCCTCCTCCTCCTCCCCCCCCTGCATTTCCTCCTGCACCTTTAAGAAGCCCATTGCCGCCGGTGGGATGGTGTGTGCTAAAGCTGCACAGAGGAAGTTACGCAGCCGGGATCAGGCACGGAGATAAAAGCTCCGATTGTGATTGAAAGTGAGAGCAAAAGGG
>VWZW01006037.1:285125-364580 GCA_013397115.1 Edolisoma coerulescens | reverse complement strand
CCTTGGGAGCCGGCGGCGCAGCGCCTGCCCGCCGCGCTGGGCTGGGCTGGGCAGGGCAGGGCTGGGCTGGGGGGTGTGTTTTGGGGGTTCCCCCGGCCCCGAAGTTCGCTGCTCCGCCGGGAGCNGGCGGAGGGGGGGCGGGCAGCGCCGGCATCTGCCCCAGCCCCGAGCGCTGCGGCTCCCCCCGCGCCTCCCAAGTTGTTCCCACGCTTTCCTGGGGTGTCCCGCTCTCCGTCCCCCTCCCCGGAACATCCCCGTCTCCCCGCCGCGGGATGGGGTTTATTTTCCCACCTCGGAGTTTGGGAAGCCGGGGGGCTCCCCCAGCCCGGGGCACCGGCTCCCCCCGCCCCTCCGATTCCCTCCCCAGTCCGTGCAGCCCCCCCAAACTCCTTTAGTGTAAAAGAAACCGGGGAGGATGGGGCGGAGCGGGAGCGGCATCGGGTTTTGCCGGGAACCGCGAATCCATCAGGGAGAGCGGCGGGATGCGAGTGCGATTTCCAGGTTTTCAGCTGGAGCCGCGCAGCGTTATCGCGGGGTTCGGGCTCCCGTCCCCAGCTTCGCTGTCCGGGGCGCGGGGAAGGGATGGTCAGCGTGGGAAAGAGGAGAACAACTCCAGCTCCATGAGCGCGGGGGGACAGCGGAGAGTTCGTGGGGAGAGCAACACTTGTGAGAGAAAATTAAAAACTCCTCATTGAGTTTACTTTCTGCTCTTAATCCGAGAGCCGCTCAGTTGTTGCTCAGCGTTGTCCCTTTATTTCAATAGGGTGTTAATCCAATAATAAGAAAAAACAGGAGCCAGCTAAGTCAAGACACAATCTAATTTTGTGTTTTTAATACTCTGGCTATCAGTCCCTAGTGAGTGCTGAGTACTCTTCAAAGAGAACAAAGAGCATTGATTCTATTTGTTCCCATGAACTGCAGTTTCTTAATAATATCAGGTGAAGATTTATTGTCTAAGAATCAAACCAAATCAAGCAGGGTGAAACCTTTAACTCGGGGAGCCTCTCTGCCCCGTTTGCAGCATGTTGGCTCATTCCAGAGCAACACTCCCAACTATTTCTGCAAAGGGACTGGACTGGCTAAGTAAGTGTTGAGCCGCAGACTTCGCCCCAAACCCGCTTGCCTGGCTGATGGACTGACAATAAATGCATTTTTTCCAGCAAATGTTCATTTCCCTGGGAATCTGTGACATTTAGCCAGCATAACAAGACACTAATAGATATTATAGATCCTTTCTACCTGGGTTTCTCCCTGACAGCCATTCAAGTGCGAGATATAATTGTTGAGGCTATGAAAATAGATCCATAAACTTAACAGCACTGGAGTCCTCATTAAAACTACCCTGCTTGTTTTCTACACAATGCTGGAGTCTCTCACTCTCCGCTGTTATCAGGCACTTGGCAGTGACCAGTTTGATGTAATAATTAGGAACTGAGTTGTTATAACTGAAAAGACAGCTCTGATGTAAGTAGGACTTATAAACACTGTGTCACACTGGCTTATTATTTTTACTACATTTACTCATAATATAAAAATAGCAGCCAGTCTATTCTTTTTCTGGGAGTTTATTCAGGTCCAACGCAGCTATAACAGGCTCTTCGTTGAGAGCTGGCAATGAAGCATGAGAGACAGCTTCTCTCTTCTGAACTCATTCATCTCAATCAGCAATCTTTCAAGCAAAAAGTGGGGAAAGGGAGATGGTAGCACAGCGGTGTGAAGCCCCCAAACACGGATCAATGCCTCTGTTAACCTGGAGTTTCTGAGCTTTAGTAACTGAGCTTCACAAGAAAGCAAATGCTAAGCATGCTGTTGAAGCAGGCATGCCTCAATTGCAGAAGAAAAGTTGGGGAAACAAATAGAAAGGGAATTATCCAAAGGTAAATTTCTGTTCTGCATATGTGCCTCCCTCCTTCTCAGATGAGCTCTCCCTCCTGAATCTAATGCTGAGAGAGGGTTTGACTTTTTCCCCCTCCCTGCTTCGGTTCTTGGTCATTTTGTTTTGTAATTACTTACAATTTTTATAGCTCTACTGGAAAGACAACAAAATTGCAGAAATGTTGTTCTAACCTGAAATGAATACTGGGAAGGTCATTGCTCTTTGTATTAGGTGAACCTAAATGTTATTAGGACTTTAAATTGTTTTTTATTAAATGTTATTGTTCAGATAAATCATATGTGGGGATGCTGGACAATGTATCTGTCTCCCTAGCTGTCTTATTTATTTGCTTATCTTTTTAGGACTATCAATTTGTCTGTCTGTCCCTACTCTGTGTCTGCATATTCCCCATCTTCTAATGACCCATAGCTGCTTCTTGATATTATTTGAAGACCCATTAGAGCTCCTGTTCTCCAGCTGCTGTTGCAAAGCAGATACCTTAAATTGGGCAGCGCTCCTTCCCTTCTCCCAGACAGCAGAAAAGCCATAAGCATCTTACTATGGATTGCTTTTTATTAAAGTTGTATATCTCCCTGTTACAAAAACCTGTCTGGTGGCTTGGAAAGCCCAGCTGAGGGCTCTGCCTCCTGAGGGACCCCTGTTCTTACAAGTCCTCTTGCTCCAACTGTCCCCCCTTGTTCCCACCTAATTTCTCTTCCAATTTCTTGCAGGTCCCTCCTGCTGATGAGCTCTGCCTTTGCCCTGACCATGAAAGAGAGAGGAGACCTCAGGTAGCCCCATGGCTTGCAGCTGAAGGCTTTGGGAACTTGGTGCTCCGTTGCCAGAAGGCAGAGCGGGGCAGGAATCCTCGCCACCACTGCAGGACGCAGCGGGAGAAGCCAAGGCCAGCCCTGCCCCACTCACCCCCGTGACCACCCAGCCTCCTGCTGGGACCACCGTGGATCTGGGCACCTGACCTGTTCATGCTGACACGACCATCCTTTGGGAAAAAGGAATTTTAGCTCTAAGCAGTCTCTCTTGTCAGAGTTGTACTGATGACCAGATGCTCTATTTATCTTTTGTGTTAATGTTCAAACACCCCAATAATTAAGGCAGACACAGTTTAAGGCACTTTCCACAGCGACGCACTTGGAGCAGACCAGAAGGCTGAGGAAGACCTGATCCAGCACCATCTCACGGCCTCTCCAATTTACTCCTATCAAATTTCATCAGCAACTCAGAACTTGATCTTTGTATTGATTGACTGGAGTCACCTCTAGATATTTTCGTGCTGATTTGGAAGACCTTTCGTACAATAAAAGGGGGAAAAATGAGGTTAAGGAAGACTTTTGACCACTGATCAGCAACTCTGGCCAAAACTTTCCCAATCAAGTGAATTGCAAAGTTGGCTTCCGTGCCGAGAGGAACTTTCCACATCCAGATACAGCGTGCAGAGTGGGATCATCCCTGTTACTGTCTGGATCTCCTTCGACTGGAGCATTTTTAGATGAGGAGTTTCCATGCTGATCCCGAGAGCCACCCCTAGCCCAGTAGCTGCCTTCCTCGGGACTCTCGGCACTGCCCTCGCCCAGGGATCCCGCGCTTGGCCGCAGCTGCCATGCTCTACCTGGCTGCTCTCCTCGTGCACTGCGTCCCCTTGGCCATGGGACAGTATGACATTTGCAAGTCCTGGGTGACCACGGACGATGGCCCCTCATGGGAGTTCTATGCTTGTCAGCCCAAGGCCATGCGGATGAAGGATTACGTGACCGTGCGCGTGGACCCGGCAGGAATCACTTGTGGGGACCCTCCGGAGAGGTTCTGCACCCATGTAAGTGTTTCCCTCCTTATTTGCTGGCTTAGAACAGACTCTGCTGGTGGCTGGAGGCAGTGTCCAGCCCTGGTGCCACTGTCAGGACATTCTGGGTCAGGGTGGCCACGGTGGCCACTGCCTGGAGCTCTCAGTCTGCAAAGCAGGGAGAAGGCACGCTGCCCACCCCGTGCTGTGCCAGTCCTGCAGCAGGGATGGTGCTGGCATGCTGAGGGGAGGGCGAGGAGGAGCCAGGGAGGGCTGAGCAAGTCCCGGGTAAGGTCTGGATTTTGGAAAAGCCCTGCCCCTGCAAGCACAGACCATGAGCTGCTCCTCTTACTTGCTAAAGCGTGTGGGGTGTGCTTGCCAGTCCCATCCCAAAGGGCTGCTCCAGCACTGGGATTTTATAGGATGTGGGTCCATGGTCTCAGTTCGAGGCAGAGTGAGGGGCAGGGCAGTGGGGTAGTTTGGCCCCTGCACACCCACAGCTCTGGCAGTTGGTCTGGCAGCCACAAATTTCACTAAAGCCCCTGAAAATGTGGTTCTCCCTCTCTTCTAGCCTCCACATGAAAGGGCTCTGTGGACAGACATTTGCCCTTGTAGTTAAAATCTTTAACTTATTTTCTCTTAAATATTAATCATTGCATTTCATTCCGTGCACCACAAAGCTCAGCAGGAACATTTGATTTATAATTCACAAGGCTTTACATTGTTAAAGAGTTCAGGGGTCAAAGCAAAGAGAAAAACAGTAATGCCCCCTCCCAAAGGTCCCCCAGAAGTGGTCCAAGCACGCATTTAAGGGACAGACACCAAGCCAGCCCATGCTGGCAGCGTTTCCACTGGGCTGAACACTGGACAAGGAGTGTCTTCTAAAAGAGTTTATTATTCTTTTATTATAATGAGAAGGGGACTTCTCCCTCTAAATCAGTGCAGAGAGGCCCATTTTCTATTGCCAGTCCTACCCCATGCCTCAATTTGCCACCAAGGAAATACCCTGGGCCCTGCCAGCTCTTGAAAATCCAAGAGAAAAATGTTCCTTTGACACCAAGGAATGCCAAACATTTATGACCATCAGAACACGCTGCCAGTAGTTACCCAGTTCCCTCCAGCCTGAGGGCTCTCATTAGTACCAGGGAAGACATTTCCACTAATTCCAGATAAGTAGCAGCTTTTCCTGTTAAAAGATCGTTTGAAAAGAAAGATTAAGTCCAAGTTTGCAAATAAAACCGTTAACTATTGATGGGTCAGTCTGTATTTCCATTTATCTGACTGACTGCAGAAGGATTAAAAAGAGAACACCAGATTGCTTCCACCACACTCACTGCAGCTCCTTGCAAACCCTCTCTGGTTAAGGATGCTCCAGACTTCAGCCCCACTGACCTCCAAGGAAGCAAAAGACACAAACTGCAATCAGCTCTCTGCATCTCTTGATTCAGTCAATACTGAGCTCAAATCTTTCTATTCTGGGCACCAGCAGTATTTCCTTGTAGCGTACGCCTGCCATGTGCTGTAACACTTGCAAACACCGTGTACAGCCGTGAATGAGAGCTACACAAATGCAAAACATGGATTTGCCTTCCTGTCCCTGCCTCACCCCAGCCTGGCCCGGCTCTCGCCTCCCAAAACAGAAACCAGCACTCACGGCAATGTCCCTGAGCAATTCCCTGGTGAAGAATCAAGCTAAGAACAGGAATAATACGTTGCAAGGTATTTTTTAGATTTTTTTGGGATAGGTTTGTGAAATCCCACTGTATTCATGGCCCTTTTCCCCCCCATCTTACACCGGTGCCGTTCTCTCCAGAGGACTAAAGAGTTATAAAAACAAAGCAGAGGAAGAGCAGCCCTGCCGAGGTGAGCAAGGAGCCCACCCAGCAGTCAGTGCACAGAGTAGGAGGTGGCTGCAGGAGACATCCAGGCTCCAGTCCAGCCTTAGGACTGCAGTGGTGTGGGCTGGGAGGCCATCAAGGTAAATTTTCACGGCCTCTGTCACCGAGAATGACACGTGGCCACTTACTGCTGAGCATCCCCTTATGGTCAGTGGAAAGTGGAATCAGCAAGAAATGGCCCTTCCATCGCCGGTGCCGGGTGGTGACTTGACACCTATTGACGTGCGGGGCGAGGGAGCGGTGCCCGCAGAGGATGTGAGCGCAGTTCTGCTCCCCCTGCACTAAGGAAGTGCTGGACAAAAATCGATGTCTCTGCCCACGGATCGTTACAACCTCCGAGCCCCGGCCCTCGCTGCGAGAGGGGAGGGCGAGCAGCTCGCACAAACCGCGAGCAGCTCCTCGCTGCCAACCTGCTCAGGTGCCTTTTGGTGTCCTGTTATCCTTTCTCTTCAGGTTTTAATTATTTCCTTGTAACAGGTGGGTTCTCATAGGAGCCTGGCTTTCCAGCAGAGAAGTTCTTACGGTGACTGTATTGCTTTCTTAGGTGTCTTTCAAAACAGCAGGGGACCGTCCGTGCAGTTAAACTCGCGTTACTCAGAATTAAGCGCAGCCCAGCGGGGCTCCTGCCCTGCTCAGACAGCTGCAATCAAAACTAAAGACACACAAACACCCCTCCATGCTCAAGGCAGCCAGACAGGAACGAGCAGCACCATATCCCTGTGCGGGGCAGCGCTGTGGGCAGGCGAGCAGCAGAGTCCTGGTGACAGTCAGGACCTTGTCAGACAGCGAGCGCGTCCTGCGAGGCTGCACAGCCCACGGGACCGCGCACTGCCCTGCCACAGCTCCAGCAGTGCTCACAAGACTCCTGTACCAGGAGGCTCCAAGAGATGGCAGGAATTATTTGCAGGACCGTCCTTTGTGTTTTATAGCAATTCTGGTCACATCTGGCTGCTTCCTTCTCATTGGGAAGCGTTTTGCTGCTTATTAAAGTCAAGGGTTTTGCTTTTTCCACAGTTTCTGAACCTGTTCCTATTCATGTCAATGCCTTTGTGGCAGGGTCACCTGAAAAATGAATTGTACTTTGCCTCCTGGCAGGGCAGGGGGAGTGGTGGGAGCAGGAAGACAGATGGATAAGTAAGTAGAAGCCTGAATGAAACCGAAAGTGTGACTGAAGACTAATAGGGAACAGATCTTTTAACCAAGGATGTCGAGGGAGGGGTGAGACCTCAAAGATCACGTGCAGGGCATGGCACGGAGCAGCTGAATGTGGATTTCAGAGGAGAGGGGTTTGCAGGGCAGGCACAGCTGGGAAATGGCCAAGCTGCACATCCACGTGGGGCAGAGGGGAGATGTGGTGTCCCTCCACCTTCCCACCCTCCCGGGCAGGAGGAGGAGGGTGGCACAGCTGGCAGGCTGCTCCCAGGTGCTGAGATACTCTGGGATGCTGAAGCACTTCTTTGATACCGAGCAGGGACCTTTGGGAGTTTCACTTTCAAGCGTCAGCATTTTGCACACAGGATAAAAACTCCTCAGGTTTTGTGGGGAATTCACACACGGGGCGTGCAGTGGGGAGCAAGCAAACACCAAAGGCCAGTCCCAGCTCCTAATAGGTTTGCAGCTCAAGGGGTTTCCAAATCATTCCAGCAGAAACAAGGAGAGGTGTCCATAGAAGAAGGTCATTATGGGATGGTTTTGCTGCTCCTTGACATCCCAGTGAGAGCACAGGGAGCCCACCTTGCTGCAGGAATGGGAGCCTTTCCCCCCCTCCCCAGAGGTGTTGAGACAGTATTTCTTGTTCTGACAACACTCTTTGATGCAGGGCCGAGCTCTCAGCCCATATTGATGGGTCAGGGGTATTTTTATTTGGCGTCAGCATTGTTTCATCAGCTAATAGAGCTTGTTGACTTTGGCACAGGTACATGAAAGGAAAAGGCTTTATTTATTCATTACACATGCAGCCAAATTGCATGTTTAGTTTAATTCTTAGCTAAACTTTTCTGAATGACATGTGGTTATAAGGCTTGTACTAAAGGACTATTTCTCCTGTGGACTGGGTGCTAAAATTGGAAAAAGCAGACAAACCTTTGGACTAAGAAATCCTTTTCCCTGCATTCTTAGTCCATCTCATACAACTCTACCCAGCCATATCTTCATACACCTGTTTAGGTGCAAACAAGGGATTGTGGGTTTAGGGATGATTAAAAACCAAAAGTTCCTAAAATAAGGAAAAAGCCAAAGTTTTTAAAGAAAGACGGGAAAATGAATTGCTTCAGCAATGCTCTCCCAAAAGCATTTTTAAAGATGCAGCATGATCTGGTGGTTAAAGGATGGATTCATCCCTTCTGGTACCCCGAGCAGAGACCCACAGCCCTTTCCCAGCCCACCACAGTTCTATCTTGTTTCAAGTGTAACCAAGGGGCAAAGCACGAGGTATTCTCAGCCTGTTGACTGCCCTAGGGTTCAAGGACATCCTCTGGGCTAAGCAGAGCCTGTATACAAGTCCAATGGAAAATCCTTTCCTAGAAAAGCGGATATTCTCCCTCCTCCTTGAATAAACCAGCACTGCTGGTTGCAAACCCATCCTTGGCTGTAGCAGAGGGAGTTGGAACTCCCCTTTGCCCTTCATGGTGGAACCCATATGGCCCTGGGGACAATCACTTTGCCTTTATGCCAAAATTCAGCAGCACAAGAAATTCACTCTGCAGTCAAATCACCTATGACACCCTGGGCAGGGTTGCAGGGATGGAGAGACGCCACTTTCTTCCCACAGCTGCCAAGTGCTAACAGCCCTTCTTCCCCCTTGAAGCCTCCAGTATGTTAAATTAACACCTGGAAAATGCTCCCCTTTCCTTTGAGGAAAGCCTGGAAAAGACAACTTGCTGCCATTTCCACCCACGGGAAGGTTTCCCAATCCACCCCTTGCACCCATCGTGGCATTGCTTTTGAGCGTGAGAGAAAGAGCTGGAGCCTTTTGGTTCTGTTCCCACCCTTAATCACTCCTCAGCATCAGGGTTGCTGCAGAGGACACTGTTTGAAGTCAGGATCAGTGGCTCCTTGCCCTTGGGGCCAGACCCTTGGGTTGTACATTATTAGCTGCTCAGCAAATTACACACTGCTCTTCTCCTGCCACCGAGGCTGCTCCGGAGTGTGGCAGCATCTTGGTGTTTTAAAAGGAAAGGTTTCACAGAAAAATGAAAGAATACAATTCAGCTTTAAATTAGAGAGTGCTGAGCAAACGGGATTTTCCCTCAACAGCCTGTAACAATTTCCTTAAATGCCCAGTTCGGGATTCATCTTGTTATAAAGTGGGATGCTACTCCCCTAACAAGGATCATTTCCACTTGCTGATGGAAAAGGCACAGTGATAAAAATGAAGCTGTCAAGCAGATTTAATTGGTACAGTGAGCAGAAAGTTTTTGCCCACCTTGAAGGTGCTCAGAAGAGTAAACTACTTTTAAGAAAAGCTTTGCTCTTCAAAGGGAACAGTGTCCAGATGGGAAAAGCAGAAGAGAACGCACACTGAAGAGTTGCTGGGGAGTGTGGTCAGAGCTGGGAGAGCAGCTCTTACAGCAGCCCTTACACTCATACACCAGCTCCAGGTACCACAGTTTTCCACAGGCAACTTTTGAAGCCAGAGGTGTTCAGGGAAATCCTTCTTATTTATTTATTTTTAAATCTGCATTGTATTCTATAGCATAGATATGATTTTCCACTAAACTTCAAAAGGAGTTCTCCCTACAGAAAATCCTGCCTGAGTGGGAAGGAGTGCTCTCCTACCACGCTCTGGTTTCCCTGAGTGAAAGTCCAGTTCTAACTTTAGTTTCAGATCCCAAACCACCTTTCTACCATCAGCTTTTTGAGACATGGAGCTTCAGCTGACCCAGTTACTCAGGCAGTTCAACACAGAACGCAGGTTTCTGTGCTGGAAAACACCAAAGAGGCTTTTTCCTCCTCAAACCGCACAGCACTGCTGGGTGACCATTCTGGAGAGGCCTTTGGGGAGAAGCAAATGCCTGCAAAGCCCTGGCAAACAGCAGTTTGGACTTGCAGCCTTCACCCCAGGTAGATGAGCCATCCCCTGCAGCCTCAGACATGTCCCATGAGGTTCCCACTCGTCCCCCCTCTTCCAGGCAGGGCCACCAGCATGCCCAGAGGGGACACATTGCAGCGCTGACCCCGCTCCCGCCCTGCTCCACTGCCCTGCCCTTGCTCCAGCGTTTGGCACCGGTGCCTTGGCACATCTGCTCTGTGCTACCCACGGCCAGGTCTGGGGAAACCTCTGCCTTTTGGCTCTGGGGTGGACTTCTGTGTTTGTCAGCCATCCCCAGGCAGGCTCCAGCCACAGGAGAGGCCTGGCTGGAGCTGCTGGCCCAGGAGCTGCTGGCCCTCGGTGCAGCAGAGCCACCACGCTGGGTGTCACCAGGCTGGGTCTCGCCAGGCTGGGTCTCATCCCTGCCGGCTCCCCCCTCTCCTGCTGGCTCACATCCCCGCAGGAGCCTCTCAGGCAGCAGCCCTCCCTCCCTCTGCTCCCCTCTGTTCAGCAGCTCCACACACGGTGCCACCACTCCAGCCTCTGCCAAGATGCTGCACACCCAGCACAAGCAATGTGGGGTCTCTGCTCCCCCGCTGCTGAGCTCCACGGGGGTGCTGCCACCGCCGTGTCCAGTCCTGCCTTGACACCTCCACGTCCCAAAGGGAGAATTAGCACAGATCCAACTGGTTTCTACTCCCAGCCAAAGGGTTTGTAACTCCCCATCTGCTGGCTGAGTCGGCTGCCTCAGCTCTGTAGTGCTGCCAGGCAGGAGGTTTGGGGAGCCCTGTCAAAGGGGAGGATCACTGTACTGCCCTCAGGGACAGCCAGGACATGTTTTGGGCTGACACAACTCAATCCAAACCTCCAACAGGCACCTGCTGAACTGTTCCCCTGAAACAGAGCAGAAAGCAGCCAAATGCTTTGCACACAGCAGCAAAGGCAGAGCGCTTGACGCAGCAGACAGGCACAGGAGCCCTGATCAGAGGCTGGCGTGGGTGCAGGGGTACCCATCACCCAACTGTGCCCCCTCCACAAAGGCTCTGGGGAATATCTGCACCTCCATTTGAGGAGCACAGCAGAGCCTTCGCTCCCTCCCCTTTCCCACCCCCGGGCTCTGCGTCCTGCCCTCCCCCATTCAAACTATCAGGGCCTCTCTTACAGAATAAATTATTAATAGCGGCGTAGCGAGCCTCTCTGCAAAGGCTGCATGTATTGAGCTTACAAGGCGCACAAGCTTTTAGAGAGCAGGACACTTTTCCTACTTCCTAAGCATTTTCTTAGTCCCGAATCAATAATGCACTCGCAGCCCTGCACACAGGTCACTGCTGCTGTGCTCCTGCTGCTAGGGGCTGCGGACACGAATACATCTCTGTAGCAAAATGCAAGGCCTTAATAATCTGGCAGGGAAGGGATGGGGCGGAATCCAAGCAGCTTAATTTGTAAACAAGCTTCGGGGAAGTGCCCTGGGAAGAGCAAAGCTTGCAACTCCCCAGTACAGCAAGCCCGAGTTTGGAGACAAGCTAAAAAGCAGTCAATGGGATTAAACTCCCGCGATTTTGAACGCGTGCCCGCGGCTGCCAGCTGAGGGGTGTCTGGGTTATCAGCCTCTGACCCCGGGCTCTGGGTCACCCTGCAGCCCCCAGTGCCAAAGGGGGAGGCCGGGGGGTGCAGCCCCGGCGGGGAGGTGGGGGTGGAGGTGAGCCCAGGGCGGCAGGAGCAATGGGGTTAGAGCGGCTCACCAGGGGATTAGCAGTTCACAAAGAAAGAGCTGCTCAAAAATGATTCCACGGGAGGCCGGGCTGCTGCGGGTGGTGTGTGTGTGTGTGTGTGTGTATCCCCAGCACAGATGAGATTATCTGTTTAGGAGTGGAATTTTCCGGGCGGCGTTAACCCTTGTGCCGCCCCCAAATCAGCTGCACACCTCTCTCGGGACAGGGTGCGGGGCAGGGGAGCCAGCGGCAGCTGCCAGGACATCCCGAGGCATTGGAAATGGAAGTGACCCCGAGGTCACTCTGCAAACAGCACGCTTGGGGCCCTTCTTGGAGAGGTCACCCATGGACTGTGCTGGTTTCAGGCTGGAGGTTAAAATTCCTCGTGTAACCAGATTTTCTGTTTCTGGCTTAGCCAGAGTGGGCGTGAGGGGATTTGTGTCGGTGCAGGAGCGGTGCCGGCTGCGTTGCGAGGGTGGACAGGTGCCTTGGGTCAGCCCTTGTGCGTGACAAGCTGCATCTCCCTCTCGATGCTCCCTTTGTGGAGAGGATGCTTCCTGCCTGGATGTCAGCCTTTTGCCGAGGTTGTGTCATTTACGGTGCAAAGACGAGTTCAGACCCTTTTCATGAGGTGCTGCCAGACCCCAGGGAGAGTTTCAGAGACAGCGTGGGGTAAGAGCAGAGATTTCCTTGAGCCTCACATCAAGGTTGGGTGAGGGAACCACTTCTTTGCCCGGCTGCAGGTGCCTGGGGGAGTTCAGTCCCCAGAAAGGTGGAGCCCTCGATGCCCAGTGAATCCCAGACCTGCTCCTGAAATCCCTCCCTGCCTCAATTTCCCCAGTTGGAGATAGGACACTGCCCTGCCACCAGCCCACCCTGTCTGGCACGGTGATGTCTCCCCAGGGCTGGTGGAGAGAAGGGCACAGTGCTGAGCCCGGATGAAATACGAACGAGATGCTTCTCGAATTCAGAGCAGGCTGGAGGGGGAAGGGGAAGAGCAGCCACGAGGAGGGCTTGAATCTCTTCTCTGGCGGAGAGACGGGCCCAAGGGAGCTGAGAGCCTTGAACGAGCGGCGCTGCTCCGTGAATGAGTCTCTGCTTCAGGCCAAAGGGAGGAGGCAGAGCAGCAAAATGTCTCGCTGGGTGCGTCCCGGAGTGTCGCCCGGAGCCGCGGGCTCGGTCCTGCTGACTCACGGCCGCCCAAAGCCCGCAGGCAGGCACAGCCCGTCCCAGCGCCCCGCAAGGGCTGACCTTGGGCTCGGGCAGCCTCGGAGCCGGCAGGAAGGGGAAGGAAGCGGAGGAGCGATCAATCCCCCAAACCACGGCCGGGGAGGAGATGGAGGGAGTGACATTCGGCTAAGCCAGAATTAGCAGCAGATCTGTGGAGGGACCCCATTTCCACCCTATTAATAATTCATTCCAGCTCTGCCTTTACCTGCTCATAAACAGCAAACAGCTTGTCAGCGAGGACGCTTTTCTCCCCTTTTGCTGTCTCTGCCTTAATAAGAGCCCCTTGCAGATGGCTGGGGGAGAGATGTGGCAGGGGAAGGACAGACGAGTGAGCAAAGCACCCCACCAGCCCTCCCTGAGCTTCCCAGCCCAACCCAGCCCAGCCCAGGCAGAGCTGCCCTTGCCCTGCAGAGGTGAAGCTGTGAAATAACCCCTCACCAACACCCGGGTGCCGTGCCAGAACCTTCCTACCGACGTGGGCCACCTAAAAACGTCCCTTTGGAGGGGCACCAGGAAGAGGAGAGGGATGCCTGGAGGATGTGCAGATGAAGGGTTTGCTGGAGCATTCCTGAGTGGCTCTCGGGCTGCAGCTGCACAGGCAGCCCATGGGAAAACTATTTTCTACCGTATGAGACAGCTTCTGTCTTGCCTAAAATACAGAGAGCTTGACCAAAGAGATATTTAAAAAAAAAAAAAAGTAGAAAACATAGCATCTTGAAGAAAGTTACTAGGATTTTGTTTCCAAAAGGCACAGTTTTGCATTTGGAGCATCCTCAGTCTCTACAGTCCAGTGCTGTGGTGCTGGCCCCATTAGGGACCTCTCCCTGCCCAAAGCTGTTCCCGAGATGTTCTCCAGGGTCAAGTCACAGCTGTGCAGTGGGGAAAGCCCATGGCCCAGCTGGGGGAAGGGGAATCAGTGCAAGAAGAGTGGACCAGCCAGGCAGATCCCAGTGTCCCCCATGTCCCTCAGAGGGGGGCACAGACCTTTACCCGGGCTCACAGAGAAGGGCCCGTGTGGGGCTCTTTGGCATAAGAGGGGCCTCATATTTCTCCTGATCCCTCTCTGTGCTCCCAGCCCTCTCTGCAGTGAGTTATGCCACTTGCCAGCTGTTGGAAATGATCGCTGTAAATTAATTACAGTTGTTTCACCCCTCTGATCCCTCCCAGCCCATGAATAGAGTGAAAATTAATTGTCAGAGAGTATTTCCAGCTCTCTTAGAGTCCCACCCTGGCCACTGGCAGGTTACGGTTTATGCCCTGAAGCATGAGATTTAATTACTCCCAAATGTTATTTTTGATCATAAAATCACCTTGTCTTGTCATAAATCCAGATAGAGCAGTTGAACCCTCAGATCAGGAGCAGCAAGAGTGAAAACACCCTGAAATGTCATTAGGACGAGCCTGTGTTTTCCCCTGGGTAAATGCAATTCTGTTTGGGAAGCAGCATCACGTCCTGGAATGATTATTGGAAGAAAAGCCAAGGAAGTCTCCCAAAACATGCATCGCTCAGGGTGGTCCTTGTCAAAAATTTGTGTTGCAGAGAATAGGTTGAACTCTGTGTCAGTGGGGAGGTTAAGGGTGGCTGGCACTGGAGCTGGGTCAGGCACCTTCCCCCCTCAGTGGGTGATTCCCCGGTGCTGACCGACACCGGGGCGAACCCACAGCCCAGCCAGGAGGGGAATGGAGATCCTGGGAAGCCCTGGCAGAGTCGGGAAAAGCAGGGCAGGGGATGGAAGGGAAGTGAAGCCCCGCAGCTCAATCCCAGTGTGAGCAGGAAAGCAAATGTGCCGGGAAGGTCGTTTCAGCTGCATCCCGCAGCCTGCGGAGCCAACGGATCCAGTGGGGTGTTGGACGGGGGCAGGGAGGGGGGAAGGTAAAACTTTGGGGCCAGTGTGTTCCAGAACATCCACAGGACAGGCAGGGATGGAGCAGGCTGGCCCTGCTCCCCTCTGCAGGTTGGGGACCCCAGTGTCCTGTGGGCAGCAGCCCTTCTGTGGCAGACGGGCTGCTCAGGGAAGGGGAGGCTGCAGGACACCTGCGCTGGCACCGCTCCACGGCGGCGACGGTGTCAGGGCAGGAGGGATCAGGTGCACATGGAGATTTTGCTGATCCCTTCTTTATGCAGGATTTGGAGGAAATTTGATACCAATTTCAGGACTCGGTTGCAGTGTGAGGAGACGCGGGGACTTTGTGAACCTCATCTGCTGACCTTTGAGCAGAAATTCAAAGGCAACATCGGAGGTGTCCTGAGGGAAGCAGAAGGGCCTTGGGTGTCCCAAGGGAAGCAGAGGGGCCTTGGGGTGCTCCTGAGAGCTCCTTAAGCATCACGGCTGGATGGGGTGGGGGCTACAGAGGGAATTGTCCCCTCCTGGGTGGAGGTTCAGACCGAGGTTTCCTTGGTCACAAGCAGTCCCAAGAAGGGGGGAAGGGGGTTCCTGTGCTGTCACCTGCTTGTCCTCATTTTTAGGGAGCCAGACGTGGCTCTGCAGACTTTTTGGGGGTCCATCAAACAGCCCCCAGTCCCAACCAGCATCAGCACTTGCAGGAGAGCCTGGAGACAGCCAGGGTCTGAGATGTCTCTGGTGGGGTTTGAGAGCCAGTTCTTAGAGGAAAAAAAATAACTACAGAGAAAGTACCCAAGGGAAACCCACACAACAGCACCGATCTTTGTGCTGAAGAAACGCATTTAACTTTTTCCTCTTTCATAAAAATCTTCCTATAAAACACCAAGGATTTCCACCCTCCACTCCTAATTAAAAAAATACAAAGTTTTGTTTTCCAGAGCTCGTCCAAGTTGATGAGACCTTGTCATTACTCTTATTAGGAGACTGTAATTAAAAACAAGTGGTCCTGGGGTGCCCTAGGTTTCAGCAGAGGCCTTGGCTTAAACACAATTCCATCAAGCAGAAGAGACCCCCAAAAGCAAAGGAAGTCATGCAGGGGGTTCCCAAGACACCATTAAACAAATCACACCAGGTATGAGAGCTGTGATTGAGCATCCTTGGCTGAGCAGTACAAGCTCCCACATCATCTACTCATTTTTCCTTGCTCAAATCTTGTTGGAATTTTTTTCCCTTTAATATTATTATTATTTTTCTTATTTTTCTTCACTGTGCAGCTAGTGGCTGCAATTGCTTTCCAGCTTCCCTTTGGCATGGAGATCTAAAAGCTACAGTCTTATTTCTGTGCAGCTTTCACCATCCACAACAGATGTCTAGTTTGTTTAAAATATTCAACAGCCTAATAATTAATCAGGCATTTTCACCTACAAAAATATATAATTTTATGCTATGAGGCTTAAAAATGGTATTATGTGCTAGGAAAAAAAAAAAAGGCAACTTTTATGCTCATTAAGAGCCCTAAAAACAGCTGGGCTTTGTAAAACTGGGGCCTTTTGTTGTGTCTGGTTTCCCCCATTCCCCCGCTTCCCAGCGAGTGGGGAGCAGCTTCTCTGCAGCATCCTGGATTCCTGTCATCCTGCTTTGTCAGACCAATATCTTGTTTCTTAAGAAATCCTCCTTCTCAAGGAGCAAGTCTCTGCTGTCACCTTCAGAAAGTCCCTTTTGCAGCATTTCTGCCCAGAACCAGCCAAGAAGAGGCAAAACCCAAGGGCTGGGTCAGCAGTCTCCAGGGCTGAGACACATTTCCAGCTCAAGGACTGGGCTCTTGGGATCCTCCTGAGTGCAAGGCCCTGCACCTGGATCAGGCCAACCCCCAGAATCACTCCAGGCTGGGGATGAAGGACTGAGAGCAGCCCTGCCAAGGAGGATTTAGAGTCCCAGTATCTGAAGAGGGTCTACAGGAAAGATGGGGAGGGCTCTTTATTATTATTATGAATTGTAGTGTTAGGACAAGAGATAATGGTTTTAAACTAGAAGAGAGCAGATTCAGCCCAGCTGTAGAGAAGAAAACTTTCACAATGAGTGTGGTAAAATACTGGCGTGGTAAAACCTCAGAGAGGTTTTCACGGGATGTCTCACCCGGGGAAACATTCAAGGTCAGGTTGGATGGGGCTTTGAGCAGCCTGACCTCGCTGAAGATGTGACTTGCCCTTGACAGTGTGACATGTCCTTGCCCATGGCAGGGGGGTCGGACTGGATGACCTTTAAAGGTCCCTTCCAACCCAAACCATTCTATGATTTGCCTCACAGAGGCACAACCTCACTACAATGCCATTTTTTAGGACACCGTGTCCTCAACGAGGCTCTTACAGTTTGTCCCCTGGAGATTTACCCCTTTGGGCTGAGCTGGGGCTAAGCAAGACTGCAACACTCTTTGGTACAACCCCAAAAAGTGCACAACCAGAAGAGCTGGAGAGGCTGAGATCTGCAATGTTTAGTTGCTGTGAGGACACTCACGACTGATTTAATAGCGTGAGACTCAAAGTGAACTGGTTTATTTTAAGCTCACTGAGACCAAGTTTGCCTGGCTAATGCATCCTGACTTTTAGATTGAAGACTTAAATATCTCGAGACTTTGGACAGATTCTTTGGAGGACACACGGGCTTGGAGGAGGAAACCAGATTCAAAAATAATACCTGGAATTGTTTCAGTAGTGCTATATCTGATCTTACCAGGACCAACGGAGCAGCCAAAGCGTGGCCATCTGTTTCCGCTCCCCCCTGCCCTCCTGGCTGACTCCAGACCACCCCCCCAGCAGAGAAGGCATCGAGCATCCCGCAGAGGAAGGACAATTCAATAAACCTAACCCCAAAAAGGAACACTTCATTTTAGCAGAGGAAGCCGTAGTGATGTGACTCACTCGGTGGCTTCTGAGGCTCTCCCCCACCTTTCAGCGCTGTCACTTGGAGGTTATTCTTGTGTTTGCCCCGTTACAACCGTGCCCCTCTGGAGCCGTGTGCCTCCCCAGAACAGCAGGGTGGTTAAAGACACCTTTGGGGGTGCTGCCTGCTGAGCTGAGCACGCTCATGTGTTGGGATACACAGGAGCCATCGGGGATCGTGCACCTCCGCTCCCTGGGATGAGCATATGGCAGACAGGCAGAGTTTTTGCTCCGCTTCTCCCTGCTCCCGACCCGCCAGGTCCCCTGCCAGGGTCGTGCCTGGCCAGCCCTGTCCCTCCAGACGGGACATGGGGAGGGGGATCATGCTTGATCAGGCTCAGTTGCTTCCCTCACTGCTCCAGGGAAAGCTGTCCCGCCTCCCATCCTGGCCCTTTTCTGGTCTGGGTAATGTTTTCTCGTTGTGGTTTCATCACAGAGCCCTTCCTTTGTTTAATTTGGCCACTCCAAAGAAAGCCTTGATAGGAGCATCACCCACAGCCCTGGAGGTGGCCACCGTGGCCATGCTGGGGACAGCTCAAGTGGCAAATACTCAGTGAGATCATCTCCCACCAGCTCAAGGGCTGTGGCTGCTGCACACAAGGAAAGGAAGGCTCACGGCAAGAGCCCCTCTGGCCAGGATGGCTCTGAGACACAGACTCTGCTCAGACAGAGCCACTGAGCAGCGAGGCGGGGTTGTCAGGGAGTTTTCTGCTGCCATCCCAAGCCAATTCTCCACCTGCTGCACCCTCCTTCAGACAAGTGGCAAAAATGGACCTCCATGATGGTCTTTTCAGGACTGTCCTATTAAGCCATCTGTATGGCCACATTGGCAGGAGGACCATACTGCAGCACAATATGTTGCCTCAGCACAGGAAACACGCTCAGAGCCCCCAGCACTTCAGCTGAGGGGGATTTTTCTGCCTTTTCCCTCAGGCAGCACTGTAGAGCTGCGCTGAGAGGCAGCTCCATCCCCCAGCAGGAAGCTGTGTCTCATTAGCAGAGGTAAACAATTCCTCTGAACGTGCCGAGTCAGGAGAGCATATTAAATATGTCAATATCTCAGGGTTTTGTAATCCCTACTCCAGAACAGCTTGTTGTGGCAGGAGAGGACCCCCCAGCATGGCTCAGAGCCCCACCACAGCCCAGCTGGCATCTCCCCCTCTTTGAGGGGGTGGTGGGGACACCTGGGCAGGTGCCCTCACCCCTTGACCTCACCCACCCAAGCAAGCCTGAGCACTCCATTGATTTCCTTTGCTCAGTTACCACAGCTGCAAGTAAAAAATAATAATAAAATAAAAACTCTCCAGCTATTTGCTTTTAAAACATCAACCCAAGCATCCGTTTGTGAGTGACCTCCCTGCTCTGCAGGGTGGGCACCACACCGGAGCTCAGCAGCTCCAGTCCCAGCCCTTCTGCCCGGCACACCTGGAGGTGGCAAAAGCCACACATCGCCCCAGCTGAGGCTGTGACAGGAGGAACAAACCCCAGCACTGCATTTGCAGCTTTGCCATCAGGCAGGGATGTGCCAGAGCAAGACAGGGTTGAAAACAGTTTGAGTTTTGACCTGTTTTATCATGTGCTGCTTTCCACGGCAGCCTCGTGCACACAAACACACACAGACACAAGGAGTGCTGTGTTTACAGGAGTCCCCTCGTGTCCCCAGGGCTGCCTCCCCTGCAGAGGAGCTCACGTACAGATCAGCCACTCGCTGGTTTGTTTCCCCCCGTGCTGACAGAGCAGCCTCCTGCCTTATTTACACTGTGCTGCTCCAGACACAGAGCTATTTGTGTCCTCAGGAGTTTTTCAGGGCTCCTGGGTGCTGTGGCCTCTACTCACTTTGCAAACAGTTGCTTGCCTCCAGTGCACATCTCTGAGCTCCAAGGAGGCACCAAAGGCCCATTTTAGACATGGGGTGGAGAAGCTCTAAGTAGTTTCCAGGACTTTTGGTTGCCTGGCTGGGTGTGGCAAAGCCCAGACTTTGCAAAGCACATTGTGTTACTCAGAGGTTTCCACGTTCAAAGCACAGCCCCACTGAGAGCATCCACTTGTACCAGCCAGATCCCCTCTGCTGTGCCTGGGTGTACCCAGGGCACCCTAAAAGCAGGTCACAGGCACCCAGACTCCAACAGTTCCCTAGGTCAAAGCAAGCCATGGGCACAGGAGCAGCCTCTTCCCACGCCTGCAGCAGCCAGAGACACAACCAGCCTGCTCAGATCCAGCCCTGCACCTCATTTTTTGGAGCCCCCAAGTACCAGCAGCAGCTCCCCGCACCCTGGCACAGCCCTGGTGCTGCAGGAAGCCCCCAGGGCTGGGCAGGAACACGCTGATCCCCACACACAGCACCTCCCCGTGGCTCCCAGCCTCGCACAAAGCACCCACAAAGCAAAGAACAATGCCCAGCTCGGTCTTACCTTGAAAGCTGCTGTGCTCAGGAGAGCCAGACCTCACACCCCAGCAAGCTCCTCACCTCCAGCCAGCAGCTCTGAGCAGCTCCAGCTGCTTTATCACCTCCTCCTCCTCTGCCAGGTGCCTCTGCCTTCCTGATAAGGGTCCCACAGCAGCAGAGCCCGCCGTCATACCAGTCCCTCTTCCTCCCCAATCCTTTGGATTTTGAGTCTGAGAGGGAGGCAAAGTGACAGCAAAGAGATGCTTCATATACAAAAAAAGGATTTGCAGTGTGTTGCAGAGTTTTTTGTGGTCTGTACCACTAGAACACAGCCCTACACAATCCCCAAGGCAGGTCTGACCCACATGCTCGTTCCTGGAGGCAGAGGCTGCAGGGCAGTAATGCTGGGCTTTAACAAACATGTGGGTGAGCAATAAATGCATCAGGCACAGCTGCCCACCCCCAAAACTTCAACATTTGATGCATGACCTTGACAGTGTGTCCTAGTGCAGCTCGGCACCTGTGGATGTGGAGGTGTGTCCCTGCAAAACACGCCAGCCTGGCTGTGCACTGTCACTTGTGGGCAAAATGGGATGGCTGGACCTTTTCTCCCACTGCCCAGGCCTGCAGGCAGTGGACATTGTCACCTGGATGGGATGAGCCATCTCTCCACTCTGTTCCCTCTGGGTAGGTGAGGACCAAGGCACCAGGAGCACAAATCTCTGCTCTCTCTGCTGCTGCTCAGTTCTGTCCCAGCTTGGAGCTGGAGAAATTGGGCTTCCCTCCTCTAGCTGTGCTCAGAGGCACTGGCGGGGATGGTGTGTCCCCAGCCTTCTCAGCATCAGGAGCCATGAGAGGCAGGGGTGTGCTTGAGGGATTTTGGGGATTTTAGCCATTCAGTTCCTCCAAGGCAGCAGGGATGAACACAGCTTTCCGTGGGCTTGTAAATCAGCCAAGCTTAACCCAAGTTTCTCAGAGACCGTCTCGGGGAAGGCGCTTTCTATGAAAATTGCCCCCGTGCCAAATTGAAAAGCCCTTTCCCAAAGGGCCTTTCAAAGGAGACAGCTCAGCCGTTCTTAGAGCTGAGGCAAAGCTGCATCTTTGTGCCTTAAATCCGCTCTCAGAACCAGCATCCTCCAGAGCCAGGCCCCCGGCACCCTCCAGCTCAGCCCAGCAGTTAACGTTTGACACAAGCAGCCAAACCCAGGGCCCGTGTGCCCACGGTGCCAATGCCATGCCCAGGCTTTGCTTTCCTCTCTGGTGACCGTTGTTGTTGTTCCAGGAGAACCCGTACCTGTGCAGCGACGAGTGCGACGCCTCCAACCCCGACCTGGCCCACCCGCCCAAGCTGATGTTCGACAGCGAGGACGAGGGGCTGGCCACGTACTGGCAGAGCGTGACGTGGCGCCGGTACCCGGAGCCGCTGCTGGCCAACATCACCCTGTCCTGGAACAAGAGCATTGAGCTGACCGACGACATCGTCATCACCTTCGAGTACGGGCGCCCCACCATCATGATGCTGGAGAAGTCGCTGGACAACGGGAGGACTTGGCACCCGTACCAGTATTACGCAGACGACTGCATGGAGGCCTTCAGCATGCCAGCACGGAGGGTCCGGGACCTCTCCACCACCAGTGCCAACAGGGTCCTCTGCACGGAGGAGTATTCCCGCTGGGCGGGCTCCAAAAAGGAGAAGACCGTCCGGTTTGAGGTGCGGGACCGCTTTGCCATCTTCGCCGGCCCCGACCTCAAGAACATGGACAACTTGTACACCCGGCTGGAGAGTGCCAAAGGGCTCAAGGACTTCTTCACCGTGACCGACCTGCGCATGAGGCTGCTGAGACCCGCCCTGGGGGGCACCTACGTGCAGAGGGAGAACTTGTACAAGTACTTCTATGCCGTCTCCAACATCGAAGTCACCGGCAGGTAACGGCTGCTGTATTTCTTTGGGCGTCTCTCCTCAGAGGGATGAGAAGAGGGTTATTGCTAGAAAACTGAGTCATCAACGTTTCTGCTGACCGATGGATAACCGTTTCTCCCTCTAACACCCCTTCTCCCCAGGCAGGGCAGCAGATGTGTCCTTGCAAGAAACAGCTGGGGCACCTCCAAGGCTGTGTCCTCCTGCAGCTGGTGCTGGGGGAGCTGGGACATGGCTTGCATGGACACTGAGGGTCTGAGTTCCCTCCAAGACCCCATCCCAGCAGTGCAAACACCGCCAGCCTTTGCCCAGATGTCTCAGGGGTGATGCTGGTGGATCTGGGGGGTGGAATGAGGCTCACCCCACTAAACTCCAGCTCACTGCCAGTACAAGCAGGGTGGGTCATCCCCAGTCAGTCCTGCACACCCTGAGCAGCCCCAGCCCTGGCTGATGAAGTTTGAGGTGAGGGTGAACCCCCCGACAGATCTGGGGCAGAGGAAGCAGGAGGGGTTTTGTTTCTCCTGGGTTTTGTGTTTCATTTCTCTGTACGATGCCATATGTTACGTTATGACATCAACCGAAAACGCAAAGTAAGGTGGAAAAGTGCCGAGATGGCTGATTTCCCATCCAGCTTGTGCGAGACTTACAGGCGAGAGGGGAAAAATCTCCCCATCACCCACCCCATGCTAACAAGCATCACCACAGCGACAGAGGAGCCGTTTGTATCGGTTCCAAACTGTTTGCTTCTGAGACTTACAAGTGGAAATGTTTGCAGGTGCCACTGAGGCTGGCTTTGAACGGGCTCCAAGGGGAAGGAAGCTGCAGTAAGGGATGGGAGAGCCCTTTCCACCCACCAGGGCAGGCAGGAGGCAGCAGTGAGGGTCTTTCTCACGGCGTGGTGCCTGTCTGGGACAAGCAGCTGTGGCTCTCAGCTGGGCTGGGGCGCGTCGGGGTACCCACCGTGGGGATTGCTCAGGGAGGAGCCCTGGGGGGCTCAGGCACATGGGCAGAGGAGCTGGAGAGCACCTCCACATGTGTCAGGTAAATGAGGACTGAATGTTTGATGTCAGTGCTTGTGCAATGAGCTTTGGCTTCCGAGTGTGGCGATCAGCACAGATAACCAAGGACTTGTCACTGCTCCCGCAGCAGCCTCGGGGTACTTGATGCTTCAAAGAGTTAAAATACTCGTGGCGTCCCGTGAACACCTTCCTCCTCTGAGCCATTTACCTTTCCTGCCTGCCTTGTTGCTTCAGTACTTTGGACTTCAGGCCATGCTGGTGGGATTCTCCCCAGACCAGCACCTTGCTCTCAGCTGTCCTACTCCCCCCTCCCCAGTCCCCCACCAGCTTTTGAACTCACTGGCCAAATTTAATACCATTTAATAGTAGCAGAGATTGGCTCAATCCCTAAAAATTCTGTGAAAAGAGGCAGCTAGGGAAGGGCAGAAAAACCCTTCCAAACACACGCAGGGCTGGGGGAGTCGCAACCTCTAGGAGACATCCCAAACTCCACAGCCACCCCGAGGGCAGCCGGAGCCAGGGACGGCCGGGCTGCGAGCGCCCTGTGGAAGCTGCAATGCTGCTTTTTAGCCAGGGCCAGCACGAGCCAGGTTGGGGTTTGTTGGCTGATCCCGGGCTGGCGCGGTGCCGGTGTGGCCGCCTGCCCACGGCTGCTGCAGAGCAGCGGCTCCTGCTCCGCCGCTTCGCTCTTGGCTCCGCTCACCAAAAACTGCCCGGCCATCTCCTCCAGTGCAGCAGGGCCGCTGGGAAGGGCTTTTCCTTGGCTGGGAACAGGGAAAACGCTGAAATCTGCTTTTATCAGCCCAACCTGCAAGTTCTGAGCTACAGCAAGATGCAGCTTTGCACTGCTCCAGCTTGCTGGGCTGGTTCCCAGGAGAGAGGGACACTCATCCTGGACAGGGAAGAGGTCAGTGCTTGTCCTCTGCTGACTCTTCCAGCCCCCCTGGGCACAGGGCAGGGAAGGTGAGCAGCTGAGGAGCTGTGGATAAGTGGTGTATAAGATGGAGAAGCTCCCTGTGAATTAACTCTGCTCCTGTGATTATTCCAGTCCCAGCAAGCAGGTTTTTGCACTGAAAAGCAATCTAATTCCAGCTGTAAGCAAAGCCAGTTACAGTGCAGGGACTAAAACCAAATTAAATCTTGTGTATGGCTCAACAAGGGATGGGTTATTGAGAGGAAGAGAGGAGAAATCAATGTGAGCCTGACAGGAGCACTGTGCAGGGAAGGGGGGAGGAAGAGTGGGCAGGAATGGGGATGGACACACACTGCCTGTTCCAGGACGTGTTGGAGGAACAGGAGGAAAGTGCCTGGATAAAACTGGGGTGGTGTTAGGGACCCACTACAGGGGTATGGAAACAAGAGGGAAGACGATTGTGAAGAAATGAGGGGTCAAGGGCAAAAAGCAGCCAAAAAATTCCACCTGGAGAGCAGAGTGAGCAGCCCCGAGAGGCTGAAGGAGCTGTGCCTGGCCACAGTGTGTGGCAGTGGAGGAGCAGTGTGTGCTGTCACAGTGGCACTGCCTGTGTCCCTGTACAGCACCGGGATCTTGGCAGTGCCCACAGGGTGATGAGGCACTGGGCAGCTCATTTCCAGTTGATGTTCATGGTCAAGGGAAGAGCAAAACACTTCACCCTCAGAGCAGACCAGGAGCCCGGGTGGTTTCCTGTGCTGCAGCCTTAAGTGGTGTGTTCAGAGAGGTTTCTGTGATCCCCTCAGTCCGTGCACTCCTGCTCCCCATCCAAGCACACCCCATCCTTCACGTCTCAGCTTCACACCAAGGAAAAACCCCTCACTGCAATCCCCCAGAGCTTTTGGGAAAAGCAGAAAGAGACGGAGCAAGGACAGGGGGAAGGAGTTTTCTGCCTTCTCTTGCCCTTTAGGCCAGAGGGTCTGGTGAATCCTGGGGGTCACTGCTTCATTCCTGGGTGTTGGTACAGTGGGCTGGTCCCTCAGGGTCTCCTCTGCATCTCCTCCTCCCACAGCCTCAGCCAGGTCCATCTCTCCGTTCATGGCTGACAGTTTATTTTTACTCTCTTTCTTCTTGGTATCTTTTTCTTTTCTTTTTTTTATTTCCCCTTTATTCTTCCATCCTGTCCCTATTGATCTGCAGAGTAACTGGAGATGCAGAAGAGTCAGGACAGGAATAGACACAAGCAAGCCCTTGGCCTGTGTGCTGTGCGAGTGCCAGGCAGGGCGGGGAAGGGAAGTGGAAGGACTTTTCCCCACAGATATCTCTCTATTCACTGCTTAATTTTCTCCTCGGAGCAGCAGTGAGCTCGGGCACGGGTGAATGAGCTTTCCCTGGCTGCTGGGGCTGGCGGTGAGAGCCGCTGGTTCTCCTTCCATTCCACACTGGGTCTCTTTGGAGTAATTTCTTCCCCTTCACAACGTCAGTCACTGCCGTGCTCAGCAGGGCACGCTCCATCACGGAGACGTTAATAAGCTGTAATTGAAGTTAATGTGCCATGGCCAGGACATGTGGATCCAGTTAGGAGAAATCAGATTGAGCAGAAGTGAATCAATTTTAGGCTGATTATTAGGATTTCTCTCCTCTGTCCTGCCCTGCCCCAGTGCATGCACTGTCTGTCTGTCTGTCCATCCTGCTGGTGATGAGCAGTCCCTGGAGGAAGGCAGGAGGGAGCATCCCTCATCACTGAGCAGCTCCATGGAACAGGGCCTCCTCTCGGGCTGCGCTCAGGCCAGAGAGGCACCAACAAGATGAGGTTTCTAGTTCTGAAGTGGCATTTCCTTTCCTCACTTTACCAATTGCTTTTCTCAGGGTTTTCTTAGGCTTTCCTTGGCTGCTGCTTTGCTTACACCAAAAGGGGAAGGCCCTTTGTGCTTCCCTGCTTCTTTCCCTGCCTTCCCCTGGTGTGTTCCATTCCATGCACGGATGCTCTCCAGGAGGATTTTCTCTCCACATGACTTGGAGAGTTTGTGCCAGTGGAGCAGAACAACTTTGGCCAGCCTGTTATCCTGGTGCCAGCAGCCAGGATCAGGCACCCCAGACCTGGAGGATCAAGGCCACCCCCAAAAGCACCTCCTGCAATAAATGGAGCTGGAAATGGTCAGTGCAAGGGGTATATTTTTCTGCATTTGTGGTGGGTTTTGAGATGTGGAGATGACTGATGCTGCATTGCTGTTAAAGATGAATGAATTCCTGGTCACTGCCTCCTCCTCTCAGTGAAGGCAACTCAGTGCACTTCCCCTGTGGTTGTAGCTCAGCTCAAACCAGGGGTGCCAGCACAAAGCCCATCCCTGCTGCCCTTGAGCTGCTGTGCCCTGGTTGGATATTCTTTCTTCTGGCTCTGTTGATGATGTTGTGGGAGACCTTCCAGCTGATCTTGAGTTCTCCAGCAAAGCTGTCTTTAAATTGGAGAAAAGGTGTGGTCCGTGGAATAGTCTCTTGTTGAGGGTCTCAGATCTTGTGTGATGGCTGGTGTCCCTGTTGAGCAACTCTCCCTGAGGAGCAGGGTGGGACCTGCACCAAAGGGGAACAGGCAGGACCTGGAGTGAATGATCTGTGAGAGCATGGGCTTCCCCAGTTGAGCTTGCCCAACCCCGGTGCTGGAGCATCACCCCCAAAATAGCCACCGGCTCACCCAAACATCCCCCAGGAACAAGCCCAACGCCCCTGCAGCCCTCAGCCAGCTGCTGCCCAACCTTGGCAGCTTTGAGATGACCACGAAAACCAGGGCAAGCACTGCCTGTGCCCATCCCTGCGCCTTCCCTGCAGCTCCTGGCAGACAGAACTCGGGTCCCAGGAGGGAGCAGCATCCTCGTGTCAAGGACGGCCAAGTCTGTGCCAGCGGTGCTCCGTGTTCCTCGGCCTGTCCTCGCCTCCATGCTGGGCAGCCCCCAGAGCTGGATGGCTGAGCTTCCCTGGCATTCCTCCAGGCTGGAATTAGCTTGAGTTCAAGCAAAATCTTGCTCTTGATCATATAGTTAAATTAAGTTAACGTGCAGCAACTGTTTGCTGGAGTCCTGCAAAGATTTCTACTCACACTGCAGCGAGGTGGGGAGGAAACTCTGAGCGGGAGGGAGGGAGTGAGCGAGAAACCCGGAGAGCTCCTCCCTCCCCCAGACACTGCTGACACTTTGTCGATAGCCAGAGACAGATGCCCAAGGTCCTATTACCTGCTCCTGGCTTTGGTTTGTGAAGAGTTTTATTCCCCCTCTGATTTTGTTGCCGAGTTGTGTCCGGCCCTGAGCGGATAATAGAATTTCATCGATAGACTGAGAAGGTGATGTATGTTAAAGCACTTAATATAAAGAGACTTCTACAGGAGCCCAAATTCAATTTGGCCAATGAACTCAATTGCAGGCATTATTGCATTCCAGGAGAAAGACCAAGAGCATTTATACACATTACTCTGCAAATATTTATGTTCACATATCCATGTGATGTCCTCTTCACCCTTCCTCCCTTCTGCTGGCCGACCCCCTAATGGGGAAGTTTGGTTTTGTGTTTGCTTTTTAAGACAGCTTTGAATATAAATAATGTTCCACCAGTCAGCAGGATCTTGACAGCTGGTGAGTGTCAACTTATTTAAAATAAATAGCCTCTCGGATGGGAACAGCCAGCTAGCGTGCTCTCCACTTTGGCATCTTTTAAATTGTCTCATCTTTGTAACCCAAACCTCAAATCATTTCGCAGGGCAGCGAGGAGGGTTCCTTCCTGCCGGGAGGACTCACCCATCCCTACCACACAGCCAAAAGTAAAAACCCACAAGGAAAATAACCCGCTCACAACCCTCTGACCTAACTCAGGGGTTTTTTCAGTTCTTTGGCTCTGCACAAAGCAATGAAAGCCAGAAGTCTGTCACCGTGGTTCAAGCTGAAAAAAACACGTTAAAATGGCTTTTCCTCTCCTTCAGCCCCTGGACCACGGGCTTGGGTAAGCTCCCAGCCCTGCTCCTGGCATGAATGAGCCATTGTTGCCTTCTTCATCCCCTTCAGCCCTGCTCCAGGACTGGCAACAGCAAACCCCTGCCAGAGCGATCTCCCAGCAAGGCGAATCCTGATATAAATGCTCTCCACAAAGGGACTGTGCTTCTTCCATGGCCCAGCCATTAGAAGCTATTTTTACCTGCTTCCACACGCACAGATGGGCCAGAAACAATCCAAGCTCAGCACCCGTTATGCTTTGCCCAAAAGATTTGCTCCCTGCTTTTGCTGAGCTGCCAAAACAGTTGCAAAAGAGCAGGTAGGAGTGGGTAAGTGATGGCCAGGCAGCTGCCGGAGCGTGCTGCGAGCAGCGGCTGGGGATGACAATAGAGAGATGGAGAAGAGTTATTCATGTTTCCCCGAGAGCCCAGATCAGTTGAAACATCCTTTTCCTTGGGGACGGAGAGGAAAGAGCTCCCTTCAAACACATCGTCCCATGAGACTCATTAAGGGCTCATCAATTACAGTGAGAGCAAACAATTCAGGGGAAAGCTCTGATAAGCCTTCCTCCGGCCGGCAGTCATTAGCAGCGCTCCCGAGCACCGGCAGAAAGGGAGCAGGGGGGCAAAGCCAAGCCCGTGGGGGGAAAAGCAGGAGTGTGATGGCTCTGGAGCCAGCAGGAGGGGACCAGCAGTCGCCAAAGTATCCCTGTGGCCATGCAGAGCATCCTCATGGAGAGGAGTGTGCAGGCTGGGCTGGAAGGAGGCTTGCAGGGGAGGTGCTGGCCTTCTGCTGCTCCGTGTCCAGGATTTTCTAAGGAGCTCAGGGCAGTCAGTGTTGTCTCACAGGAGCTGGGCAAGAGGCACAAGGGGATGGAGCTGGGACCCCACCCAGCAGTTCCTCCAGCTCTACCCAGCGCTGCAGTGGGGTCACTGCATCGGGCCTGGGGGGTGCCAGCACCCCAAGGTTGCCCCATCCCTGCAGGAAGGGAGAGGGATGAGGAGATGCTCTTTGCTTTTCCCTGCCTCACTTCCCTGCTCTGCAAGTGGGGTTGAGGACAGAAAAGAGGTTGTAGAACAAGTAAGAATCCTTGGAAGGAAAACAAAGGGCTGGGATGGCTTTTTAAAATTAGTTCAAACGTCATTATTAATGAAAGCTCAGGGAAAGCGGCTGTTTTCCCACTCCCAGCACGGAGGGAGGTTTGCTGCAGGTTTGCTGCACTCACCCCCTTCCTGTGTGTGGGCATCTCCTTCCCTCACATGTGGGCTTGGCACCAGACACCTCTCCAGCAGCTCACTGCTGTGACCTCCAGGATGCTGATGTGGAGAAATGCAGAAAAGTGTTCTTTATGGGTGGGAAAAAAAAAAAAAAAGAAAGAAAAGAAGAAAGGGAAAAAAAAGGACACTTTCCTGTAAACTTTCCTTGGCGCTCCAAGCTCTGTGATGTTCCCTGGTGGAGGCATTGGCAGCATCAGACCACACTGCACCACTCTGAGGGAAGCTAAACGACCTGCACTAAAATAAACTCACAAATACCCTTTTGTGCACAGTGTAACATCTTGGGGCACACATTGCTCCGACCACTCCTGCTGAGAACAGTGTGAGCCAGTTTCTCTTTAATGCCAGGTGCAGTGGTGTGACCCACTGCCAGCCCGGTGCAGGATGGGTGTCCCTGGTGCCCGAGGGTGCTGGGGCCCTGCCGGGTGTGCTCTGGGGCTGCTCCCCACCACGGCTGATCCTACACGGGCTCTGAGTGCTCACCAAGAAACAGCACAGTCAGCACAGCCTTGACCCAGGAGTCAGAGAGGAGAAACACTCCCAGCTCCTCAGATCTCCTCCAGAGCCAGAGAGACCATATTGCAACCAGCCCTGTGCTGGAGCAGCCCCGGGGCTGGAGCGGGGCCACGGCTGCCTTCTGCAGGACACGGCGCAGGTGTCTGCCCCGCTGCTGCTGTTTAAGCCTCACTGCTAAGTAGCTCCTAACCTTTCCCTTCATCCTCTCCTTCCTGCCGTGGCTGGGCGCCGAGGAGGATGAGCAGAGGCAAGCTGGACTAGCAGCTCCCACCCAGGGGACTGGGCTAATGCCATTTTCTCCAGTCTCCGCCAGCTGAGTCTTGGCTGGGGAAGGACAGGCACAGACCATCGGCGAGCGCGTGTCCTTGGGCTGCGGGCCCAGAGGAGGAGGCACAGAAGCCTGAGGAAGGGGTTGAAGCCGAGCTGCTGAGCCTGAGCTGCAGGAAGGCCGGGATGCAGAAACCTCTGCCCAAAACGGGGCTGGCAATTGGGGCTGGCTGAGGGCGCTTGGCTGTTCACCATTAAATAATGCAGCCTGATTGATTGGGCTGAAAAGTGCTGTGCTGCAGGGTCAGCCTGCTGGGGTTACAGTTCCCTGCTTAGATTGATGATCCTCAAAGGTCGAATTCAGAAAGCAATTCCCTGGTAAAATTGATCCTTTGGATAACAAAACTTTTGCACAGCGGCAAAGGGTCTAGGAGGGAGAAAAATGAGTGACCCGGGCACAGGCAGGCAAGGTGAACACCTGCCTCTGCTTCCTCGTGACTTAATTTTCCTTGTTTACACCAATTAGGAAGTGAGGGTTTCCCTTGGGGAGAGCAGTGCTCTCTCACACCTGGCTGGGGGACATCCATGAGCTCCCACCCTGTCCCCACCCCACCGGCCAGGGCAGGAGGCAGCCAGGGCTGTGCCAGGAGCTGGTGCTGGGCTCCCAGCCCTCCCCAGCAGCAAGTGAGCGGCGTGTGTGTACGAGCAGACACTTCTGGCTGCCCCCTGCACTCAGCCGTGCCTCAGCAAGGCCGGGCCCCACTGCGTGGAGGAGGATTTGTAGCTGGAGCCAAATTAACGGTGGACGGGTCTCGCCCTCCTGCACCGCAGCAGCTCGGAGCCAGAAGCACCCCAAAATGTCTGCTTGGCTCTTGGTGGGGGATGCCAGGAGCAAGGATGTGGAGGGTGGTGACAGAGGCTGCCCCAGGCCACCACAGGGACCAGGTGGTGGCCACCCAGGGCTGATGTCCCCACTGTGATGGGTTCTTGACTCACAGGGTCAAACATTGGAGCCAAGCACCACCCTCCACCTCATCCCAAACTTTAGGCAAAACAAGGGATGTGACAGTCCCTTCCATCCTTGTACCCACCCCCCCTGGGGCTTTTAAACCCCCCTTGGCTGGATGCTGGATCACAAGGCTGTGGCCTGGAGCTGCCCCATCCCCTCGCAGAGGAGGGAGGAGAGCTGCAGCTCCTGAAGCTGTTGCTCTGTTCAGGCAGGGCCCAGAGCAGCAGTGGTGAGGCTTTGACCTGCTTTAACCCACTATCTTGCCTGCTTTGCTCTCGTCTGCTCATTTTGAAGTGAGAGAAGGAGGCCACGCCGTGTGGACGCTGAATAATTCAGAGCCAGGCCCTGCAGCACCCCAGGGCTGGGCAGCGCCTCTGCCAAAGGGCTGGGACAGCTCAGCCGAAATCCTCCCTCACCACAGCCAAAGGGGACCTGCGGCAGCTGAAATTCAGCATCCCTCCTGGCTGTAGGTACCAGCCACAGCCACTTCCTTGCCCTGGATGCTGGGATTCGTGGCTCACTCCCAGAGCACCAGTGCTCGCAGGCTGTTAGTGCTTTCAGCCGTGACGCGGCGTCTCCAGCCCTCGCCAACACACGGTTTCAAGTGGAGCATGCCGAGTGTCTGCCTCTGCTCCCTGGGCCACGTTTTCTTCTTTCCTCCCTTTCAGAGGCTGCAAAATTCCCTCCTCTGCTTGGTCAGAGACAGGGCAGGGTTGTAAGACGGGGAGAGATTGTTCATCCAGCTTATGCTTAGCCTCTGAGCGGGGTTTGCTAGAATTAAGGGCAGAGAGGGGAGGGAGAGGAAAAAAAAAACCATACGTGAGGTCAGCTTCTCCAGCCATGCGTGAGGAGAGCACAGCAAAGGCGGCCTCAGCGGGTCAGGCAGGTGGCTGGGGAGCTTCTTTGGGGGCTCCAAAGGAGAGGGGGAGAAGCACCAAGAGCAGGGGGCGTGCGCAGCTCCAGCACCCAGACTCCCAGCTCCCAGCCTAATCCAGGCTGTTTATCCCAGTGCAGACAGAGCACGAGGAGCAGCAGGCCATGTTTCCTCTGTCTTCTCTGCAGGCAGCTCATTCCCTCAGCTCTGCATCTCTTGAGCCCTGTAAAAGGAAGCGCTGCCCCATCAGACTTCTCCACCCCTGCACAGAAGGCACAGCATTACTGTTTTCTAATGCTTCTGCTTCTGAGAGCGTAAATTATTGCACAAAGCAGGGAAAACCGTCAGGCTGTGCTAGGGATCGGCTGTCTGGAATGAAATGAGAGGTTTTGGTCCCCAAAGTCTCTGTCTGATGGCCTCAGCTCAGGCCCAGGAGTCACCAGAGCCACGTGTGAGTTATGGGCTCAGCCTCTGCGCAAGTCACCTCCGGAGTCTGAGCAACAGGAATTATTGTGCACGGAGATAATTATTCCCTGCATACTGCACTAGAGCTCATTAAAAGTTTCTTAATGTTTGCAAATTGCTGAATAGCGTTTTTAGTTGTTGCCTTCTCTGATGAGGCGGGGACTAACTGGTGGATTCTGGTGGTGGCTTGTTGTCTGTGTTATTTTGGTCACAGCAGGCTGGGGCTGTGCTGCACGCAGGGAGAAGGGTTTGTGCTGGGCAGCCTCACACCACGGGAGAAAATGCTGTTGGCTTCGGCACAATGCACAGGGGGCAAGGGCCGAGAGCCAGCAGGGTTAGCCCTGCTCCTCCACCCGAAGCCCGAGGCTGCCTCCAAGTAAAAGCCTCCATCTGAGGCAGTCACCCAGATTCCTGTAACAGCCTGACGTGTGAGTGACTCCTTCCCGGTGTCTCAGCTGGAGATGTTGACTTCCATTAAACAATCTCTGCTCCTCAGTTGGATGGTGGGAGTCAAGTGTCTCATCTTGGACGAGAGACTGCAGATCTGCCCTGGGCGAGGAAGTGGACACTGAACCGCAGCACCAGATACCTGGGGAAAGCTGCTGAGTTCAGTGAGAAAATCCTGCAGGAGGAGCAGGGAAAGGGGTGACCAGCCCGGCTTCAGCACATTTTCAGCACTATGCCAGGGGCAAGGAGGAGCAGCAGTAACACCTGACAGCTCTCCCCTGTCTTCTTCCTCCAGGTGTAAATGCAACCTCCACGCCAACCTGTGCACCTTCAAAGAGGGCAGCCTCCAGTGCGAGTGTGAGCACAACACCACGGGGCAGGACTGCGGCAAGTGCAAGAAGAACTTTCGCTCCAGGTCCTGGCGAGCAGGGTCCTACCTGCCTCTCCCTAATGGGTCCCCCAATGCATGTAAGTAACCTGCAGGGAGCCAGCCCTGCCTTGGGCTGCTCGACACCCACAGATGGGTGCTCATCTTGTCCTTCTCCAGCTTGAATCCGTGTGGGATGCTCAGCTTTCCAAAGGGAAACGGGTTCTTACCCCTGTCTTGGTACGCAGAGAAATGAAAGAGGATCTGGTGGGTGCAGAGGTGATGTGTTGGCTGCTGGCAGCGGAGCGATGAATCTAAATGATGGCCAAGAGTGGGGAGGATGACCTTGGGCCAAGATACAGCCACGGCTTCAGGGCAATGCCAATTATTGCCCTTTGACAAAGGCGTTATTCAGCACAGCAGAGCTCTGGCTGTCGAGCAGCCCACGGGCTCTGTGCTGGCTCTGCTCAGCTGCAGGAGTGCCGGCTGCTCTCTGGATCCCGTTCCGTGCGTGCCGGTGTTCCAGGGAAGCGCCGCGAGCTGCGGTCCCAGTGCGCAGCCCCAGCCTCCTCCAATTGCTGCTGGAACACGGCTCTGACAGCAGCGGCGGCGCGCAGGCGAGATGGAGGATGCATTCCCACCATCCTCCGGGCAGGGAATTGGGGCAGGAGACATCACAGATGGGTCGGTTCCTCCTGGATTCCTGTCCACTCCACATTAGCAAACTTGTTTAAATGTCACGAAGCCACAGTAGCCACTCCAGCCTTTCAAGCAGCAGCTTTGAGCATTACCAAAGAGAATCTTTTCTCTCCCTCCCCCCAAATTTTTTGAAAGATTTATGTGCTTTAAGATGATCAAAGCTGAAATTCAGGCTCCGAAGGCCGTGACGGGAATGTTTTGTGTGTGCTAGGGCTGGTAGACGAGCAGGTTCTTTGAAAGGGAACGAGCTTGTCAGCTCCCACCAAGCGGCTGCATTGCTTCAAAGGAGCCTGGGAGAGTTTCTGGTGTTGACAGGCACAGACATGCTGTTCTCTCTTTCCCTCCCCTCCGTTCCTTGTGTCTCTTCCTATTTCTCTTTCTCCTCTGCTCTTCCCTTTCCCATTCATCTCTCTTCCCATCTGTCACTCAGTCTTCTTCCTCCTCCCCACCCCAACTCTCGCCGCTGCTTTCTCCTCCCCACATCAACAACCTCTTCCTCTGCCCCAGAGGCAGTTCTCTGAAGCCCTCTCCTCCTGGTAGTCCTACCTCTTCCATCACTGCTGCTGTGCTTTATATCCACGCAGAGCTGAGACTTTCCATGATTCACCCACGTGCTGCAGCAGGGAGGCCCATGGCCTTCAGTCCCCTGTTCAGACCCTACAGCCTGTCCTTAGCCCAGTGCTCCTCCAAGGATGTGCTTGTCCTTTGCTGGGCTTTCACCGCAGCCCAAGGAAATGGTTAACAGGAAAAAACCTATCAGCAAGGACCACGCTGGTTTTCCTTCCCCAGGTGAAAGGCTTGAGATGCCAGGAGCCCAGACAGCGTTGTCTGGCTGTTTCTGTGCTTTGACAAAAGCAGCTTTTAAGCTGTAGCAGCAAACTGATGTGCCTGTGAGCAAGCCCCCACTAATTAGCTGCTGTTCAGTCCCATGTTGTGTGTCTGTGTGATCTTCTGATGGTGTCCTGCTTCCAGTGACTGGGCTTCCTCTTGTTTTTTCCAGGTGCAGCTGCAGGCTCAGCCTTTGGCAGTAAGTAAAACCCGAACTGAAACGCTGGCATTTAACACCTCGGTGCATGATCCTTGTGGATGTCACTAGGAAAAAAAATATGGTTATTTTCTATCCATTATCATTTTCCAGGCAATAAGTCTTCCCTAATTGTGCCTCATTTTCTGTGCTGTCAAAGAGTCTTATATTTTCTTCCTCTGACTTCAGTAGCCTCATTTTGCCTCTTCCTCTGGCATGGTTTCCCCCCATGAGGTTCGTTAGTATGGCAGCCGGAAAGGAAATAAAAAAAGACTCTTCAAAAATCACCAGTGCTCGCTGTGAACTCCCCCCTGTCCCCCCCAGAATCGCAGAATTCTGCTCTGAGAAGGAGCTGGGTGTGAATTATTTGGCGTAGAACCCAGTCTGGGTCACCTTGGGCTATCAATAAAGGAGCATATAGAGCATGTGTACATCTGTATGTACACGGGTACGTATAGGAACATATGTCTGTGAGGTGTCAGCAGCAAAGCTCAGCGGGGATTTCTGCTGCAAGATTGATGGCAGGAGAGGGCTCCTTATTTAACAAAGCTGGAGGTAGTTTGATATCAAAGAGCCTGGAGTTTTGGGTAAGCAGAAGCCTGGGTTTGAATGTTGTGGCTCAGAGTGCCCCTCCAGAAGAAACAAATCAGGGAGCTGAATGAATAATGAATTCTTTGGTTTGCAGGCAAGTGGAAGGAATTGGAGGAGGAATCGTTTCAGGGAAATGCAAATGCAATTAAGAAAAACGCACCTCATAGAAAAGTGGAGGACAGGTTTTCTGGGTAAATGAACCATATTTAGGTTTTTAGCAGTTAAGCGCTTGAAATTTTCGAATAAAAATTAAAAGTCTCCCTTGAGTAATTTAGGATTTCAAAAAAATACATGTTTCAACCGTCCAAAATATTCTTCACCTTTCTGTTCAAAACCATTTTGATAACTTTTTTTCTTCCCATTTACAAAGCTTGGCATCCTCAGCACTACTTTTGTTTCCCTGGAAAACGTTCCCCATCAAGATTTTCTGTGGGGCAGAAGCTGGGAGGGTGCTGGGAGCGATGTGCAGGAGGTGGACAGGAGGGATTTGTGTCCAAGGCCAGTTAAGGAGAGATTATTTAGCCCACATAAGAGACTAGAAGTGACCTAAATTAAGTATTTAAACTAGCTCAGGGCTATTATGAAATTAAGCACGATAATCTGCATGAAGCAGTGGGACAAACAAGGACAGGAGGGCAGCAGGTGTAAGTTAAGCAGGAATTTGTGCCCCAATGTTATTTTAGTCGGGGCTGTTGTGGGGAGCAGTGGGGTGGGATCGCTCCCGCCTGGCTCTGCAGGGGCTCTGCTGACCCCAAGCCATCCCTACATTTGAAGGGTGCCACTGGAAACAAACATGTGCCAATGGTCCTGGTTGGCTTTGTTGGTGCCAGGCAGTTTGGTGAGGGGTGGCAGCAGGGAATGGCGCTGTGCAAGGAGCACAACTGGGCACGCAGGCACCGGGCAGCGCTTGCACAGCTCGGCCTGGGGGCTCCTTGGCACCTCCTGCCCAGTCCTCACCCCATCCCTGCCCAGACATGCCTTCATTTCCCCTTTTCAGCCTAATTGGCAATTAGATTATGATCGAGCTGTAAGTATTTAAGCCAATATCTGCACCAACAGGGTAAGCTGATACAGCCCCAGGCTGCAGCCCCTGCTCACACACACACACGCCCTCGCTGCGTGCAGCATCACCGAGCCGCCGTCGCCTTAATCCTGCCGCTGCCCCAGTTGTGACCGCGCTGAGAAATCAGTCACCAGTTCAGCCCAGCAGCAGCAGCCTCACGGGTGTGCAGGCTGGTGAGGAAACCCTCCATTCCCCCCAGTAAGTGCCTCCCAACTCTTCTCTTTGCTTGTCAGCGTACGAGCGGCCGCAGCGAGCAAACACCGCAAAAACCACCACCGCAAAAACCACCACTGCAAAAACCACCACCACCACCTCAACCACCACCACCAGCACCCCCCTACCAGCCACCACCACCCAGCCAGGTGGGTGCCGTGCTCCCTGCCCTGCTCAGAAGCCAGGACTCTGTTCCCAGGCTCCTCTTTCAGCTGCTTCCCACGGGGTGCTGCGTTGGCAGCCGTGGATCTCGGCTCTGTAGGATGATAAAAGGACATGGATAAAAATCACCCTGACTTGGTTCACTTCCCCCAGCCTCCAGGCAGCCCTGGTTTGCTGTTGTCTCTGGCACAGCTGCCAGAGATGCTCCCACAGCTCCATGTCAAGGCAGGGCAGGAAAGCAATGAAGACTTTACTGATCCGTAATAAATTTAAACCACGTATTTCTCTGGAAGGAGAGGGGAATTGTATCCCATCCTGCTCTATCCCTGACCTCATGCCACTTGCCACCAGACTCAGAGCAGCCCACAGGCTTTGCTCTGTCCTTGCTGGTTGTCCCAGTCCTGCACCAAGTCCCTGTGGCCAAACTCATGGATGTAATGCAGGTGCAGTTTTCCTGGGGCAGAATTCCAACATTCCCCAGGTGGCTGCTGTCCAAGCAGCCCGGGAGCGTGCAGGGCTGGAGCTCGCACACGCGCCAGAAACATCCTTTCCTAATTTCTGAAATCACCCCGTGGAGGAAAACTTTTGTCCTTTTTCTGGGGGTTCCTCCCTCCCTCCCCCTGTGAACAAGGAGACAGCATTTTTCCTTGTCTTTGGGAAATGAGCAGATAAAACTTAACAGCAGGACATTTTTTTAAGCTGCTCATGGGGGAATTAGACACGCATTCCTCCCTTTGCCATGCTTTCAGGGCCTGATATTTCCCAGGAGGACGTTTTACACCCACAGCATGTTAGTAACAGTCTGTCTGGGGGAGCTGCCAGAAGCCAGTCAAAGGGATGAGGAAACTTGATTGCATGTTTATGCAAATATAGATGTATTCATGGAAGTACCCTGCTTGAGGAGTTAATCAGGGAGCTGAGGGTTTAGGTCCAACTTCCACAGAGTTGGAGTGACCCCGGAGAAAGAGTGCAAGGTTCAGCTCTGTTAGGAAGAGCTCCTCACCCAGATCCATGCTGTACCTGTGCTGGAGGAGGTTCATCCACCCCCACGGCCCCAGCAGGGCCAGGTGATCACATCTGCATCCACACCATGCACTTGGAGTCGTTTGATTTTTATCCATGCTCACCTGTAGCGACATTTTAGGGCTATTTTTTTTGCTGTGTTCATGTGGGTAGCTGCTTGGTGTGTCTCTTGTATGATTTGCAGCGTTCTGTGGCACCTCTGGCACAGGCAGAACAGTGTCTCTGTGGGGTTGGAGTGCTGGGGGTAACCTCTCCTGCCAGACTGCTCTGAGGGACTCTGAGAGACATCACACACCTCAGGGTTTATTCCTCCTCCAAAACCTGCTTTCTGGGCAGAGAATATGTTTTCCTAATGCTTTCATTAACTGATGACAAGGGACAAAATTAATAAATTGCAGCCCAGCTGCCAGATCCTTGGCTTGATACAGCCAGGCCTGAGCTCTGAGCTCCTCACCCCCATCCAGATCCCCATCTGTGCTTCTGCAGAGCCAGGTCCCACCCCAGGATGGTGTGCCTGGGAGTGGTGACAGTCCCTGGAGGGGCTGCTCCACAGAAGAGGGTAGCCAGGGCCACCCAGCAGCTCAGGGACCTGCTCTTACCTGGGCAGCATGATGGGTTTGATGCCAAAGGTCCACTGTGTGCCCTTGACCAGCAAGAGGGAATCAAGGCACAGCTTAATTATGTTCTGCTTTTGGCCAGAGATGTTCCTCCTCCTCCTCCATGGAAAACATAAAGCATTTCTTTAAATCCATGCCATTCCCAAGGAGCTGCAGATGGAATTCACCTGGGCCTCAAGGGAGACACCCTGTGAAAGAGGTGACGCCCTGAGCTCCTGGTAGGACACATTTGCAGGAGGTGACCCCCAAGCAGGGTCAGGATCCCAAAGTGAGACACTCTGTTGTAACCCCCCTTCTGAATTTTAGAAGCATTAAAATCCCTCCTTGCTTTAGAGCCAGACATTTAAACCAGTCCTGCCAGAGCCCTGCCCCATCCCCTGCGCTGTTTCACCCTCTCATTGACACACTGTCTTCTGCCCTCTGAATTTCTGCTTCCCACCATAAGCAAGCATCATCAGACCAGCCTCTGGGTTTGCTGCCTCTGTGCCCGTGACAGAAACACAGAAAAAATCAGGTATTTAAAGCCAGCCCGACGTGTTTTTGCCTTCTCCCCGGTGCCTCCGCACACCAGTGGGTAGCAGCACGGCAGAAGCAGCGTGGCACGTAGGCTAGAGGAGTAGATTAGATTTGGGTTGTCTCTGGGTTGCATGGAGCTGCTAGACATCTGCTTCCTTTGGCTGCTCGTGGTGTTTTCCGTGGTCAGGGTGGAGCTGTGGTCGTGCTCGTAGGATGCTTCTTGTGCCCGGTCGTGCGGTGAGAGGGGAGAGAGGGATGAGTTCATGGGCAAGGGCTGTGGTCTGAAGGCAGTGGAAGCTGCCAAAATGGGTGGAAGGAAAAGAAATCGCAGAGTTACCCTTAGGAGGATGAATTAAGTGCTATTCTCCTTTGCCTTCTGCAGTTCTGTTATTTCAAAACCTTCCTTGAAGCCTGTCAGCTTCTTCCTTGCCATTTGTTACATTTTTTCCCACGTTCAAAATAGGCAAAAAAAAACCAACCTTCCTTCCTTCCTTCCTTCCTTCCTTCCTTCCTTCCTTTCTTTCTTTCTTTCCTTCTTTCCTTCTTTCCTTCTTTTTTTCCCCCACCTCAATTTTTCTCCCTTTGGTTCATGGCAGTCTCAGCAGTGCCAGTTCACCTCTGGGAAAAACAGGACCAGCCTGAGCCCTGCTGGGTGGTCACAAACTCCAGCAGAAAGTGAGCACTGACAGCCTGGCTTTGGGGAGGTCCTGCAGGAAGGGATCCCATGTTTATGTTTTGAGAAGGACTTTTCCAGGCTTCTCCAGTGCTGTTTGCCCCAATGGTTTTTGCTGTGAAATGTGACTTCTTGGTTGAATTTATTCCACTCCCTCAGAAGCCCACCAAGAACAGCAATTTCCATCAGAGCCGCCCATCGTTTCCCATTTTTATGAAGTGGGTCTGGGGCAAAACGTGTCTCTCTCCCCCCCCCGCCCCCCAAAATGTAAAACTGTCCATTATGGCCCAGAGCTACAAAGGGAAAGGTTCTCAGGATAATGAGCATTAATAATTTTCTTGGCTCTGTAAATGCGATTGAGTGGAGGTGTATGTGAATGACTAAAAAGCAAAATGCCTCCAGGGCTGTTTTTTATTGTGACTCTAATTAAACCCTTGCCAATTTGCACTGGGATTTTTTCATATTCTCTTTAACACCATATTAATATCAATTGGTTTCCACTTTCCAGCTGAAAAGGACAATGTCTATCACCTTCTCTTACAGCTTGTCATTAAAAAAATAATCTTTTTTTTTTTCTTTTTTATTCTGTATTGTTTATCATCCCCTTGATGAGGCTGGGAAATCACATTTCTCTCCTACTCGGGTTTGTCCTTTGAAACTTGGCAAGGATCAAGAGATTTTTTTTTTTTCCTCCTCCTCCTTATGTTACCCAACTGGAGCTTGAAATTAATAATATGGCTTTTAAAATTTCTAGTCCCTGGTTTGTTTTCTAGCAAACCTGAAGATTGTTACCAATATTGAGGAGCAGGGGAGGGGGATGGAGCCAGTGGGGGTGAGGGTTTGCAGGGAAACCAAACAAGTGAGCTATAAAATTTCTTGCTGGTTCAACTTCTCTGCAGTGGTTGGAAATCCTTGAATTTGTATTTCTGAGGGAAGAGAGCAGAGCCTGAGGGAGGGCCTGGAAGCTGGGATTGGAAACCAGGGCTTGGTGCCTCCATCCCAGGACACCTGGGCTGTTTCTCAGCTGTTATTTCAAAGCAGAGGGGTGCAGGGTGGTGGCTCAGATCCTGTAGGAGCAAACCCCTGGGTGCTGGGCTGAGGGCTTCCCGGCCCCTCTGGTGCCTAAAGACCCCCGTGGCACAGGGTTGAGTGTTGGGTTTGGGGCTCTGACTCCCTGTGGGAATGCTGCAGGGCTCCTCGTGGGATACCAACTCCCCCAGTAACACAATTTTCCCTTTGATCGCTGCAAGACTACCCCGGCTTGTCGGCGGCTGCCCCGCTGCAGGTGGGCTCTCCCCTGGCCAAGGCTGGCCCAGGAGCACAAGGTAGGAGCCAGTGGCTGAGCTGGGTCCTGCCAGTGAGAACCAGCTCGGAGAACGCTTTAGTTTCTAGCTCTGGATCTGTGTTTTCCATGAGTTTTCCATGCCTCTCTCCTCCTCCACCCGGGAAAAAGCTCGGGGCTTGTCTGTGCCCTGCACACAGCTGGAATCTGGTGAGGCTGGGCTGAGCCTCGGGGTTTAGTCGTGTACGTGAAAGATGAGGATGGTGAGTGGTAGAAGGGATTGTTCACAGCCTGCTGCTGGGGTGGACGGAGAGGATCATGGAAACCCTGTCATCTCGCCAGGCTGGAGCCTGTTTGTAGAGCAGAATCACCCTGTGAGTGGGTAGGCCCCTGTCCTTTAGAGCGTGGATCCTTCCAATGCACCTCCTTGTTCAGGTCTCCTGCGTGACTGCCTGAGGTGCTCCGGGTGGGAGCCTTGGGAGGTTTCTCTCTGGCTGTTGAGGCTGAAGCTTCTCCTCCTCAGGGTTCCCACCACACGCACGCTTTGGTAGCTGCCCCTGGTGCTCGGCTCCTGTTTCCCACCTGAGATTCCTGTAGCTCGCTCCAGTGCAGACTTTAGCATCCCTCCCTTGCAGATCACAACACCCTGGGCCTGCCTGGCCTCCCAGAGAGGCAAAGCTGCCTTTGATGCAGCTATACCAAGGGGCCAGCTGTGCTGACATCTTGACGATCCTCTGCAGATTTGGCTTCTCTCCGTGCCTGGGCAGTGCCAGGACCATGTGCCAGCACTCAGCCATCCGGCAGCTCCCACACCTTCCCTTAGGAATATTTTTCCTGCCTCTCTCCACACTTAGAGATGCTAACTTTCAGGAGACTTTGTCTCTCCTTCCTGCTTCAGCACATCCTCAACTAGATATGGCTCCACCAACCCAGCCTGGACACCTGCCTAGAGCTCCCAGTGTCCCTTTGCCACCTTTTTAAGCAAACCAGGGGGGATCTGTTTTAAATCTGATGTTCTCTCTGATGCCACCTGTGATGACCCACCAAACACAGCGGCACTTGGACAGAAGCCGAAGCCACCAGACCCTCCCGAGAACATGCGAGGTAAGGCCAGGCCTGTCCCCAAGGCTGGGACAGGGCAGGTTTCTCCCTCCGTACCACAGGCCAGGACAACCCACCTGCCCTCAGCACAACCCACCATCATACAATCTCCTCCTCAGAGAGTCCAGCTCAGCTCAGCTCACTCATCCAGCCCCAAGGAGGTCTTTTTGGAGATGTTTGGGGCCAAGGAAAGCCATGGAGACCAGCAGGGCCCTGGTACCACTGCAGCCTTGGGGATGGTGTTGGAAGCAGGAGCGGGGGCACTCTGACCATGGCTGAGCCCCTGGGGAGCACGGCCACCTCCTGCCATCACTGTCACTGTCAGGATGTGACCAACACAGGTGGCTGGAGCTGGCAATGCCCACCCACCACCTCTCTGAGCACCACGGCGCTTGCAAGGGCTGAGCTCCCCAAAAAACAGCAGCAACCATTCCCAGACACCCTGTGGGACCTCAGTGCTGCTCAACCTTGCCCCTCACCGGGCTCACCAAAACGCAAAACCTCCCAAGGCTCAATGGCCTTTACCCCCAGTGCTGGTCATTCTGTGTGGGACAGGGACAGCACAACCCCCAGGGAGCCCCGTTCCAGCTGGGACAGCCCTTTACCCTGAGGACACAGGGGAAACATGGCCCTGGGCTGGCCTGGGAGCCCCCTCCCCAGCACAGCTCTCAGACCTGTTTTATCCTCTGGCGTAGCGGCTCCGAAGAGCAAACCAGGGCGCACAGCACACTCTGCAGGCAAGAAGCAAGGGAAAAAGACAGGTATGTGCTGCTGGGGACGGGCCAGGCTGGAGCAGCACCTGCTCTGCACGACCCCGTAGCAACCCCTGCCAGATGCCACCTCCGTAGCGCTTGTCCTCCTCGCAGATATTTGGGTGCCAGCTGGCGTGGCCTCCATCAGCCCGAGCCCCTGGCCTGTAGATATGGTTTGTAAGTTGTAGATCCTTGTCCCAAACAGCCCAAACCACGCCACCAAACCCTCATAAAGGGGGCACGTGTGAGTAGCTCCTCCCAGCTCTGCAGTCGTGTTGTGCATTGGGTTTTTCGTGCGTTGAGTTTTTCATGCATCAGACTTCGAGGAGGGGAGGGAAGGAGGAGAAATGTGGCAGCTCCCAGCTGGCTGGTGCAGAAATGGATGCCAGCGCTGCCAGCGCGGTGCTCTTGGCTCGGCATTGTTCTCGTGGCAGGGATGGTGCTAATTAGCGGTGCTGAGCAGTGAGAAAAAGCCTGTCTCTGATTTTTCTCAAGCATCCTCAAAGGGCTCAAAACTCATCCGGCTCAAACCCAACTCTGGCCCAGTGGCTCCCATTGAAACATACAAAGGTAAGCAGAGGGAGGGAGGCACTCCAGGGCTCCCTGACCTCGCTCAGGTGAGGTGGTCCTGCAGACTCAGACACGGAGAAGGTGGGGAGGGTCTGTCTGAGTCGTGGTTGGCTGTTGGCTGTGTGTAGCAGTGCTTCCCTAGTCCGAAACAACGCTTAGGAATTGCAGCAGGCTGTACTTGAGCTGAAATTCTTTGGGTGTCAGTTGACGAGGCAGAAGTTCTTTCACAGGGGGTCAAGACTACAAGACACTCTCAGCTCCTCCTCAGGCAGCTGTGAACCGTGGGGAAACCTCTGCCCTGCTCCATCATCCCTGGTCATCATGTCATTGATCATGTCTCCTCCTCCAGCTGCATGTGCATGCCAGACCACACCCCTCCCTGCCACCCCTCTGCCATCCTTGAATGTTTAATGTTCTGCTTGGCACAAAGCCCCAGCTCCAAACCTCTCTCCAAAGGCTCTGAAAGCTCAGAGCTGTCTGAGAATTTCTGCTCATGTTATCCCCTGCCCTTGCTGGCTGAGAACCTCCTGACCAGGCCAGCTGGGCCACAAGTCACCTCCTCCTCTCCAGAGCTGCACATATCAGTATATAAACACATTTCTATATAAACCCCCAGTGAGGTCCAGCACTGCAAGGTTATCACCATCCCAAGTCATGGTAAAAAAAACAAGCACAAGAAGCACATAATCCAATCCCCCTGACCACGAACTCACCCACAGATGGTTGTTTTCTAACACGTGCCCACAGCTGAGAGAGGTCAGCCCTGGGGACAGGAGCACTTGGCCAAGTGGCATCTCCCACCCCACCAGCAGCCTTTGCAGGCTGTGCTGTGCCAGGCAAGCCCTGGTTCAAACCTTCACACACCTGTCCACCAGCTGTTGAAGGATCCCACACGAGCTACGCTGCCTTGCATTGGCTTATTCTAAACATTTAACCTGAGAGCCACCACCCTTTACAACAGGAAGGTACAACAGGAAAGGGCCTGCTGAGAAGGGACACAGAGGGGAAAGAGAGGCTTTGTGTGAGGTTTTACCTGGACACACAGCAGCTTCATCTCCACTTGAGCAGCCTCTGCCAGCCCCATCCCACGGGCCACTCCCCTCCGTGCCCCAGCGAGGCAGAGCCTTTGCCAGGGCTCTGCACCCCAGCCCAGCTCCTCACAGGTCCTGCAGCCTCCCCAGAGCCAAATCCAGGCACGGAGCTCTGCTCATTAACAAGGCAGCTCTGTAATTAACACCTGACTCCCCCTCACTGCCTGCTCCCATGATCATGCAGTTTCTGAAAGAGATCATGGCCTGGGACTGCAAGGGGCTGGCTCCTGCCTGTCCACACCCCAAGATTACAGGGACCCTGACCCTGCTCTGCTCTCTGAGTGATGATTTCCAGCCCGATCCCCCCATGGCGGTGGAGAACTGTGTGCACTCCTCCTGCCCAGCACACCCCAGCCCTGTGCTGGCAGTGGCCACAGCATTCCTCCTCCACAGTGGCTCCTCTCCTCCTCCCGGCGTGAGGGAAGGTGCTCCAGGCCTGTGTCCCCAGCTCTCTCCTCCTCTGCTCCGCAGACTGCGAGTGCTACGGCCACTCCAACCGCTGCAGCTACATCGACTTCCTGAACGTGGTGACCTGCGTGAGCTGCAAGCACAACACGCGGGGCCAGCACTGCCAGCACTGCCGCCTGGGCTTCTACCGCAACAGCTCTGCCGAGCTGGACGATGAGAATGTCTGCATAGGTGAGCACGGCCTCGGGCAGCGTCCTCACCCTGGGGGTGGGCTTCATTCAGCCCCTCTCTGGAGGGCGTTGGGCCCTACTGCATGCTCTGCAAGGATGGCAGCTGGTACGGTCTCTGCAGCCTGCCAAGGCATCTTGTCCCTGAAAATAAAGCCTAAATAATATCATAGAAGCTCAGGACAGTTTGGGTAGGAAAGTATCTTGTTCCACCCTCTGTCATGGGCAGGGACACCTTCCACTAGGCAAGGTTGCTCCAAGCCCCGTCCAACCTGGCCTTGGACACTTGCAGGGATGGGGCAGCCACAGCTTCTCTGGGCATTCTGTGCCAGGGCCTCCTCACCCCCACAGGAAAAAATCTTCCTGACTGGATTCAGATGCCTTGCTCAGCCAGGAGGGGCTCAGCTCCAAAGAGGAGTGGCCTTTGCACCCATGGCCATTTGCACTGTCAGGGCCTCTCAGGCCACCACGTCCTCCCAGCCCCTTGGTCTCTAAGCTCTCTTCCATAGCACATCTCTGGACTTTTCCAAAGTCCCCAGCCCCTTTCTCAGGGAGCTGCATGCACAGACCCCTAGGAAGGACAGGCACTGACCTCTCAGTCTTTGGCCAGAATGTAACTGCAACCAGATCGGCTCCATGCACGACCGCTGCAACGAGACCGGCTACTGTGAGTGCAAGGAAGGTGCCACGGGGCCCAAGTGCGACGACTGCCTGCCCAACTACTACTGGAGACAGGGCTGCTTCCGTGAGTACCCGACTGCAGGGCCACGGGGAGCTGCGAGATGGCTCCAAACAGGAGCAGGATCTCCAGCACTGTTGGCTCGGGTGCCCCATGAAGCTCAGGGTGCAGGGTGAGCAGATTCCAGCCATTCCTCCCAAATCCAAAATGACTTGATAGCTTTGCCCATGGAGTTTGCACCCCTCCACTGCATTCTGCTGGCCTTGGAACTGCTCTAGCACTGGGAGGGCTGGATAATTTAACCCCCAGGAGCTAAAATCTAGTTCCTGCTGCCACCAAGGAGTGCGACACCCACATCCCTTTCTCTCACCCCGCAGCCAATGTCTGCGATGATGAGCTCCTGCTCTGCCAGAACGGCGGCACCTGCTACCAGAACCAGCGCTGCATCTGCCCCGTGGGCTTCAAGGGCGTCCTGTGCCAGCAGTCCAGGTGTGAAGTGGACAAAAAGGACTGTGACGGTGCTCCCGGTGCCGGCGGCAGCCTGGCCACCGTGGCCCTGGGGGTGCTCGCCCTGCAGCTGCGAGGCTGGGTGGACCTCTGAGGCCGCAGGGGGAGCCCGGCCTGGGCGCGTCACCCGAGGGACCTGGGGACACCGAGGTGACGGGTGGCCGTCCCCACCGCCTCCTCCGCCTTCCTTCACGCTAGGACTTGCACAACGTCTTTCGGTCCACTTTCCAAGCAGAGAGGTACGCAGGGAGCCCGGGGCTGAGCCGTGCCCGCGGAGCCCGCCCGGTGTCCCGGCGCGGGGCCGGGCCCGGGCGGTGGCACGGGGAGCGCGGCGGCCTGTGCCGGGACACGGCCTGTCCGTCCTCCCTGCGCACGGTGACCCCGTCCTGCTCCGCACAGGGCGGCCCGGGGCCGCCGGGGCCCTGGGCAAACAGTGCAGCGATCCAAGGGATGGTTTTTTTATTATTACTTTATTTACTTTGGTATAGGCTGGGGTGTTCTTTTTATTTTCCCTCCTCTTAGCGTCCTGTTTTGGAAGAGCCTGTCATGACAACTCCAGAGCCCCACCACACACCAGGCAGGGGACGGGAGGGAGGGGAGAGGGGACTCTGGTCCATCCCTGCTGCATAGTCCCACATCCCACCATGGGCCGGGCCTGGCCACGCACATACTGTTGCCTACGACTGTAGTTGCTGCATTGATTTTGTATTTTCATGGCTGGGTTTTGTTTTCTTGCACTTACGGAGAGCACAGGGGCCGTGAGGCGTTTGGAACGTGAGGAGTGCAGTGTCTTATCCACACACGTCCGTATGGTGTACGGGTCAAATACTTCTTTTGGTAGAGACTTATTTTTGTTTGGATTAAATGTTATAACAGAACCACGACCTGAAGGGACATTTTGCCATGAGCATTTGATTCTGGTGTATCCTCCTCCAGTAAAGCAACTATTAATGGCTGCTTGATCACCACGTTTTCCTTTTTGTGTGCACAGTTAATTACAGGTAAAGACTTATTTTTTGATTCATAATGTCCTCTTGTGTTTTCTGAGTCACTATCAAGGTGCACCACATGGTGAGGGAGAGGGGAGGGAGAGAGAGGTTGCCTCATCACTGAGAGCTGTTAATTATTTCTCCTAATTACTTTGCTGAGCCTAGGTTAGACTACTAACTGTAGACAATGAGCAAAGTCTGAGTGATATATTAAGCACTGGTCTTGTGTGAAAAGGCCATTTCACAATGAGCCTGCAGCAGGAAAAGGCTGGCCAGTGCAGGGATGCTTCTCCAGGGGGACCTCAGCTGTCCCAACCCCACTGCAGCCCCCACGCCTCCAGCTGGTGCCATGATGCACCTTTGCAGAAAATGCTGTATTTTTAAGCAGCCACAGCCAGTATTTTTAAGCAGCAATACAGAGCTCACAGGGATTATATGAACTCATTAAGGCTCATCAACGTGCTCCTGTCTGAGGAGGCATTTACAGTCAAGCACATAAATGAAGGCAGGAGAAACCAGAGACGAGAAAAGAGGTAACTCAGATCAACGGGAATGTCATGAGCACAAGCGCTCTAGTGTTGTCATATCCAAATACTTACCAAGCCAGGAGATGATTGAGTGCAGGATTAGAAGATGGGGGACACCCCCAATTCCAGCTTGTTCAGTTCTGGGCTGGTTTCTTTGACAGGTGAGCAGCCTTGGTCCCAGTCCCAGCTCCACGACACTCCCTGGGCCAGCCCAGGAGCCCCACACAATCCAGGCTTCAGCCTCCATTGGCATTTCCAGGTCTGGTGTCCTTGCCTGAGGGGAGCTCTTTTCTGAGAGCTGCTCTGTCAACATGTGCTCTGTTCCAACACCTTCTCTCCGTGGCCCTGTCCCTGCAGCCCATCCTGCTCAGGGCCCCTGTGCCACGAGCAGCCCATGTTTCAAAAGGGCAAGAACCTGCAGCATGTCCCAGCCCTAACTCTGGATGCTGAGCACTCAGCCAGTGCCACCAAAACCCATCCACCCCCACGGAGAGGGGACAGTGAGTCTGTGCTTTGGAAAAGGAGAGAAAACCACGAGTGAAGGTGCAGGATGGATATTGTCACTTCAAAGAGCAGCACGCATTCTGAGCAGGATTTAACATCACAGAGGCAGAGCACAGGGCTTAGTTAATCCACCATAAAATAAAAGAGGGTTCAGCTCACCCTGATTTGATCCTTGAGGGAGTGGGCTGGCCCCGGCATTGTCTCCCTGGCTTCAGCACGGTCGCTTGCTCTCTCTTGGTATCAACACTCACTCTTTTCTTTGTACTTTCTAACTGCAACAGACCTTAAATCCTCATATGTTACTGTTCTTACAAGTAATAGCAAAGAGTGTAACAAGATCAAGATCTCTAATGGCACTTCTGGAGGGCGAAGCAACATTCTCCTTTCCCTGCACTACTGTTTCTCTCTAGAATATTAGATTAAGCAACAGAAAATTTACTGCTTCATAAAGCCAGACAAACTCTGCACCCAGCAGATTCCCTGCAACCACACACTTTTATTGCAGGAACGTGCCAAGCAGCAGCACCAAATTCCTGTAGAAAATAACCTCAGAAAGGCAAAAAAAAGCACAGACCAGTCCAGGAATGAGGGCTGCTGAAAACTACACTCGACCTTTCTAGGTTTGGGGATTTGCTCCTGGTGGGTTGGGTGTTGGCTGCTTGGCTTTGGGGTTTTAGAGTCATAGAATAGTCCAAGGTAGAACTTGGAATCACACAAAGCAAGCTACTACAAGGCAGAGAAGAAAACCTCTCACACAAAACTTAAACTTGGCATTCAAGAAAACAATTTAAAACTTCTGAAAGCTTCAGCACTGAAGACCCGTTGAGTGCAGACATCTGTTAGCACGGGTGTCTGTACAAAGAGAACAGAGCATTATTGAAATAACACAGAGAAACCATCACTGCAAGTACCCACAGATCCCAAAGTTCATCTTCTTTGAAACAGAAACATTTGTACATCAGTTAATGCTTCCAAATGGGAGAAGTTGTCCAATGAGCTTGATACTTTACTTGTGGAAAGGTTAACCAAAAGGTACTTCTCTTTCTGAGAAAAGCCACTTATGCTCTTTCAAGAGGTTCCATGTGCATCCTGTCACCAGCATTAGATTAATTCGAAAAAGTTTTCAAATTACACTTCTGCCTGCAGAAAGTGACCTCTCCAAACAGCACAAGTAGAGCTTTTGATTTTTCTTGTTTACCTCGAATTCTAATCTGATTTTAACTATTGAGAGTTCTGACAAATCTAAATAACCAAAAGCCCCAAGGCAACAAAATCCTTCCTGATGCACATTTGCTCACTTGCCAGGTACACTGTTAAACCTACAGTTCCTGGGAGCTGGAGACAGGAGGGGGGAAAGAATTCCATTGGCACTTCTCAGGTATGTTATGTGCTTTTTTTAAAGATGAGGCAGCAGGCATCTCATCTGCAAGGGATTCCTAAGTAGCCCTGCAGAGGCTGGAGGAGCAAGGGAACCAACACTTTTTAGTGAGAATAAAATGGTATCACTGCCCTGTTCTGCTCTGTAATTGGCTTTCATGAGAAGCCTCAAATGTTAATAAAACAAAGTATAAAGGAGGAGCTGAGTGTTCTTGCTCAGAAATAAGAGCAGAGCTGGGTTTTGAAGAGCTTTGTATCCTCATCTTCTCAGCCCTTCTGGCAGGGAGCTGGAGAGTTTGGCCACGACCACTCAGAAAATGGCTAAAAATTCACACCCTGATTTGAGATGCAGAGAAAAGCTGCAGACCCTCCTGAAGGCTCCTTTGGCATTTTGATTCTCGAGGTGTTGTAACAAGTTTGACTGCAGGGTGAAACGTGTGAGGAAAGCCTAAACCCACCCATTTTCACCACATAACTGCCTTTTCTCCTGGCCAGCAACAATTCCAGGCTCCAAAAGCTCCATCCTGACCACACCCTGTTAACTCCAGGGTTAAAATAGAGGGGAAACTGATGGGATTTCGCTGTAGCAAAGGGAGTTCTTGCTTCATGTGACCGTGAAATCAGTGGCAACGTTTCACAGCTGCACCAGGCTGCAAAATCAGGTTTTCTACGTTTTCCCAATACCAGATGTAATGTGCTTTCAACCTACCTTCATTTCTATCAGGCTTTTCCTGGGAGTTGGTGGCAAATTAGCCAAGGGCTGAGCAGACAGGTACATATGGCCAGGAGGTCTCATGTCGGTGATATTCGATGTACAAGGCTGCTTAGCTTACATTTATTTGCACTAAAGAATAAGGCACTGGGCTCCTTTCCAAGCAGCTTAAAAAGACAAGAAAGGAGACCCGTTGTGGCAAGAGACTGTATTATATCATTAACATTATAAATTCCATTTACAATCCAGCAGTCATTTCATCCATCATTTATTCATGCACAATGGAGAGAGCATCTTGCATTTTTAGGACCGTGGTTCTGCTCATCCACGGGATTGCTGTGAATGGACAGCCCAACTCCAGCTTTGGCTACTCTAGTCTCTGCCTTCTCACCACACTTCAGAGACTGTCAAAAAGCAAAAGTCAGCTCTGGAATCACTGGGGTTCCGTGTTATTTTTCAGATGTTGACTGGGGATGTTGTTCAGCCCCAATTAATGTATTTAGGCACAAGTTCTATGTTGCTCTGGAAGCCCAGGCTGCTCTGTGCTTCCCCCACACGAGGATAGCAGAAGTGGGGGCTATTCCCATTCCATGGATCAGCACAGGGAGGAGAAGTGCCTTGCCAGCCTGCACACCTTTCTCCCAAGCTCCTGTGCCACCACTCATTAGAGCCAGCTGCTAATTAGGTGCTGCACTCCCAGGAGACAGCACTGTAATGGTCTCACCAGCACTACCAGCACTGGGAGCGTGAATGGAGACTGGGAGGAAGGAGAGGCTGATGTCCCTCCTGTCCCCATAGCAGCCTGGCACAGCTCTTGTGAAAGCCAAGGACAGTCCAGCAGCATCTCCAGCTCTCAGCACCCACGATCAGCCCCATCCACTGAGGAGCCAACACCTTCCTCCTGCACTTCCTAGAGGGAATAATGCTCCTGGAAAACTGCTGGTTTCCCTCTGGTGCCCCACAGAGAGCCCAGGAACAGCTGGGAAGGCAGCACAGCACAGGGCACAGCGACCCAGAGCTAAGGAACACAGATGAGACAAGGACCTGCCTTGCTCTCACATCACCATGATTGGGAGTAATGACAAGGAAAACAATTACAGCAAACCTTAAAGGAAAAAGGAATAATCACAATTATACCCCACCTTTACTGCAAAGCCTATTTTGTGTACAAAGAAAAAAATTTAAAAACCTCCACACTCTGAAAACCCCTGAACAAAATGTAGTCCAGCACTTACAAGAGACTTTCCCTCCTTCCCAAGAACACTGAGGGGACTGGCTTTGCACTGAGAATTAAGCTGCCAAGCTTGGAAGCAGCATGGAAGCCTCTGTATAAAAACCTGGATACTGCTTCTTCCAAAGGTTTTTGGCACAACCTCCAATAAAGTGTTTTACATAAAGTTGTGTTGAATGTGGTTCTTTACTGACTTTTCCAACTTTAATACTCAGTGGTTACTGAAAAGCCTCCTCCAAGGGCCACCAGCTCTGAGGTGTTGTAACTACAGCAAGTCTCTACTCACACTGACTGCCCATCACTACTCAGCACTTTGTACCACACAGTGGGAACAGCAGAGAATTTATGAAAATTGTACCTGATCTGTTTGATCCTCATTGCAGATTTGAGTCAGTGAGAAGTGTGCTTTGGATTGGATTTTGCTTGGTTTTCTGTGTTATGGGTATAAAACAAAAGGAAAAAAAAGTTAATTAAAGCTACAAACCTACTCTTAGTGGTTTGTGGAGAGGGAAAAGTGTTCTAAGTGCAATAACCCAAGCATTTTTTAATTGACAAATACAGGACTAACGATAGAGACTGATATGGCAGCAATAATCCATGGCTGAAGACTGACAACTTAAGTCAGATAAATCTAGTATTAAACCAGCAAAAAGGTCTGAGCCACTGAACACACCTCAAAGATGATATATGGAAAAACACAGGCATTAACAAAGTACAAAAATGAAATGTTAAAATTCCTTCCAGCATGTGGCAAGTACTGCTCTCAGAACATGTTCTGAAATGCAGAGTAAGGAGAAAGAAAACTAAAAGAAACGTTTCAGAGAAACATTCTTGTGACCAAATTGCATTTAATAACCAGAAAAGCATTTCCTCACTCATTTTGTTGCCAGCTTCACTTTATTTACATCAAGACAGTCCAAATGGCTTCCACAGCCATGGGGTTTGCAGAGCAGCAGCCTCTTAATGTGCTAAGTACAAACAGCAGGCAGGGCAGCACAGCCCTGCCAACGAGAGCCATGGGGCTTGGAAGATGACAGTTTTTAAATATTCCTATTAACATAAAGGGAGATAACACACAGGGTGTGGAGTCTGCGATGGGGAGTGACTGAAATGCCCAGTTTGTTAAGGTCAGAGTCACTCAGCAGCCTCACAAAAGTCACACCAGCTGGAGGAGAGCACACAGGGCTGCCAGGAGGAGTCAGGGGTCACTGAACGATTCAAAATGCAACATAACAAATAACTAAAGCTGAACAATGCACAGATGCTGATCTCACCTCACAGGGATCTCCCAGATTCTCCCCATTACATTGAAACACTCAGTCCTGCACAGCACAACGAGCTGGACAGGCACTGCCAGCAATAAAAGCCTCCCCACACACCTCCAAGGCAGCTCCTACCAGTAAAGCACGTTTGTTCCGGGCTTGGATGCATTAGGGATGCGAGTTTTCCTGGCAGTTACAGCCTGAACCAGCACCTGGTGCTTTGCAGAGTAAGGCACTGGTGTCTCCCTGAGCTGGACCCCACAGACCTGCCTGGCAGAGGGTTTAAAGGACAAAGCTGGAATTATCCCTGCAATAAAGAAAATGGAACTGAGGACTGTGGCTAAACTGTGGCTCGCTTGCTCCAGCAAAGCCACTGCCACAACGCTGGTTATGCCAGTGACAAGGGACAGCAGGACACTGCCTGCTTCAGGCTGGCCCTGAACACACACCTGGAGATGGCACCTGGAGATGGCGGTGACTCCGTGCACCCAACTGGTACCAACAGTGCAGCTCCTCCATTCCCTGAGACCTGCGCTCTCAAGTTATCTCCACACAAAACTCAGTGCATGTAGAATGCTGCTCCTCACCTCCTGAGACACACACAAGCCCCAGAAAACAAAAGGTGATACTTCACAGTGACCCAAAGGGATTCTTAGTAGAAATAATTCCACTTTTATTGTGAAATGTTATGACGAGAGGAAGGTTTTCTTAAAAATAATTTGGTTTTTTGCCGTCCTCTTTTAGTGGCTGCATATTCTTCAGCAGCACAGTGGGAAGAATCCAGTAGTAACACCTAGAAAGAACTACCTGCCTTTTTATCCCTGTGGATCTCCAAAAGCTCCACACAAAGAAACTCAAGTGATATTACCAATAACTGTTAGCTAGATCTTGGACCAGGATTCCACAGTGCTGTTGATTCCTCCTCACAAGGACACAGTGGGACCAAACACACCTCACGGGCTTTAATCTGCACATTGTGTTGCCACTGCAACAAGAAAGGGATTCCAACTGATAGAGCAGCAGCAAGAGCAAAACTCAAGGCACGTTTGTATAAACAAAAACTCATCTGTTCCTATAAAAACAGGCAATAAAATACACAAAATAAGTAGAATTATCTCCATTCAACCAATGTACATCTGCCTCTCTCCTTCCTGAGGCAGTAGTGGAGCATGAGCAAGAACCACTGCTACCACATTTTCAACATTCAGTTTTGCTATGAAATAAATTAGACATATTAGTGCAAAGGGAAAAGAAGTCTGTCTTTTGGATTTTGGGGTTGGGTTGTTAGGTTTTGTTTTTGCTTTACTCTGTTTTTTCATAAAAAATTATATCTCTAAGAAATTAGCATTTACACAAGGAAACTTTGCCAAATATCTTAAAATAATTCTGTATACTGTACAAATATACATCCTTAAACATTTACAACCTCAGCTTCCTAGATGACTAAACCCACTGCTCTTCCAAGCAATGCAGCTACCCAGCTTCTCTTTTCAAAACCTCAAAGGTACCATCTGCCAGGTATTAAGTCCCTTCACAATTAGGGACAGGACGGGAAAGAGATCTACTGATAGCAGTGGTATCAATATAAGGGAGTTCCAGCTGTGCTAAATAATTTAAAATACAGTCCTTGCTAGACAGAAATCTGGGAACAGATTTTCAGTAATGAGCCGATAGCAAAGTCAGGGAAAGATCTTTCTTCTCTTGGCAGAGCTCGATTCTGTGTTCTCGGGTGGTTCCTGGGATGGTCTCCTTGATGAACCTCGAGAGTCTCTGTTCCACTCACTGCTACTGCTCTGACCTCCTTCACTGGGGGCTTTGGAACCGCTTTTGGACACAGCTGCTCTCCGGTCCCCCTCGTGCTGAGCTGTGGGAGGGGCTGTGGGAAGCACATTGCACTGTCCTGGTGTTTGCTGGGCCTTCTTGGCATTTTCTGTTCTGCAAATCTGATCCCTGGCAGCTGAGGACACGTCCAGGCCTTGCTGTGGTGTTGATCCTGGATTGCTCTGGGCTGACCGATGGCCATCCTTCAAGGGCTGCTCCTTCCCTTTGGCTTCAGTTCGGCTGGCCAGGCTTGCCAGCCTTGGGTCCCGTGGTTTCTCTGGAATGGCAGCAAGTGCTGCAGCCCCCGAGGGTGCAGGGGCACTGCCCCTCCTGGAATCTGCAGCTGCAGTCCCTGGAGGCTGTGTGGGCCCCCGGCTTCCTTGGGGTACTGCATGGCCAGGGCCGGCAGCAAGTTCCCGTGGGCTGTTCCCAGAATTTCCGGGCTCACTCCTCTTGCCACTGGAAGAACCAGCCTGCACCACTGGAGATGTCATCGACCCTCCTTTGGCTGGGGGCTGTCCTGGTGGCCTGAGCTTCAAAATCCTCAGAGCCTCTTTCTTGTAATTTTTTTCTGTTGTTCTGATAATGGCGCCTCTTTTCTGAGCATCCTGAATCAAGTGATTCCAGTTTTTATCTTCCTTTAAAAGGAAAAGAAAACCAAGAAAAACCTGTTACCACCAAGAAATCAACACAAATGGACAGAGGTGTCAGAGGACAGACAACCTCTTTAAGCAAGGTACCTGACACAACTGTCATGGAAACCACTGTTATGTTCCTTCTGGAATGGAAGAATCTTATGTTTCAGGTGTGAAACAGCAACAGACACGCTGGCTGCTGTAACATAGGGAAGGCACTTTGAACCATCAGAACTTCCAAAAATGACAATTTCTCAATTTCCAGGGGTTTCGCTCACTGCCGCGGGGCTTTAGCTCCCCCTAGCGGCGAACTAACACCCCCCCCCGCCCTTGGGAAAGCACAAAAATCAAGGACTCTGAGGACACAAAGTTTACTCCCTTGCACAGACTGGAGCGGTTTGAGGGGGGTGCTCAGCCCCCCAGCCCTCAGGGGTGGCTCACAGAGCCCATCCCACTGGCACTGCACCTACCATGAGCGTCTGCAGCCGGCCCAGGATGAAGAGGCTGAACCGGGCTCGGGTAATGGTGACATTCAGCCGCTGGAGGCTCGCCAGAAACCTGAGTGACAAGACAAAAACTAAGCTCCTAAACTACTTCTTCCACAAGGTTTAAGGGTTATGAGAAAAAGACGTAAAATTAAATGTCACTGAAATTAACAGCAGCAATTCCTCCCCATCGCCAGACCCCGCGGCAGCAGCCCTGCCTTACGTGACAGGCTGAGCACGAATTGTGTTTCCTTTCTTTCACCACTGATTCCTTGCAGGGAATTCCAGCTCTTTCCAGCTCTTGCTGTTGATGTTTCCTTTCTTAGAGCAAATCCCCTCTTAATGCCAACCACTGCTTCCTTAAACGTTCCTCAAAGTACTGAGGACATCAACCTCACTTCACCTATCAAGACTTTAAGCTTCTTTTTGTCTTGAACTGAAATAGATTAATAATATTTGGCATGATTAATAGGAAAACACCCTACTGAAATACTGAACACTGCACATGAATATTTTATTTTAAAGGTGACCTGCACTGGAAGCACGTCAAGGCAGACTTTTGCTTTGTCATGCTTCAAGAGGGGAGAGTATATCCTTGCAGAAGTCTGGTTTGCACTAGGAAAATTGCCTAGTTTGGTTTTCAGGGATCACAAACCAAGGTACTGAAACCTAAACAAATTCTGAGTGTATTCTTAAAAGGTTGATTTCTGTTAGGACTCATTTACCAAAACTCAAAAAAAGGTTTATGAGACTACTATCAACTATTTCTACTTTAATGAAAAAGCTTCCAAAAAATACACAGCTTATTCTAACAACATCCACAACTCAGAAGTCCAACTTTGAGCAGGTTCACTATCAATTCCTGACTCTGTGCTCACTGCACTGAGACCTCATTTGCAGCAAATTCAGAACCCTGCAGTGAAGAAACTGCAAAAACCACAGAGTCACCTCAAAAAATTTGGACAGTGCAGGGAATAAGAGAAGCAGGAAGCAAACGGGGGAGTGGATCCAGCAGCACAGATAGAGTTCTCTAGATCTTGAGAAATGAAAGAGGGGGGACCTTGAAAAGCTACTAAATATTCCTGACAGCTTTTACAACTGAAAGACAAGAAGATTATTTTCTCAGGAAGGGGGGTAGGGGGGGAGGAAATCCATTGTCATCCCTTGGTGTTTTCTTCTCCCAGTTACTTTCAGAGTAAATTTAATGCTGGACTAGCAACCTTGGAGAACAAAATACTTCATTCAGGCTACAAGATCATAGGTAAGGGTGTGGCAAACTTATCCCATCACACCTTGCTAAGGATACCTGACCCTGAAACAGAGATGTCCAAGCCATCAGCATGTACAGCTGCTAAGGCACTGCACTGGCAAAGCTTGAACATATAAACCTTTATATATTAATGTATAAACACAGTAAACTGGAAAGTTCCTGATGAAAGAGCAGACAGAGGTTTAGTCTTGTCAGCCAAAAGAACTGAAAGGTTCCAGCTGCCTTCCATTCCCAAACTCAATCAATCAGATTAAGAAATCTTCAAAAGGCATTATTGTTGTTTACTACAAGATTTGGATTCTTTCTTTTCCCAAAGTAACACAGATCAGCACAATTAAAAGCCATTTTTCTTGCAATCAGAGAATGAGTATCAGAGAAACATAGGCAGCTTAGTGAAACTTGGTATGTGGAAACAAAGGTTTTTGTTTATGTGACCAGACTTCCCCTAGTTTAACTTAGAAGGCAGTGAACTCTAAGAAGGCATATTTCATATTTTCACTACCATTTTTTAAACTAAAGTGATCTGCAAGTTAAGAGAAACAAATCAGCAACTGCTGGAAGTGCTCTGGGGGTAAACAGCACACTCAGTGTTTAGTTCTTTCTGTTTCAGACAGAAAAAACAACATATAAAATTAGGAAATCTGCCATCTTGAATTAAGACTTCCTGCCAATCTCCCCCTAGCTCAGAAGATAAGCACATTCATCTACAAATCCCAGATCCAAGCCTGCTGCATCACATTCCAAGTGACATATACAACTAGTAAACAAGACTTTTATGGACATTAACAAGACAGCATCAGCCACAGAAAATGGGTTTCATTTTGAGAACAGCATCCAGAAAGTTACAAGGTGTACCAAAAGCCACAAGAACAATAACTGCTGCAGTAATAATGCCAAGAGCCAAGATCCCGAGGCCAATCCTGCCAAATCCAGGCAGTGGCAGGATAAGGGAGCTGTGCAAAGGGATCAGCACATAATACAGAGCACACCACCAGCATTCCCCTGGCCCTCTTGCTCAGACTTCTCAAACCAGGAACACCAATTCATGCACTGAGATACCCTTTAATTCACTGACTGGTAGAAGTGACTCGTTCTCTATAACTTTCTTACCAGTCCTATTAAAAACAGGACTTTCTCTACTGTTTCCCTGGAAATGGGATGGCAAATCTCTGCAGGACACGTACCCAATGGATCCTTTGGTGCTGCTGGCCTGCACATAGGCCACAGCAGAGCCTTCGGAGCTGTTTGCCCGCACACAGGACACGATGATGCAATCCTTCTCCCGGCCCTGGAACGCATCCACCGTGTCCACTTCTCCCGGGCTGTTGAAGAAATGTCATTTAGCAGGTTGCTAATTCTGAGTTGGATTTTTAAGCAACACACTCATGCAAAGAGCCTAAACACTATCCTTAATGCTCATGTGTTAAACCCACCCAGAGTAAGTTTCTCCTTCAGTGTATGAGCCTAAAGCTGAATTTACTTTTCTGAGATCAGCATCACTACTGAAAATCTGTTTGGGTCCACACAGTGTGGAATTTTAGGTTCTTTTGAATCAGCTTATTCAGAACAGCACTATAACCAAAACATGTATACAGGTAATAACTAAGAAATGGCACAAGGAGACCATGCCTGTTTTAAGCAAAAGGGTTACATGTCCCTTTTAAAGGCACAACCAAGTAAAAATTTTAGCAGTACAGAAAGAAGCTGGAAGCTTATTCAGAACAGCACTATAACCAAAACATGTATACAGGTAATAACTAAGAAATGGCACAAGGAGACCATGCCTGTTTTAAGCAAAAGGGTTACATGTCCCTTTTAAAGGCACAACCAAGTAAAAATTTTAGCAGTACAGAAAGAAGCTGGAAACTCTTTGCCATTATTTAAGAGGATAAACAAAGGATTAATATGCAAGAGACAAGGCCCATTTGAAAGCTCGTGGTTTCTTTACCTGTTATTCTTAAATACACTGTCCAGTTGTTCCTGAATTTTCTTTTTCTGTGCACTGTAAGGGGTAATTATCCCAATGCGACGAAGGCCCAGATCCTTCCTTTTTTCTTTGATTGTTCTGATTAACTCCATCACCAGCTTCACTTCCCGAGGATTGCTGTAAGAGCTGCACAGGGAAATGGAAACATTACAGAAACACCTTAGAGAGATCTTTTCAGTTCAATGCTTTGGCCCAGTTTGTTGGGGGATTTTGAGTCACGGCCCCTGTTTTGAACTTTTGCAGCCTCTTTCACGCAGACGCTCAAAGAACTTGGCAAGCAGACCCTGATGAGGGGCTACCAAGCCTGGGAAGTGCAGGCAGTGAAAGGCTGCACTTCCACATTCCCTCAGCACCTCCCAGCTGTGCTTTCCTTACAGAACAGGCGAAGGGGAGGACTGAGCCTGCCACCTCCTGGCATCTCCTCACTGTGCACCTGGGAAAGGCAAGTCACTGATAAAATCAGGAACTCAAACTCTTACTGAAGTTAGCAGAGACTGCAGGCATTTACTGGCATCTAACAGAGAGACAGATCAGGATTAAAACCAGTTTCAGATTTTAAAAAGTGCCCAAACCATTCAACCTCTGTTTTTCATAAAATTAAATTACATCAGCTGGAAAATGCAGTTCTAGCTACCTGATGCATATTGGAACAACAGAGGAGAGAACACAACTCTTCTGTAGGCAATTAATTCTCAGAAAAACTAAACTTTGGCTGAGTAGAATGCAGGACTTACTCATTATCTCGCTCCTCACGACCATCAGCTACATCAAAAATCAAGTAGGGCTGGAATGGCCACTCTGAAGAACATCTGTTCTCCTCTATTGCCCTGGAAATAACATTTTTATCACTAGGCAACCATACAACTAAGAAATCCTAAGAACTGATACTTCATTAATTTACATCATGGTTATCAAACACAAACAACTCTCCAGGACAAGAGGAACTGGCCTCAAGTTTCACCAAAGGAGGTTTGCATTAGATATAAGGAAATTTTTTTCACAGAAAGGGCTGTAAAACATTGGACTAGACTGCCCAGGGAAGTGAGAAAATCATTGCTGGAAGTGTTCAAAAATCACGTGGATAAGGCACATGAGGACATGGTTTAATGGTGAATGTGGTTGATACTTGAGCTTGATGGTCTTAAAGGTCTTTTCCGACCTTGACCACTTTATGATTGTGACTTTGAGCTCTTTTCCTCCCCAAAATCCTTAATTTTCCCTGCTACCCAAATAGATTGAGGCCTGAAAATGAACTCTCAGCACTCTGTATGCATAATTTTAAGGCATCTAGTTACCTCACCTAGCACAGCCAGCACTAACAGAGATGGAATGCACATTTTCTCCCATTAACCATCCTTCCCTCTCCCACAACCTCAAGCATTTTTAGACTCAACAAGAACGACATGAAAAAATTGCTTTGAAATACCCCCTGCTCCAAAGGAGAAGAGAGAGCTACTCACTTGGCAGTCTTCAGAGTCCTGCCATAAATGTAGTTGGATGGGAAGAGGCAGATGTCCGGGTGCATCCTGTACTGCACGGTCAGCTGCACCACGGGCAGGCTGCGGAGCACGTTCCTCTGCACCTGCTCCTCCAGGTGCCTCTGCAGACGGGCCATCAAGGACTGGTCGTAGCCATACTGCTGAGCTTTCTGCCACAGGGAGAACAGCAGGTTTCATTTGGGACCTCACTCCCCACCAGTCAAAGTATTTGGTGCTTTAAACTTCTAAATCGCTGACAAAATGACAACTACTCACACTTCAGTTTTCTGTATGTGTTGGTTTTATCTCAGTAAAGGCCACCTGCACAAATCTGAATTTTTGTGTGTAGTCTTTAGCAAGACAACTTCCCTTAGTGAGTCACAACACACTAAAATTTTAAGAACATCAACTGTAATGAAAAGCAAGACTTTCCAGGTGGGATCCTGTTAAACAAACACACAACCTGTAGACAATTTACCCCTCTAAAGAAGCCAGCCTGGTTTTCCTCCTTTCTTTATCAGGAGTGTTTAAAACAGCCCTTACTGTTGGATACAAGGATGTGCTCCTATACATTTATCCTCCAAAAACACCTGTGGGGTCAGGAAGTCCTCATACAAACAGGAAGTCTTCATCCTCCTTAAGGAATGGGGTAGTGACTGAAGCTCCCAAAATGAGATAACTGAGCCTGCCAACAACACATCCCTCACAAACCAAGTGCCCAGCGTGAAGCTTGTATTGCCCCATCGAAATGTATCTTTTTCTCCCTCTTAAAATATTTTCTACAGATACTGTTCTTAAACTGTAACTACTCTATGGCAAGAAAAAAAGAAAAGAGCTTGAACACTTACTACTGATTTGACAGTAGGAGGGAGCTGTTTGGGATCTCCAACGAGGACAAGTTTATTACAGCGATGGATCAGTGGGATCAGTGTTTCCACCTCACAGGACTGCCCTGCCTTTTGGATATGCAAACAGGACAGAAGTAGAAGTTGTAAGCAAAGCTGGGAAGTATGTTAAATTTTCTGTAACACAGCCAGAATAACTCAAATTCTTTAAGTCTTCTAAAAAAAATAAAAAAAAAAAAAAGGGGGGGAAAAAGAAGGACTTTTCTTTAGTAAAGAACTAGTAAAAAACCAACAGATTTATTTTATTATTATGCAGAGCTCTCCAAACAGATATAAATATAACCAAACCATCTGGAAATCTCTACAGCAAAAAACCGTGGCTGAAATGTGGCTCTAAATAAAAGCTGTCTGCCATTACAGCACCAAACAAGTCAGGAAAAGAATCAATTACAAGTTATTCTTTCTCCTCGTGGTTCTACTGGGGACAGGGCAGGCAACCCAGAAATATTCCAGCAGCCAGACAGCCCCAAGCTGCCCGAGCAGAGCACAGGGTGGAGGTGGAAGAGGCTGCAGATCCCCACAGCTGCACTGACCTCATCCACGATGACACAGCTGAAGGGATCGAGCCCCTGCCGAGAGAAGGCGGATTCCAGCAGGCTGCCCCCGCTGGTGCTCAGCGTGCAGCAGATGATGTCAGACTCCAGGATGATGTCTGCCTGCACCTTCTGGGAGTGCCCCCGAACCTTCAAACACAACAGGACACCCCGGTTAAAATCCAGCCTTGACTGCACCAGTGAATGCTGCTGTTTGGGTTTTTATCCCCAGTATGCAGCCAGAGCACACCCAGATTCCACAGCTGCCTGTCCATAAACCTACTCAGCTTGTTAGTGTNGGCCTGTTCTAGCTACTACAATTTAGAAACATTTTAACCCTATGCTATCAAGCTTATGGCCTTGATCCATTTACCCACTACTTTATAAATGCTCCCAGCTACATCAAAACCAAATTTCACCACAAGGAAAGGACACCAAGTATAAAAATACATCAGCTGAAGTTTATTAGGGATAAATTCTCCTACCTCCTTCAGCTGAGAAGCGAGTTGTTGTCTCTCCTTTGCAAGCCTGCCAATTTCATCATTTAACATTTGACTCTAGATGGGGGAAAAATTAAAGAGAAAATTAAATTTTTAAAGAAAAATGAAAGAAAAATAAATAAATAAATAAAATGTATAAGTATAATACATATTTTAAATAAAAACTAAAGAAAAATATTTAAATTTTAAATACAAATTAAAGAAAAAAATTAGATTTAGCACCACCCGTTTCCCATATACTTTTTTTTCCTCCCATACCCTAATTAATTTCCTAAACATTTAGACTTGCTCAGACTGTCTTTTAATATCAAAAATGTCTGAAGAAGCTGACCAGTTTCTTGGAAAGCTGTCAACATATTTAGGCTTTGCAACGTACAGTACCACATCTTACATTTCTGTGCAACTGGGAATTGGTTTACCACCAGAAATCTCTCATTTGAGTACAAATGCCAAATTTTTAGACAAAAAAAATTGAAAACTTCAAGTGCAAAACATATTCCACAATCTCAGATCACGAGGTATCTTCCTATATTTTCAGTGAAACAAAAACAGAGCTTTGAAACATACAGTCAAATTAAACTATTAAGATTTATAAATATGATTACATTAAAATCTAACTGGTGACAGAACCAAGCGAAGACTACTGAATGCTAGAGCAACAAGAGGCATGATCAACCAGTGGAAAATACTGGCATAAATAAACAAAAAAAATCCTGATGTAAAGTTCTTCATTCCCTTTCACAGTGCCACCAACTTTTCCATTAGTTGAAAAAGTAGGTGAAGAGACAGGTCTGCTTAGAGGTGACATCAAAAACCAGAGCTCTTTCTGTGTTATAAACACAAAAACACAAATAGGATTAAAAAGTATCTTGCTACCTCTCTCTTCTCACATCTGTGCATGGCTCGCTCTCGGGAGAGCATGTCCAGCTTCTGATCCAGAGCTTCTTTCTTCTTCTGGATGTCCTGGTCACAGTCACCTGGCTTTCGTTCTGTAAGAAACCAAAGGACAACAAAACAGGAGGAATAGAATGACTGTTACAGTAACTCCAAATTGGACAAATTCATTTTTTGCTGCATTTTCCCATTTTCTATTGAAGTTATCTTGTACAATGAAGACAATGAGAATTGCTTCCAACTGTAGCTCTAAAATGCTGCATTGCTTAAAAATGATGGCTTTAACATGTATGAAATGCAATTTCTTAAAGAAAAAAGTCACCTTGCTTATTTCTTTCCTTTTCCTTAGATTTTGGCTCATATATAAACTGCCACTTCCCCACTAAGACTGAGAAAAACAAATGTTTTATGAAACATTATTGCAGAAAAATCTTCCTTCTTACAGAACACATAATCCCATGTGGAAAACATCACCAAGCTCTTAGAGAAGACTGAAGAAAAGTCTGATTTCCATGTTACTTACTCATTCTGTGTTCAACTTGCTTATCCAGGCTGAATCCCCGGACTTCATTGTTGATTGATTTTTCAGCACCAAGTCGCACTAATTTGATATCACCACAATTTCCTGTTTACAAAATCAGAGTCAAAATACTCTTAAATTACTCCAAATGCCTCTATGCTTTGCTACGACAGTTAAAAAAATGCGAACACCACAGATATCAAACAAGGCTCTTCCTTTTCTACTTATCTGGAGTTTTCAACACTTGACTTGTAGTTAAATGCAGCTACAAAAAAATCAGTAATTCCAAGCTCTAAGAAATAAAGATGTTGCCCATGTTTTAGTGGTGGCTAACACTAAGAATTAATAAAACTACCTCTTATTCTCAGATTTATCTAAAACTTCCAGAATGCCTAACTTGGACAATGCTGAGTCCCATCAAGTAATGCAGTTGGTAAGTCAATACCAAATTAACATTTGGTTACAATGCAGGTATTTCCCCCTTTGCCACTAACTAGACGTAGAATTAATCTACTATGTATTAGTCACAAACTGGGAGGAGGAAAAATGAGAGGCTCTGACGCATCAAAATTTTCACCAGTCTGTTTCCCATGACCCACAAAGTCCAACTTTATTCAAAATAAAGACAAGAGACTTGTGTTCAAATCCCCAAGGAGTACTTAAAAACTGGTGAACTTAAACTAACAGCACGAGGAAAGGGTCAATGTCTATATGAAACAAAGTGTCATTTATTAAAGAAAACACAATACACCTTTCAGAAAAGCACATTAAAGTTAACAACAGTAGGAGGATGTACTAGTCATGCTCTGCAAGAGGAAGAAGCTGCTCAGAGGAGCGTGTAAGTACAGTACATAATCCACTGCTTCAGTTCCTCCTCCAGGTTTTGCCCATTTAACATTAAAACAGAATTTTAAAACAGAGCATACCCAAAGGCTCCTGTTTGTTTTGGCATTTTTCCTTAAATGCAATGATGATCTTTTTCATGAGTTCATCAACAGCAGCATTTGATGGTGCACAGACTAGAAAACGGTTTGGCTTAATCTTGGAATTTTTTTTCCGAGCTGTTTTCTCATTCCTGGTGTTCTGTAGATTAATTAACAACAAATCAAAACAAGCTCTTTAGATTGTTTTCATTTGAGATTGAGAAGCCAGACAGTATGTTCATCTAAACCAAACCCCAGCACACGACCATCCCATCATGTTCACTTACTTCTCTCAAAACACGGGACAGAAGTCCTACAATAGTTTTTGATTTCCCTGTCCCAGGTGGGCCATGGATAAGGCAGATCTTGGGAAGTCCTGGGTGTTGCTTTACCATGGCATAAGCTGTCTCAATGGCTCTCTTTTGATCTTCATTGTATTCATTCATATATGAAGCCTGAAGGAATAGACAGGGCAAAAAAAATGAATTAATGTTGATCAACCTTCCACATCCAATTTTCTGTATTTTCAGAATGTCCTCACCCTCAAGAGCTGGAAGGGCAGGGAAGCTTTTGATTCTAAGTTTGCACTAGATGCACACCCAAACCTCACTTGAAAGTTGAAACAAAGGTTTTGTTCACTCTCCACGCCTTTATTTTACAATACCTTTTCCATCATAGGTTTTATTTCCTGAACACTCCCCCAGTACAGGGAAAGAAAACTGAAAGCAGTTTGAAGGGCACTATATCAATACAGCACAAAGACCAGAGCAAGTTCAGACCCCTCTCCCCACCCCATCAGCCAGCTCTGAAAAGGGCAGTATCTCAGTGCTTTTGAAACTTGGCTGTTTGCTCTTGGTCATCTCAAAAGCCAGCATGAAAAACCAAACCTACAAAACTCATGAGGCCCAAATGCCTGTTTTGTTACCCTGGCACTCCCCAGTTGCAGGACTTACAGCACTTCCTGAGGCTACAGGCAGATCTCTGGGACAGAAGTCATTGTAACTTGGATTTATGATGGGTTTAGCCAGGGGGCTCCTGCTCAGCAGCAGAAGACCTTTGAACTTTCTGTGTGTGGTCACCAGGGAGCCAACCACCACACACTTCACTTGCTTATGGATGAAGAACGACAAATTGCCTCGGGTTTGCACAGTAAGATGACAGGCAGTTTGCTGCTCCTTTTGTCCTGTTAAAGGAGAGTAAGAAACCAAGTTGTTCATTCAAAAACTACCCAAATCATTAACTGAAAGATACTCCAGTAAGTCACTCAATGAATTCACCAGAACAAGATGCTGTCTTCTACTAAGGAATCAACAATGAATTCTTGCAAAATCCCAACACTTCCCCACCCCCACCAAAAAAAAGGACCAAACAAAAAACCAGTGCTCTGTACAGCTACTCAGATCACTGCTTTAATAAGGCAGGTACTGGGTACTTGATAATCCTGGTAATACACAGTTTCAATTCCCAAAGCCAGTGACAATTTTAGTCAGTGAGATCACAGAAGTACATGGCACTTCGTATCTCATGGCAATACCATCCTAAACATGTGTGCAGAGCACCTACTCATCACTAGTCTCTATTTTTACATGAAGTATTAATGTTTGCATTGAAGGAAGTCTCTAGAAAAATGATGGAAAGCAGGGCTGCAGCTTCAGTTCCTGACTTTTTATAAAGCTTCTACAAAGGAAAAACAATTCCATTTCCTCTGAGGCAAGTGGTATATTACAACTACCAACAGCCAGCTATGAAGAAGCATTTCATGGCACCAAGAAGGATCCCATTTTTATTTCAAGCCCAGTCACTCACTGTTTGCATAGCCAGACGCACGAGAAAATCGTGTCACAAGGCCAACATGATTCACTATGTGGTTCTCCATCCCACTTTCTTCCCCAAAGGTGTCCTTCTCCTTGTGGACCACCAAAAGGATTAAGTCATCCTCCTTTGGATGAAGCTGCCTCGCCAAATCACTCTCTCGTAAATGAGCTACCCAAAAGACAAATTAAAATCAGAATATTGAAAAGGAAATGGTTACAATTAGTTTCTGACTGTAGAAGTACTGTTCACTTTTAAAGCTGTTAAAGGCTAGAGCAAAAGACTGTTGCAAGAATTTTAACTCCATCCTGCACTCTTAAGCCTGAGCACAGCATTGTATAAAAACAGAGCAAGTCAAGGACAACTTTATCAAAACAAGCTGAAAATAAAATCCCAGATGAGAGATATGGAAGGCACAAATTCCCTGCAAAATACATATTTCTCTTACACGCATTCTGTAGAATAGCAAAGTTGAAATCCTTTCTATATTTAAAGCAAACCCAAAAAACTCTACAAGTGCCAGCTCATTAAAAAGCATCATCTACTTGAAAATCAGAAGATTTTATTAAACAAAAAACCCCCCACCTGTAAAATGTGCTGTATTCATGTCAGCAGAAAAGTTCTGTAAGTAGAAGCAGTAACTTTTCTCTCTTACTTTCTGGTTTTCTATCCATTCTTGTGCCAGCTACATGTTGAAAAATAAACAATAATACTTTGAAGGGTTAAGTGTATCAGAAGAAAAGCTTATCATAACTCAAACAGGAAATAAAATAAATAAAATTATAAGACAGTCAAGTAAGTGTATCAAGAGTCTTACCCATTTCTTTTCTTTCAAATAAGCATACCTATTACATATAAATACAAAGGGCAAACAAAAGTTCTTCCTTGCCACTCACCCATTTCATGTACTTTCTTAAAGCTCTTCACAACTACTCTGAGTTTTCCCTGACTGCATTTTCACCTTAAAATATCAGTATTAACCTGGCACTGACTGTATTTTCTTCCGTATTTCTATAGAAATGATGCAATGACTGAACTTGAAAGCATTCAGACATTCATTGAAGGAACTCAGTGTTTTGTCACTATTGAACTATAAACCAATAAAGACTAGAAAAAAATAATGCCTGGATTAACCTTCTCTCTCATGTAAGTTCTCAACAGAAACCAAAACATTAGGGTTTTATCCTCTTTTAACAAACAATTGTCATTGAAAGATCTCAGTTTCTTAAAGATTTCTGGTTTGAGCTTTGTATGCTATAGAGAGAGGAACCACATCCTTTGGCACTCCTTTTATTGTGGATGTGCACCCAGGAAAAAAGGAACATTTCACCGAGGTGAATAACTGGTGGTCCCCAGTCTTAAACATAACTGTTTGGATTATGTACTCCACATAATTCCTCTATTCTGATCTATATCTGAACATTTTCAAAGGTAAATAGAGGACATAAACCAGGTTTTAATCTCTTGGTAAAATCTATCAGTGCTGATGAAACCAAACCAAAAAGCAGAAAGCTACTTACCGTTTCAAAGGCGTTGAGCATCATCAAGGGGAAAAATGTATTAAAATAGTCATTGTAGCCCTGAAATTGGACAGGAACAGAGGCTACTATGGACTGCAGAAGATTATTTGGAGTTCCAAAGTGGCTGAAGTTTGCAAACATTTCGTAAGTCCACTTTAGCACTTGGTTAACAAAAATGCTGTAATCGCGCTGCTGAGCGCCAAGAAAGGAGGAGTAGGTTTCTTGGCCAGGCCCTCTGGAAATATTTGAAGCATTGTCATAACGTCTATTTTGTGACTGGAGAACGTTATTGGAACTGAGGGGTTGAGGTGCATTACTGAAACTTGGAGATTTGCACGTTGGATTTCCTCCTGGTGCAGGTTTTGGATATGGGGGTGGCCTGACCAGCGCCGGTTTGGCTGCGTTCACTTTGCTTTTTGAAGGTGGGGGTAACTTTCGGACATCTTCAAGATCTTTGCTGAAGGCTGCGTTCCGTGAAGAACTTGCTGAGCTGAAAATTTTGGTAGTGGAAGGTTTTCTTGTTTTAGGTGGCAGGAGAGAAGGCTTGGCAAACACGTGATCTGCCCCTGGGCTGGTGGCTGTGTGTTTACTACAGTATTCTCCAGGTTTTTCCACCTTTTCCACACAGTCTTTGTAGTTGCATTTCACAACAGCTGAGGGTTCGTTCTGCTGAAGGCTTTCATCAACATCCATTTCCTCTGGGGCCTTACTACTCACAGCAGCATCTTCAACACTTTCCTCCTGAGAACATAACTCCATATCCACAGGATCTAACTGGGTTAAAAACAGATTATCATCACCTTCGTCACTGCTTTCATCTGATTTACACCCGTTTTGCTTTGAAGTTTTCACCTCGCACTCAGGCAGGACAGTGCAACCTTTTCCTGAAGACTCATTTTTATCATCTCCAAGTGCAATGGAAGAGAGACTTGAATCCATAGGGACAGGAGGAACCACCACACTGCTACCCTCCCATTTTCTGTTCCAGTCTGAAGAACGAGGCATTTTAGAGGCACTTGCCACCTCCTCCACAGAGAGGCTCTCAAATTTTCTCTCACTGGCAGAGGGACAAGCAGTCTCTTCTCTTTTTTTCTCCCTTTGGTTTTCAACAGATTCTTTAATAGATGCCAGTTCAAAACTTTGAGGCTTTTGTTCCACAGGTTTTGCACACACTTTGGTAACTTTGTTTCTGCTCTCCAAACTTCCTGCAGAATTTTTTGCACTTCTTCTGGGCCTTGTCTGCTTTGAATACTGACGGTCCTGGCAGATCAGCAGTTTTTTGTTATGTTTTACAGACAAACGCTGAGCCTCGATCTGTTTGGTCCTCTTTTTCTGTGCAACTCCAATTCTGCCTGCAGCTTTGCCGTGGCTGCGCAGCTGAGCCAGGCTCTCCAGGGAGGGCTGGGACAAGTCGAACGCCCTCCGGGGGCCCTTCTTCAGGCCCAGCTTTTCCACAGTCGATGCTGGAGCAGGACTCTGCCGAACTTTCCTTGGAGGAACCACAGCAGGCATTGACCTGCCAGGCTGAGAACGCTCTGGCATGCTCTGAAGTGATGTTTTATTTTTGGCTGTTTTAACAACAGGAGGTTTTTTAGGACTTCTCTGAACAGCCAGTGCTGAATTACATTTTGCTATGGTCTTCTGTGGGCTTGTGCTGTTTTTCTTAAGGGCCAACTTTGAAGCTAAGGAGAGGGGAGATGTAGATGCTTTGGTTTCAGGCAACTTTGAGTCCAGAGTGAAGCCTTCAGCAGTACCTTTGTCTGCACATTTCTCCAGATGACCTGCATCTTCCTTACTATCTGATTCTTGCAAGGCTGAATTAGTTGCTTCTTTTGTATCATCAGCCTCTTTCTGATGAGAAGAAACTTCTGTCTGCTTTTCTACCGAGCTTGCTGGTTCTTCCATGGAGTCATCACTTAAGTAATCCAGATCGTAACCCCAGTCATTTAAGTTATTGTTGTGGAAGTCGTCTGAATTACTCCTCTCAGCTGCTGGTAAAGCATGATCTTGTTTATACTCCTGAGTTGTTTCCACAGCATATGCTTGAGTATCTTGCCAAGCTGAAAAAACCTCAGCTTCTGTTTCAAATTCAAAGTACTGAGAATCACAATCATCCAGCAACATGGGAGAGCCCGGAGACTTTGATTCTCTTTTAGTGTCACTATCAGAAATGCTGCTGGAAGTTGAAGACTGCTCTGCACACACATTTTCATTCTTGGTTTTTGTTTCCTCCTTGTCAGACACGCTTTTTTCTTCATCAGAAGAGTCCGAAATTACAATGACTTGATTGTTAGGGCCATCTGCACCACAGGGACACCTGGTACTTTGGCCCTCGTTGGAAGATCTCACAGTACCTTTCACTTTCCTTCTAATATCAGACACATTGTGGTACATGGAGCTTTCCTGGCTGGGGAGGGGAAAATTGACACTTTTGGCATAAGCAGCTAAAGATAATTTATTGAGTTCTCTATCAACCTGGGAGTCTGATAAAGCATCATCTTTGGAAACTGTCTTCACAGAATCCTCCTCTTTCTTCTCCACTGAACTGTTTTCCCTCTTGAAATATTCTGAAAACTCAAACAACCTGTCACTTGATTCACGCTTCACTGACAGTGGCCTGATCATATCCCTCTTGTTTTCAGAGCTAAATGGAAAATAACCACATGCTGAAATTTTATCCCTACAAAAGGTCTCCGAAATTTGATTTTTGCCATCATATTTCTCCAAGTCTTTTGAATTAGGCTGCTCCTGGTTCGAAGTTTGCATGTTGGAGTTTTTCTTAAAGAAAGACATCAATGATGAACCTGATTTTTTTTCTGTTGATACTTTTTTCAGTGAGTTGTCATTACACCCTAAAAGCAAAGTACTGTCATCTTCCTTCCCCTGCACACCAGGTTCATTTCTAGAGTTAGAGGAGTCTATGGATGCTTCCTTAGATATCTGTTTAGTGGGGACCAGTCTGTACTGGAACACATTGTTTACACTTGTCTCCTGCATACTTTTGCAATTCCTTGAAGATGGGGAATCAAGATGAGTTTGAGCAGGCAGACACGGTGGTGTTATGGGTTCTGCTTCCTGTTTGATTTCTAACTCTCTGCCTCTCCTGAAATCTGAATGCTGGGCATTTGAATTAAAGCACTGATCACCTGTATTGCATTTCCCTGCCGCAAGATCACAGTTCTTATTTTCCTGAACTTTCCCACCTACTTTTGCTGCCGAAGAGTTCTGTGGGAGGATACACTCCTGAGCTGTCAGGTCATCAGGTTCCTTTTTAATATTCATCAAGAGGCCTTCTGTGGATGTGCAAGATGTTGAGCTTCTAGATGCATCTCTACATTCCTCTTCCCAGGCATTCTTTCTCCTATGGAAAGGGTTCTCTTGACAATCTCTGCCTTCCTTTGACATGACACACGGAGAATAAAGGTCCTCTCTCTCATGTCCACTCATCTTGGATCCACCATCACACGCATTCCTCTCGTGCTTTATAGAGATGGTTGGCAAAGCTGTTGAGTTTGAACTGCCTCCTCCAGCCAAAGAGGTGCTCAGTGCCTTGCCTTTTATACTTCTTATAACCTGCTTTAAACACGTTTGCAACTCTTGGGTTTCCTGGCTGCTCAGCTGCCACCCCACAGCTCGACTTCCCCGCAGGAGGAGGTTGAGTTTGTCCAGGTACTGCTTGCAGAGGGCGTGCTGGCCGATCTGGTAGCCCTCCTTGAGCAGGCTGCGGATGAGCTGCACGCAGGCGAGCTGCACCGAGTTCGGGGCCTGGAACGATCCCACACCCGAGCCCTTCACACACGGCCCCGGCACCTTCTCACTGCAGCGCGTGAAAGCTCTGCTGGGAAGCGTGGCACACCTCACCACTGCCTCCACCCACTCCTGGGAGCTGATCCACAGCAAATGCAGGCACTTCTTGCTTCTGTGTAGCTCAACAATGGACACCAAGATGAGGAGGAAGAACTCGGAGATTTTGTCGCACTGCTGGATTCTTTCGATGAGGATGTCTTTGATTTCTGAGCAGAGGTAGTGAATGACCTCTACTATATAGGCTACACCCAAGTCCTTGAGATCCATCAGGGACTGAACAAAGGGGATGAACCAGAGGAATGTGCCGTGATGGACACGCATATCTCTGCCAATGTCAGACTGAAGCATGTTAGCCAGGGTCTGCATATCTTCATACATGTTGGGGCAGTACTCTGGGCAAATGGCAGCCTTCCATCCAGTGTCCTGAAAAATACATTCACCACACAACATCCTCAGTGACATGTACATCTGCACAGTTTAATATGGCACCTTTTCTGTAGCTATAAAAGTTACTTTCTTCCATATATATGTTCATTAAATGGTAACAGCTCTCATATCCCAATGTAAGTCATTAAAAACCGCAAAAAATAAAGAGCACACAGATGTATAAGGAACTAATTTCCTAAAACATTATCTATGAAATTGGTGTGAAGTAGTAGTTCCTTTAAAAATCATTGTGAACTATTCAAAGACACTGCCATGCTGACAGTTTAACCTCAGATAATCAAAAACACATTTAAAGCCTTTAAAAGACATTTCATAAATGCAACGCATTGACATCAAGAGATGAACACACTCAAATGTTTATTCTTGACAATGTCATTCAGTGACTACAGTTCAAAGAACAGGAATATAAAATACCGGTTTAATACCTTTTGAGGCTTTTCTGTGTTATAATTATACACAATCTGACTGCAAGAAATCATGTCATCACCGTAGTCTGACTCTGGTTCAGATTTTGTCCTAAAAAGAAACGCAAATCATTACAGACTCACACAATTAAAACCCTAAGAAAGTCAAGACAGACGTTGCTTTTCAGGTACCAAGTGACCATTAGAACTTGTCAGTGATAAACCATACCTATGAGAAGGTACCATATTTAAAAGTGTAGAGCTTGTTTTATCCAGCTTGTAAGAGGTGGGGGAAGTGACTGTCTCAGGAAAAAGCTTTCTATTGAGCCATGGATTTGCCTACGTAGAACAAATGCCCAAATGCCATCTACTGAAAATTCAGGAATTCCCATAAATTGACCAAGTCTCAGGCATGGCAATTTTCATTAACCCTTCAGTGCAAGTTGGTTGCAGCACTAAATAACCACTCAACAATGAACAGTCTTCCCAATTAAGGAAAAAAAAATCCTAACAAGTTTAACATAGACATAATAGTTGCCAAAAAGAAGTGAGAATATATTTTTTTGAAAGAATCTCACAATTTTAGGGGACCTACTTCAACTTTTCTTTGCTTGAAGTTGGAAACATGATATTTTTTTAATTGCCATCTCCCTCCCCCAACACAAATGACAGCAGCACTGACAAGAACTGACCTCCTAAAGCTACTGCGAATATTTTTGATTTCATTATTGTAGCTCACACTGTTGATTATGGTTTGAAAGGCTTGGACAGGATCAATAAGCTGACCCCAAACTTTAGATCCCAGCTGATCCAAAATAACCATGAAACAATGCAGGGCAGGCCAGAAGGGGTCAGTGGAATCATCTGAAACACAACAGCAACAGGGGAGAGGGATGAAATGCAAGTCCTGGACATTCTTAGACTAAGCAGAAATTGCAAGAGCTAGTTCTCATTGATTTTTCTAAAATATCAATATAAAAGTATTCTAGTAAGTTGCAACTGTACCTTTTAACTGGAAAGAGAAAGAAAAAAGTCAAGCTCCCTTATCTATATAGAGACACTGCTCCTTATGCAGTCTTAAATCAACAGGAGCCTGGATACCCATTATTAATATTAAATAATCCTGATGTTTCCCAGCTCTGTGAAACTGATTCTTTCACACTGAGGGCTGCGCTAAGAAGTGGCACAACTTACACAGCTATTTATACTTCTACTTACATAGCTAATTTATACTTCACATTTATAACAGAAGCAATTGGTTCTTTCAAGTGTGTTCTTACTCTTTCATGTAAGAAAGTATCATATCCTCAATCAACACAAAGTTTATAAAGATCCGCTCATTTAAGAGGAAATCCTGTTCTTCAGCTCGCAGACTATGCCATGGTAACCCATGGGGTTACTAAATCTGAATTCTAAATTTACAGCTGCAAAAAGGGGTCCCCTCAAAAGGACAGATGGAAGAGTCAAATTTTAAGGCAAGTTGCAGCAATTCAGAAGGAGTTTCTTTACTTTAGGACTCAAAATTCAAACCTTGTGCCACAATGAAACGTGCATTCTGTATGCACATGCAGCCTGTACATTAAATGAAAATAGTGACCAGAAATCGTAGATTTGTCCTCTCAAAACCTCTAAATCAGACTTAGCAAAAGCACTGCCATCCCTTCTCCACTTCAGACTTTGGATGTCATCTTTCAGTATTTGCCAGTACTGCCCAAATACTGCACCTTCCAGAAGATAAAGAGGTCTCATTTAAAATCACCTCTCATTACACTACTAAGAACTTAACAAGGAATTTGATAAAGATGAAAAATGGGCTATAAACTATCTTAATTTCAGTATCAAAATTTGTTACCAGCTGCCTCTTTCTCCATAGTGTGAAGTATAGACTGCATGAAATCATTTTGTTTGTCTGGGCCCAGTAACAAAGAGTCCATGGCTTGTTCTTCCAGCACTGACAGCAACATGCAGATCCCTACAGAAGAAAAAAGAAGCAACTCGTCCATATATTTGAAAAAATATACAGCATCTATGAAATTGTAGAGCTCTGACTTGAAAGAAGTGCTTACAAATAAGAGACTAAATTAATTTCTGATCATAAATACTCACCCAGCCAATAGTTCTTGTAGTTGGCTGTATCATACAAATGAGCTGGCAGAAGGATGAGTCTCCCCTTTTCAAACATTGAAGAGCTGTAAATATCTGGATTCTCAAAAAGCCCCAACTCAATAACTTTGAACAAACAAGTCAGCACTTCCTCTAAGTCATAGTAATCATCCCTGTCAACCTTCCCTAAATTCCTGGCTGTTAGGATGGCCCATCGACGAATCTAAGGATTGAAATAAAAAAGTTATATATTAATAAAAAGAAATAAAATCACAATTCTGTAAGAGGAAGCACTGCTATTACAAATGGGACAAAGGCATATTTTTACTAATAGAATAATTAAAAATAAGTCTTCAAAATAATCTTATAAACAGGCTTGCTATACCTACAAGATGATGTCGGTGACAAGGAAGCTAAAATTCAGGGTAATACCTACAAAGAAAAACCCTTGGGATTCACGTGCAACAGTGTAGCATTTGGTTTGTACTAATTTCGTGTTATTTACATGCTACTGACCAAGATTTTCTAAGGAGAGAACTGCATACTGTAACAGATGTCAAGTTTCATTTACAGATAAATGCACCACACAGATTTTCTAAAATCATGCAAAGACAACACTCAATCCCTTCAGTATTAACATGGTGCACAAAATCAGGATTCACTGGAATTCAGCAGAACTGAAAAAGGAACTTACCACCTCATTTGGGTGTACCAAAAAGAGATAAATTCCTGGGTATTTCTCAAAGACCTGAAAGGAGTCGTGACTTAGTTCCATTCTACAGAGCACTTCTACACACAGCTCACCTGAAAGGGTAACACACAGTAGTTATAGTAAGAACTAATCAACAGGCTCACAGAAAAATCTATTTAGTATCAAAATAAATACAGACATTGATACTCTGGTTTAACTACTATTTATTTTCACCTCCTTCAGTAGAACATCATTCCCTTCCAAAGCAATATGATCAGATACGTACTGACTTTCTTATGCAACAGCAGATATGGGTATTTCAGTATTTCCAGCAGGGGCACTCGCAGGTTGTTCTCAAAATTTGGGCCCACATATCCAGAGAGACGTGTCTCCCCATTCTCATCTACCAGAAACAACTCATCATCTTCTCCTGTTTCTTCGTTCATGGATTTCTCCATGTGGGCAACAAGGCGGGAGGTTTCCAAGTCCCACAAGTCCTATTCAGTGGGGGACAACAACAATCAAAGCGTACTTGTAAAGAAAGTGATTATTTATTATCACACATAAAAATCTTAATTGCACTTTCAAACCTTCAAATCTCATCTTGAAAAGTTTCTTTCTACACCTGGTCCAAAACACTAAAGCTTTGAAACGGAATTCAATCATGCAAAGCACAAATCTCTCACTTTAGAGTTAAGACCACAAAGTCATTTTTAAAAGACTAGTCTTCAAACCAGAAGCTATTTCATAGTTCTGTTAAATATTAATATTCAATACTTATTTCAGGACATAGGTTAGTCACAAAGCTTTGTTCCACTAGCCAATACACAGAAAGACATGATACAGGAAAAGATCATATTTAGGAAGATGGAAAAAGCAATTATAAAATCTTGCCTTCTTACAGATTTTGCAATTAGTGGAAGGAAAAGAATATAAACAAAGAGACTGATTTGCTGGATATTTGTAGGGATTCACTCACTTAACATTACTCATCTTAAGTAACTGCCCCAAACCTCAATTAGACACCAAGTTTATTTACTGCAGTAGTAAATGGACACAAAAAGGAACTCGCAGTAGGTCCAGGTTCTCTTATTTCCAGTCTATGGAACTTCCAGTCACATGGAATTACACTCCAGAGACATCTAGCTGACCAATCTAAAGAGCAGCCTTTTAGACATCTGTATTATGATCAATTAGCTACAAATACATACTTTACAGACACAGATGGGAAAATATAAGGTTGTACACTAGTAAGGGAGGATTACAGAAGAGGTTTAAATTTTTTTAATTAATTGCACAGCCTTGCAAGGTCTGATCTCTGAAATTCAAACATAGGAGAAAACTACAAATGAGAAGTGAAAGCAAACAAAACAGGAACAACCCAAAAGCTGAAGAGAAACCAGCGGAAAAGAGAAAATACATTAAAGAAATGAGCTGACAGTCTGGCAGATTTTCTTTGTTTCAGATGACAAACCACCACAGCATGAAAGAAGTCCAAGCTATAGTGTCTAGTCAACAACTTACAACTACTGTTTTAGTTCTTGCCAATTTGAATATATGCAAAACAAGAGGGTCTCTGTTTTCCAATCAGCAGTTTGCAACTCCATATAAAAACCCAAACCAGTTAAAAATCGACACAACCTATTCCCAAAACCCAGTTAAACACAACCCCTGCATAAAACTCCTCCTACACTGAGGCTGGCCCACAGAAGCCTCTTAATTAATCTCTTAATTACCTTATGCAATCTTGGACATTCTTCCCTTGCTTTGTGGTATTCAACCACACACTCCAGGCAGTAACAGAGGTCATCATTGGATCCTTCAAAATCTTCCCGGGACAGCCTTTGAGCAGCATAGTGCTTCAGGAACTCGGTGGTGTCAGCACCACTCTGTGTGCACCATCGGCATGTGCTCATTCTGGGGGTGCAAAGAAGCAGGAATTAAAGCCCAAAGCCTTCAAGTGGCAAAAAATTTCCTTTCAGCCACAACAGGACCCAACTTTCAAGTGTGGTGAGCGTCAGGATTTCAGTTGCTCGTTAGCAGCCTCCATGCAGGTGCTCTTACGAGATACAGGTGCATGCAGTTAAACAGATTAAAGCATTAAAGGGACATCACACAAAAAATGCCTGTGGAATAGCGAACAGTAAAAGTAAAGCACTGAAGTCAAATGTGCAAACTAGGAAAAAAAGAGAGAAAACTCATTTTACGTACAAAAAAAAATCTCCTTACCCACACATTGCACAGTTTCCAGAATTACAATGCAAAGCTCTTTATATTATTTTACTGGTGTCTCTGGAATCTAGGTCTAGTAGCACAAAGTTTAATTAGCTTTTTTCCTTAATCTCCTGCTAAAATTTATAGGTCAACAAATCCCTGTTGTCACAAGCAAAGGATATTTACGCAGAACTCGCCTGTCTTTGTTATTTTTATAGGCAGAAAGCATGCTAAAATTCTCACCACAGACTGCTTTCCTCTAAAAACAAAAATTCTTTACTAAGCAGCAATACAGTCATCTCAGATCCTGCTAGTCTGAAAAATTCAACAGAACGCTGGACTCACAGAATGGTTTGGGTTGGAAGGGACCTTAAGGATTTCATTCACCCCCCTGCCATGGGCAGGGGCACCTTCCACTATCCCAGGTTGCTCCAAGCCCCCTCCAGCCTGGCCTTAGACACTTGCAGGGATGGGGCAGCCACAGCTTCTCTGGGCAACCTGTGCCAGGGCCTCCCCACGCTCACAGGGAAGAACTCTTTCCTAATATCCAATCTAACCCTGCCCTCTGTCAGTTTGCATCCACTTTGCCTCCTCCTATCACTTCAGTTCCTGATGAAGAGTCCCTCTCCACCTTCCCTGTAGGCCCCTTCAGATAATGGAAGGCTGCAAAAGCATGAACTCTTGAACTAGCTATATAAAAAGAAAGGTGGTAAGTACTTCTTTTATTCAGCATAACAAAACTAGACAAAACCAAGCCTTAAGTTTCCTCAAATATACGTATATACTGGGAAAACCCAACAACTGTGCCATTTACCTTTGAAAAAAGGAGCTATTTGCTGTGCAGGTGTGCCAGGTCACATGGTGGGAAGGAGAACAGCGCTGCCCTGCAGCCAGGGAAGGGGCTGAGCCCTTCAGCCATACATGTCCTGAGTGCAGAGGGCAGAGCCGTATCCTCAGCAATCCACCCCTGGTGACCAAGTCTCGGTGGTATTTCAAAGATCTAGAGCAAAACAGAAATCAAACCACTGAATCACAGAAGCAGTCCGGCTGCAAAAGACCTCTGAGACCACCGAATCCAACCGGTGACCAAACACCACCTTGTCACCCAGACCAGCGCTCTGAGTGCCACATCCAGCTGGACACCTGCAGGGATGGTGACCCCACCACCGCCCTGGGCAGCCCATTCCAACGTTCAACAACCCTTTCAGTGAAGGAGTTCCTCCTGATGCCCAACCTGAACCTCCCCTGGCACAGCTGGAGGCTCTGTCCTCTCCTGTCACTCACTGCCTGGGAGAAGAGGCCAACCCTCACCTGCTATAACCTCCTTCCAGGTAGCAGAGCAGCAGAAATCGGTTCAGCTCACACTTAAGAACCGCTTTGGTATTTAGACTAATAATTGCATTAATGCATTTCATGAAGAGATAAGTACGATTTGCAAGATAATCCCTCCTGTCATTCAAACGCGGAGACAGTGTTTGTCTCGCTTTTCACTTCGAAAAGGCGTAAACATTTACCCATGCAAGGAAAGCGCTCAAAGGAGCGTGGGCGGGCACACGAAGCCCAGCTGCGAGCAGCACCGGGCCCTGTAACGCTGCTACCGGCAGCCCGCAGCGGCTGCGGAGCCTCGGCACCCGCGCACGGAACACCCGAGCACCGAAAACTCTTTCGGTTTCGCTGCTGGAGCCGCCGCAGCCGCCCCGGTGCCGGTGCCGGCCCCAGCCCCAGCCCCACCGCAGTCCTAATCCCCCCGCCACCCCAACCCCAACACGAACCCCAACCCCGACCCCAACCCCTAGAGCGCCCCGTGCATCCCCCGACAGCTCCACCTGAGCGCTCCCCTCGCCTCGGCCGCCCTGCCCGGTGCCCTCCATCCCTTCCCGCCAAGCGGGACCCAGCCCGGCGGGGCAGCGCCTGCCCTGAGGCGGCGTAAGGGACCGACACAAAGGG
>VWZW01006037.1:271368-285013 GCA_013397115.1 Edolisoma coerulescens | reverse complement strand
CGCTGCTCGCTCCGCTCCCCACCTACCTCACGCCGCTCCCGCGGGCCCCTCGGTCGGTCCGCCCGGCCCGGCCCGGCCCGACCCTCCCGGCGCCGCCGCTGCCGCCCTGAGGCCGCGGCGCTCCCCGCGCTTCCGGGCGCGGCCGGAAGTGGGCGCTCGCCGCCTCCCGCGGGAGGAGCCTTAAAGGGCCCGGAGGGGCGGCGGGCGGGGAAACTGAGGCGCGGGGCTGGGCGTGAGGGGTGTTGGAGCCCCAGGGAGCGCAGCCAGGACACTGCCTGAAGGACAGAATTAGTTAAATACTGAAATAATACAGTCCCCGTCTCAACCCCTGACCGAGCGCAGAGGGGGCGGGCCCAGCTGCCGCAGGTAACGACCCCCGGGGAAGGTTCTCGTGCGATGGAAGCCGCTCCCATCCAGCTCAGCAGTCCCCGTGCCCCTTCCTGTGAGGCGCGGTATAAAAACTCCACAACCTGTTAAAGTTGTAAAGTAAGTACGTATTTTTTATTTAGCGCCGGACGCAGGGGGAGAGCATCCTCCCAAATCCTGCGTACCTTTTACAGTTTCTAAGCTCCTATTTATCTACAAAAAGCATGCATATTCTGTAACGTCTATACATATTTATTACTTGTCCCCGCCTGCTCTCCGCTTCCTATGTAAATCAGTTGCGGTTGCGTAGTCTGTCCCTTTTATTGAGTCGGTGGTCCCAAATTGAGTCTGGGGGCTTGAAGAGATGAAGTAATAGAGGTCTACCTCTCATGAATTTTTGACCCCATGAGTTTTGCGCATGCCTATTCTCTGTTTGCCGTGATGTCCCCTCCAGTTTTACAAAGGGGCCCCTCTTAGTTCTGCAAGCTCAGCAACAATTTAATAGGTGCCGGGTGTCCTTCGAAGGGCCCCTTACTTCTTCAGCCTTCCCTCAGTCCTTGGAGAACAGGATAAAGGATCCCATATTGTCTCAACTACCCTAAGTTCCTTTTAACTCTTAAATCTCCTGTTTCGCCTCCTTGGTTAAAACCTTACAGGAGAGGGGGGTGAAAAAAGGAAGTCCCCGTTTGATCTTCAGCTGCTGCCACTGTAACACTCCTCAGCTTTGAAGTGCTGCAAACACACCTTGGAACTCGTCTGTCTCCGTCTTTGATAACGCCACACAGCTGAGAGTTTTGTGCTGTAACACGACTCGGGCCATGAACACGCCAGGAAAACGCTTGAAGCGACACATCTGCTTGAAACACCCAAGTTTTTAGGGGCCTCGCAGTGCTTTTACACTTGAAGGATGTGTCATGCTCTTATTTATAATGCAGTCTGATACACAAAGCTTTGTCAATGTTATTTCCTTCATCATTCCGTGGAGCCTCTTTGGTTTTTTTTAAACCTCTGCAGAGTTTGCTCTGTTGGCAATAATATTGAAATATCCACATGAAAGAAGTGCCTCCCCGTGCCTGTGCTCCCACGGGCCCGGGTAAGAGGATGGCAAAGGGAGAAGCTGCTTCCTTGTGCCATTATTCAGCACCTGGGAAATAACCAACAAGCAATTATTTGCCCCTGTGCAAGCAGATTACACTCTCTTCACCCAGAGAGATGAAGGGAAGGAGTTTCCTTACTCCATTCCCAGGGCTGCAGGGAGATGGACAAAGCCTCTCTTTTCCTCAGGTTTGTGTTTACAATTCTGGCCCTGGCTTACTCATATTTTGCAGAGAAACTGCTTTTAACAAGTATCAGCAAGAGTTTTCCTTGGGAAGTTTCTGGGAGGGAGCAACAGGAGCTTGTGCCCTGAGGCGACCCTGCCAGCTGGAATGCTTCTGGCTCGTGGACAAGGGAGTGAAAGTGCCTCGGAAAAATATTTTGAAAGGTGGTTTTCAAGCCCAAACATGCAAGATAATGAGAGTGGAAAATGAGATAGCAGAGCTAAAACAAAAGGCATCTATCTTGTCTATACTGCTGATTAACAGACAGCAATTCCACCCTAATAACTCTGAATTGCAGCTGGATTGCAGGCCAGGTGACTGCAGAGGAGCAGGGAAACCTCTCAAGGTTTGGGATCCTTGACCTGAGCCCAAGGTCTTTCCCTGCCCAAGGCCAAGAGTTCCCTTACTCACACCAGATCCCTGGTAAGTGACTGAGAGCAGCTGAATTAGTACTAATGAGATATCACTGATTCATGGGCCTACTCAGTATTAATTATGAACTTCACATATGGAAACCACTCATCAGGTCTGGATCCAGCTGCACCCAGACTCCTCTCCGAGGAGGAGTTAGAAAGGAAGGGGGTCCATTCTGAATCTCATGAGTCAACTGGAGGGTCTTTCTTATCCTTTGTGTCTCCAAAACCCTTTGTGAATTACTAATTTGATTTTTAACTCAGTTTTCCTTTGTACGTTTCTTCCATGCAGTCATTAATAAGGTGAACTTTGCCATCAAACTTACTGAGCCTTGGTAAACCATTGTTAAAACTTTGTTAAATTCCATCAAATTTATTGAACTCTGTCAAATTATTCTTTTAGCTCAATAAAACATTGCTGCTTCTCTCTTTTGAGTGAGGTGCAGTCCAGTCAACCACAACAATTCTCCTTTAAAGCAAAGAATAAAATAAATCTCATCATGGAGGTAGAAGTTTATTTCTTCAAGATCTACTCTACAAACTCTACAGCCAGGCATCATTTGTGCTCTTGCCTGCAGACAATTCAGAGCATCTCCATTTCCCAGGAAAAAAACCCTTGAAAAACACAAACTGCTGAGATTCAGAAGTTCAAGGTTTTCAGCTTTTAACCTTCAAACCCATGAAGCAACACAAAGACCTAAGTGGAAGTGGTGTATGTTTCCTTGCCCCCATCCCATTTCATCTCTCGGCTGGAAAACTTTACCCTCAAAGCAGTGGCTGATTAGAGGGGAGGTCCTGCCTGTCTCACAAACATCCCAGTGCTTTTTGTCTTCAGAGAGACTAGAGGCAGACACAGTTAAATGTGGAAAGTTCTCCTTTAAAATCCCTTGCTGTAAGTCACCTTCCAGACCCTCCACCAAGGCCTTTATTTCAAGCTGTTGAAAGTTCTGAATTTTCAATGATGATTATTAGAACTGAAGAGGGAAATTCTCACTTATCAAAACGACCCTCAAAAAGCAGGGACTGAGTTTTCTTGCATCACTGTCTAATACAGCATATAGGAAATATAAACAAGCCATACAAATACTTTACACAGTAAGATAGTTTTGGGGTTTTTTTACATTCATTCTGTCGTTTTACAAATAATCACTTCAGGCAGAGAGTTAAAAATATACAAAACATGAGTACAACCTCCATCTTACTGCTTAATTTTCTTATTAAAATGTAGAAATTCTCCTTGGCAAAATAAAAATACATGTACGCATATGTATATATATACACACTGTTTTGTCTCTCTAGTCCAAATATTAATAAAAACATTTAATATTATTTGTTTTGGTTAGCATGAAGTGATGAATAGCAATGGACAAAAGTCCTTTTTCTCTACAAGGGTTGAGAAAAGTGTAAGTCTGCACCAAAAAATAAAATCAATTGCTTTAAAGAATAAGATATCTGTTTAAAAAAAACAGCTCAAAAGTTGTGCTGTTTTCATCAACACAGATGTCTTAAGACTTGGTTATTACACAGATGTAAAAGCAAACTGAAAGCCTTTTTCCAGCTCCATGAATTTTAAATAATTTAAAAAAAATAAAGTTCTGAAAACCAAGTTCATTCACAGAGGGAAAACAGCAGCTTTCAACTCCACAGAAAAAAAAGTATTTTGAGACGTTTAGAAAGCAACTTGGATGTTCAAATGAAAACTTCTAAAACCAGAGATACATTAAGATAATAAAAGGTGGCACAAAAACTGTTTAACTCAGTCTTCAATATGAAACAAGACAATCAGAGGTGCCTATCCTGACTTTTCCCATTACTCAACAGCCTGGGTACCTGCAGGTGGTGAGCTGCACCCACTTTCAACCAGACCTACTTGCAGTTAAATATGCAAATTAGGAACTGCTTTTAGGACAACCAATTAATCGCTCTCTTCACTGGAGTCAAAGATGTCACTGAGTCGGAAAGCCTTCTGCTGCTGGCTGGCTGCTGAATTGCCAAAACTACCGTGTTTGCCCTCCTTTTTTCTTAATGTTTCTTCCAGTTCTGGGAGCTTCTTTTCATACAGATAGTCAATAATTTCTATGAGGGAAAAAAAAAAAAAGTAGTTTTAATTTGACCTGTAGAGGAACAGCATTCTCACAGACAGAAATTACGTTGTCAGTGTTAAATGCACAAAATCTCTGTACTGTTCTGTGGTGATCACAGTGGCTGCAGGGAGATCAGACACAACACAAACATGCCAAGAGAAATTAAAATGCACAGTCATAAAACTCTTCAAGCCAAGGTATTAAAAAGAACAGGTTCATAAGCACTTGCACCAAGAGGACACTGAAAGTTATAAAAAAAGCATTTAGTAAATTAAGTATAAAGCCCAAGATTTTAACCAATTAGGAGAAAGCTAACTAGGAAAAAATTGAACCAGAATATGCACCCTCTGAGATTCAAGCCAAAGCCTTAAGGAATATACACAAACAGCTGGCATACTGACCAGAAAAAGTCTTTCTTTTCCATAAAGGGACAGAGGACACTTTTAGCCTATAAAACTTTACTTGAACATAGGCTCTAGGGACATCTCTGCAAAGAGAAGAGTTCAAAGAATTAGTGGTGCAAGGAACTATCACAAAGCTTAATTCTTACTTATCCATTCCTTAGAGTGATGCCAGTCAAACCCTATCTTGGCTTTAGGTAGAAAGGATGGAATTCAAATTATAATTATCCCATAATATCAAATCATAATTTTTCCCATTAGTTGATTAACACCTGGAAGCACAGAGACACAACATTCCAGTACTTGGAATTTTAAGGCTTTCAGATCTTGCAGGCATGGCTTCCTGCTATGCCAGGATATGCAACTGTAATGTTTCCAAACTAAACATTTCCTATAGTTGTAAAGGTAACAGAACTTTGATTCATCTCCTTTAACTACCCTTTGTATCCATAAAAAGATGGGAAGAAGGTTTACCCAATAGCATTACTGAGTTCATCCCAGTTTACTTCACTGGCATCCTCTGCTTTTGTTTCGTAGAGCCTGTGAATGTAAGACAGAAGCAGTTTGCAGGCAGAACTCAAGACATAATTCAGTGCTCCCACCTCCCCCAGTCAGAAATTACATTCTGTCCAGAGAAAGAATGATTGCAAAACATGTATCAAGCTGCAAGCAGGCTGTTCTCACCCTGCAAGCTTTTATAAACACAGCTCAAACAGTGAGAGATACAAAAACATCCCAGTGCTCAGAACTGTACCTTTTAATGAGATTGATCTTGGCCTGTAATCCATTGGTCCCTCTATATAACTGCTGCCCTTTGGTCAATTTGCTTGTTAAAATTGAATTCCTTTGAAAACACACAAAAACAGGTTTCTATCATTTCAAGAAATTCCAAGCATCAAGATACTGCTGCTGCCACAGAGAGGCAGCGTTCTGCCAAGTGACGGGGGATTTAAAGGACACAGACACCAATGGAAAGAATGGTCTTGTTTTGCTATGAATGTTAAGGCAACACAACAGTAAAATGATACAGTCAATAAAACTACACACTTGGCTTTAGCAACAAGCAAAAGTAAGCAAGGTAATGCACCTAATCATTACTATATGAGAGAAAGGACAGTGACTGAGAAAGGTACCTCACCAACTGCCTGAATATTTTACCATCATCCAGATCCTCGGTCGCTGGGGAGCCCGATTTTGTAGTGAGGACCTGGAGAACCCTTCCCAGCAACTGGGAAATCCTACACAGTGTTTCCACCCATAGGTGAGGTCTCCAAATTTGCCCTGAAAGTGGGTCCAGCTTTTATAGGCCTAAATCAGCATGTCAAAGTGACTTGATTATATTTTCAGCACAAAAACACCTGGGTCTGGTGGCGCACTTCCCAACCATCAAGGGCCAGAGCTTGGCCAGAACCCAGACCTTGGCTGGGAGGGTTTCCCCTAAAATATCCTACAAACAAGCCACTATTCCTGTCAGTTGGGAAAGTTTCTTAAAATGATACATTTCTTGCAGATAACTACACAAGGTTATGTGAAAGTTCCTGAAGCAGCTGGTTTGGTGTTAAACAGCTGGCATAAGAGTCTTGATCATCTGTTTTCTGCTAAATGATACTGCTGGTGTTAGTCACAATGCCCAGGGTTCATCCTGTAAGTCAACTCTGCTGCTCAGGCCTCAGCACATCAGGCAGAAATCAGGCTTTGCTATCACAGCAAAATGAAAACTTGCCCCTAGCAAAGAGTTGTCTCGGACACATCTGCAATGCCTCTTCTGTACTCTACAATCTCTTACCCATCCTACCAAACGATCCTGGTACAAAACACAGGTTTTGCAGAATAAATACTCCCCAAAACACGTTTTACTGTCTCAGTTTAGTCCAAACCCTCACCATTTCTGTTTGCATTGTCTCCAATATCGACTTCCTACTTTGGTTTCAATCTCGGTCCATGGCAGTTGCTGGTACAGCTTCTCACGGTCAATCCAGGGATCTGTGTTTGACTGTTCCAGTGAGGAAAAAGAACTTGGATTTTCTGTTTTCAGTTTCCTCCTCATCACCTCCTTCACTGCACTCATTAACTTTTGGGTCTCTTCCTTTGTCCAAGGACCATAATTAATAGCTAAAATTGAAAAACCACCAGGTTAAGGCATAATTTATCATAACTAATTAGGGGAAAAAAGGCAAAAGAGCAAATGTTTCACTTTGCATGTTCTTTATTTATAGGACCAACTTCTTAACACACCTCCCAGAAACTCCACTGCATACCAGACTAAAGAGGTCAGCCTAAACACTAAAGAACAGCCTGACCCCAGTTTTTATCTTTTTAAACCTGGCTGCCAAATTCCTTCTGCCCTCCCCATGAAAACATCTTTTTTAGATGTCAGTTCTGTTAATAAAGAGTTATATTTGTTCCACTCCTTTTCCATTTTCTTTCAGAGATCTCTCTTATCCCTTCTACATGACAATGCAATCAGTGGTCTGAAGAAGAGGACCACCACTACAAATTAATTAATTAATTTTAAACACCATACTTGAAGGACTTTTTCTTCATCTTTAGGGTACCTACAACATAAGAGCTCAAATAACATTACACAAAATTAATTGATTTTCTTAAAATTACATACCTGACTTGATTTCAGAGAATTTCATAGCAACTGAGAGGTTAGAACGGGACATCAACTCAGAAATCTTCTTCCAATCATTGCCATGCAGAGCTTGGTATTTCTTTAATTTTTCTTTTTCTTCCTTAGTATACCTGGTTGAGGAAATGGGCACAGCTTCAGCTGAAAATTCAAACCATTTCAATCTCTTAAAGAGCTGTATCCCCTCCAGGTGGTCAATGTTAATCATCACTATCACTTCAAGTCACATTTTAGAACAGAGGAATCAATGAGGGAAAATGAACTATCAATTAAGTCACAATAACTGGCACAAATGGGAGAGATGATCTTCATTTGTATCTATTTTTAATTTACAAATAATCAACACAGACTGATATTGGCATTCAGAAACACTTTTAAAATATTCCCTTACCTTCCTTTATAATTATTTGGGTCAAACATCTTCCTTGCTCGATAATATATCAGCCTCCAGGGTCGGGGTATGCCCTCAGCTGGAAGGTAAAGGATCATTTTTGACAGACATTTCTCACAGTGGTGAGGCCAAAATGAAACAAACCCCAAAACCCAACACCACACATTTTCATGGCTGTGCTGTCAACAACAGATTCTTTCCACTCACTCTTGCTACTCACTAGCTACAAACAGCATGGACTGGCTGTGCATTTGATCCAGGTGTAATTAAAATTTAACTGGCATACTGAATACTCCCATTAAAAGAGAGACATGAGACAGCCACCACGCAGGAGGTTGAGGAGACACTGGGCTTCTGCTTACAGACTATTCCAACTGGGAAATGCAGGCACTGGGGGCATCCAGCAAAAACCAAGTGAAGATCTCTGCTGAAGGGAAGATCCACAGAGACCAATCCCTGGAAACACACAACCACCTCGGTCAGCAGTGCTCAGGAGAGGTGACTGCAAGTCACAGAACACTGATGGCACTTTCTGCCAAATCTTCCCAGACTGGAATGAAAGTCAACATCAGGCAAATGTGACAATGCAGAAGGAAGGATTGTGTGTCTGAAATCATCACAGAGGAACAAATCTGTAGCCTCTTTGATCCCAGTATCCTGATCTATCACAGGCTGCCCTTTACTCTGCCTTGCCTAAGATGATGACACCAAACCCACAGAATAAAGCTCCTGGTGCACTGAGATCCCCATGTCTTGGAAAACTGACATTGCTCAGTTTCCTTGTTTGTTTCTTTCCTTCTGCCCTCCCTCCCTAGTCCTGCATCTACCTCCTATTTATGTGATCTAGGAACAGGTGACAATTTCAGACAGGGCTTGATCAGTCACTCACATCTGCCATTAATAACCTTAATTCTAGTTTAGCAAATAATGCACTTAAAGCCATAAAGCTCAAATGCAAGTCTGAAAGTCTTTACTGGTCTTGACCATATTTTATCTCTGAACTCTCACTACCTGAGACCAGATAGTAAGAACAGTGGACTGTGCAGATTATCAACTACACCATCTCAGCAGCTCCTTTTTTACCAAATTTAGCAACACCAGTGCTTTTCAATAAAAATTATTTTACAAAATATGCCATGATATCACCAGGTTGTAGAATGCAACATTCAGCTGCCTGAGAATGAACTTATATACTCACAAATTTTTTCACAAAAATGATGTTCTGTTTTCAGGCGATGGATGGTGTCTTTATCTTCTGGATACCTCGAGGTAAACAGAAGTTTTTCAGCACTGTCTATTCCAGTAAGTGATAAGAACTCTTCAACGTTTTTCTGGATTTGTTTATTTTCCTTCTGGGTAAATCTGCCAAACTTGACAGCAATACCTAAAATATAGAAGGTTAAAAAAAACACGTCAAACCTCAAGTACCATCTCTTGCACATCTCAGGTTTTAGCTCAGGTATCAACAAATTCAAAGGGGAAAAGAGAAAACTGAAACCTGCTGGGAATGAGCAATTTACACACGAGTTTGGACTGAATTTGCCAATGTGGAAGCAGATGCTACAAACAGAGAAACAGAAAATATGTCAATGGAATGAAGTGAACCAGACTCTGTGGGTGCAACAGACATGACACAAGAAACTTTTCCCTCTGTCAAAACATTAGCACAGCTGCACAGCCCTTCCTCACTGCAACAGGATTTCAGAGAGCTCACCCTGTTTTTTAAACTCCTTAAACCTCATTAGGTCTCTTCCAGCCATCTTCTTGATTGAACTGTCTGATATATTCTTCACATGAGGAATAAACTCTTCCAGTTCTTGTCTTGCAGTATCCAAATCCATGGCTGAAGATGTGATAGAGTCCAGGCCTTCTTCACCATCCAGACTGACCTCATCAGAGGTTGCCAGTTCAGCAAAGGAACTGTTCTGCTTCTCCTGCTTCTTCTTTTTATTTGATGCCGAGGGTTTTGGTGTCCTGCTATATAAAAAAAAAAGACATAAAATAAAATACACCACTAGAACTCCAAGCCAAAGATTCTGTTAACATCTCTACCATTGAAAGAATGATCATATTCATTAATTACTGTGTTAATTTGGCACGGCCCGGATTTTTTGGTAGTGGGGGAAGGCCACAGAAGCAGCTTCTGTGAGGAGCTGCTGGAAGCTTCCACCATGTCCGACAGAGCCAATCTCTGGTGGCTCTGAAGATGGACATGCTGCTAGCCCAATTAGAGAGGCTGGTAATGCCTCTGTGATGACACATTTCAGAAGGAAATCAGAGCAGCACACGGGCAGTTTTTCCCAGGGGTGGCGAGGCGCCGCCGCCGGGGCGTTCTGGCGTGGCCCGTGGCGACGTGCCGCCGCGGCTGCCGCCATCGCGGTGCGACCTGCGGCGAGCTCTGCCTGCCCGGCCACCCTTAGCCACCGTGCAGGCAGGGGTGGTGATGGCAGCTTCTCCTTCCTGGCACCCCACATGAGGAGAGGCTTTAAATGATGTCAGCACCACGGCAGCTGCCACTGCCCACACAGCGGTGGGCCCGCCAAGCCGGCGGTGAAATCATGGCGAGCGATTCCCCGCTGCAGAACCTAAATGAAATCAACCTCCCTGTGCTGCCAGATCCTGCAGAAATCTTTGAATTGGTGGGATTTGTTGGCAATGGTGCCTACAAGCAGCAGTTTTTCTTCTAGTTGGAGAAAGTGAGGACATGTGAGGGAAAACAACATGGCAGCACCAAGGGCAGTGGAAAGGAAGAGGGGGAGGAGGTCCNGAAGTTCACAGAGAACAGTCTCCCATGGGAGGGAGCCCACGGCTCAGCAGAGGAAAGACTCCTCTCCCTGAGCAAACAGAAGGAGATCTCAAGTGATGAACTGACCAAACCCCCAGGCCCTGTCTCACTGCACTGTCGGTGGGAAGGAGGGAGGGGCTAGGGGAAAAAAGGTGTTTTAAAGGCTTATTTTACTCCTCATTATCCTCCTCTAACTCTGTTAATAATACATTTACTTTATACCTTTAAATTTGAACCTGTTTTGCCCTTAAAGTGTTTTCTCCCAGCCCTTATCTCAACTCACGAGCCCGTTGTTTTTTCCCCCTCCTCTGCCCAACTATAGCAGAGGAGAGTGATCGAAGGGTTTTTGTGGGTGCCTGGAGTTTTAACCAGTGTCAAACCACGACAATTACAGAACAAAAAATCCTTTACACATCCACTGCCTTGCATTTCCAACCTTTTAACATAATCTAATAATTGTAATTTATTACCAAATTTCTATACTTACAATAATCAAAGAGCTTTCTGAAGTTCTGAAAATCCACAAAACTCTCACCCATGGGCACACTGAAGAAATAATGTCTCTTGCTACCACTGGTACTCAGATTTTTTCCATCTGTCTCTTACTAGTGCTCCTGTTTTGTATTCTAGACACTGTAAAGGCATCAAGAACTACTTACACGAGCATTTATTTGCACAGAACATTAAATTGTTTAGCTGACCTCACTAGTTGCTTGGTTAAAATGCACATGTTCACTCTAAACACCAAGTTTAAAAAATGAAATCCCTTTCTTTCCCCCCTACTTTTCTTTTCTTAAATGTGAGTTGTTTGCACAGAAATTACATCTATACCTACAGTTTTTAAAGAGGAGAAAAGAGCCTACACTGAAAGCAATGGTGGTGTATTCCTAGAAATTGTTATTGTATCTCCACAAGAAAACTGAGCTTTTAAAGTAGGTCTCTAACACCTCAATATGCTGTACAAGCTAAAAGTTTTTCTTTAAAACACATACAAAACAGAATGAAGAAAAATCTAGAACTCAAATAACCTGAAAGGAACATATTTGGGGAGTGGAGGAAGGAAAAAAAAAAACCCCAAAAACAAAAGCTAAACTTACATCATGTCAGACTCTGAAGAGCTTTCTTCCATGACAAGAGTCCTGCTTTTATTGGCCTTTTTAGCGTGTGCTGGAGTCTTTTTAGCTCGATCAGCTGCTTTACTGGGTGTAGAAAAATCAGCAGGGGCCTCCATGGAGACCTCACTGACGGCAGAGGCAGCATCACAGTCCCCATCCTCGCCTGCAGGGGAAGGGCAGCCCCGATGCCCCCTGCTCTGCTCTGAGGATGACAGCAGGGACTGCTCAGCTGCTCCACCCGTGTCCTCCTGCACGTCCTGGGCGCTGCCCTCCCTCCTCTTCTTCCTCTTCTTTTTGGATTTCTCTTTGTGGCCCTCGCTGTGTTCCTCAGAGGGAGGCAGCTCACATGCCTCGTTCTCTTCAGGTGGCTTTTCTTTCTTTTTCTTCTTAGGTTTTTTAAAATAAACCCAGTCAGCAGCACTCTGCTGGCAGTGCTGGCTGCTGTCCTGGCTCCCAGGGACACAGGTGACATCGCTGTGCTCCTCAGGGCTGTCCCTACGCTTCTGCTTCCTCTTCTTCTTGGGGGAAGCAGCCGCTCCAGTGCCATTGCTCATTTCATCTTCCAGTCTTACAAAGTAATTCTCTATCAAAGCCTGCTGCTTCTCACCCTTTTTTTTCAGTTTTTTCTTCTTTTTCCTGCTCTCCTCACCCTGTGCCGCTGCATCTTCAAACAGCAGTGGGGAAGCACGGCCCAGCTCTGGATCTTCTTCTACACTTTCAGCATTCTCCTGTTTGTTGTTGTACTCGTTGTGTTTCCTCTTCTTCTTTTTCTTCTTCTTGACAAAATCCTGGACTTGAAAATCGTCTGCACGTGCTTTGCCTTTCATTTTTTTCCTCTTAAATAAAAGAGAGGAGTTTAATTGAAGTGTTGTAATTTATACACCGTTACACCCAGTAAAAAAAAACCCAAAACATCCCCCCTCAAAAAACCCAACAAAAAGCACATAACCCACCCAAAACCTTAAAAATTAAATACTTAATTTTATCTTAGACTCTTACTTTCCAATCCAGTTAGTTTTGTAAAGTGCCTAGGAGAAACCGATGCCTTCTTTGTCAAACAGATGTGCATCACAGCCTTCAAAGTGCCTTCCTGCAACAACGAAAGGCACACTTTAATAAATTTAATAACTTAGTTTTGATTTTGAATAACTAAGCAACGTCAGATTGTTGTGTTCAACTCAGCTTTCAGCACTGAAACAGCAACAAGCTAAAAGCAACAAAGAAATAGGAAACTAATCCACACTAAACCCAAAATTCTCTAATTAGAAGTTTCTGAGGGGCTCTGCCCGAGCCCAAGCCGAGCTCAGCTCTGCCGGCTCTGTCCCAGGAGAGGGCAATTCCTGCAGAATACAGTCAAACAGAGCAGGCAGGAAGCATTTTTAGCACATTTTCTACACCCAGCACGTACAAAACACTCAGTGCGCAACGCCCCCGTCACGTTTGAAACACGCGCCCTCGAATTTCGCACCCCCAGGGCAGTTCGCACCGCTGGCCGGTACCGGGCATCCCCTCCTCACCGCAGAGGGGAACGAGCGGCCCGGAGGGCTCTGTGGAGCTCAAACCGCAGCTCGCCCCTGGGCCCAGATACCGACAAACCCCGGCTAAGAACGGGCGTGCGGCCGGCCCGGGCCCCGCCGCTCCCCTCCGCCGCCCTGCGGCTACCGAGAGAGACTCCCAGCGCACCCGCAGAGCTCTCGGTGGCCCCGGGGTGTGGGGAGCCCCCAACCCTCCAGAGACCCTCCGGGACCCGCCGGGCCCCCCGCGCTCCCCGTCCCCGCCGGACCTCCCGCCACCTCCACGCGGTGTCCGCCCGCGCCGCCGGTCCCCCGCGCCCCGCCGCCGGACCATCCGTTCCCCCGGCGGAAGCGGCCCCGGCCGGACCCATCAGAGCGGCGCACCGCCCGTTGCCTGGAGACGGACGCCGCCGCGAGTTCTGTGGGAGAACCCGGCACCGGCACCGGGGCCGTCCAGAGACCCCCCGGCATCGGGAGCAGGACCGGGGCCGGGACCGGGACCGGGACAGCCGAGAGAGCCCCAGAACCGGCACCGGAACCGCCGAGACCTCCCACCCCCGGCACCAGGACCAGGACTGGGACCGGGACCGCCGAGAGACCCCCGCACCGGGACCGGCCCGCC